>CM055971.1:44227500-44797500 GCA_029531755.1 Holothuria leucospilota
ACCTAAGTGCTGAATATCATCCTGAAGTTTACAACAATCATCCTCAGTCTCAATAATACGATAACAGACACAATCATCAGCAAACAACCGGACCTCAGAAGTAACAACACCGCCAATATCATTGATATGTGCCAGAAAGAGAATCGGCCCTAAGACAGACCCTTGGGGGACACCGGACATAACATCCTCCGACGAAGAATTTCGAGTCCATTTTACTACGACTACCTGTCTACGGTCGCCAAGAAAGTCATCAATCCACCGGAGAATCTGCTTAGACACACCAAGTGTGTGTAACTTGGTCTTAAGTAATTCATGAGGGACGGTATCGAAGGCTTTTTCAAAGTCTAAAATGAATGCATCGATTTGTTTATGATTATCTAGAGAAGAAGCCCAATCCTCGATAATAGACACCAGTTGGGTTTCGCAACTATGAAGTTTTCTAAAGGCATGCTGATTAGTAGCTAATAAGTTATTATGCTCAAAATGATTCATGAGGTTCGAGGCAATAATGTGCTCTAACAACTTACAACAAACACAAGTTAGAGAAACTGGTCTGTAGTTACTCGGTAAGGTATTATCACCTTTTTTGTAAATTGGACAGACATAAGCTGTTTTCCAGTCCTCTGGAATACGTCCATTAGTAAGGGATTGCTGAAAAAGATGGCTTAATACAGGAGCAAAGTCAGTGGCAATCTCCTTCAGAACCCATGGGTGGATATTATCAGGCCCCATGGCCTTATTGGGTTTAAGACCGTGTAACAACTTTTCCACCCCATGGGTGGATATGGTAATATCAGGCATCTTACCACAAACAGACCTAAAAAGGGAATGGTGGTAAAAACAGTTTTGGAGAAAACACTAGAAAACTGACTATTCAGAGCCTGGGCTTTATCCATGTCACTAACAGCTACTTTACTATTACTCTTAAGTGGGGGTATAGTATGCTTATCTTTCTTTTGGCCATTGATATACCTCCAAAATGGCTTAGCATCAACCTTAATATCGCCAATCATACCGTTAATGTAATTTTTATGGGATGTGTACACTTCCCTCTTGATTTTAGAGCGAAGCTCGACCCACCTCTTACGAACATCAGCCTTTCCAGTCTTCTTAAAAATGGCATGTAACCTATTCCTACGTCTAACTAATCTACGTATCGTGTCAGTAATCCAAGGAAGAGATTTCCTAGATTTAGTCATTTTAGTGGGGATATTAGCCTTCACAGTTTTTTCTAGGAAGGATTTGATAAGTTGCCAATTCTCTTCCACTGTGCGCTTATCCTGCCCCCCATTGAAATACTTGATACAAAACCCACGAGTATCCCTCCTCATAGTAGCATAATCTCCCTTTGAGTACTGTGTAATACGCCTACGTGGTTGCTTGAGATTTGGAAACAGACACTTCAGCTTACAGACAATGGCCGCATGATCACTTGGGGAATCTATGGTACTGACATCAGTATACTGACTAGGGGTGTTTGTAATTACCAAGTCAAGTGTGTTATTCCCTCTTGTGGGAGATTTCACGAGTTGATCAGCAGCAAAATCATTAATTATGTCCAGGAGTAATTTACCTGAATGATTAGACACACTATTACCACTATCTTTGTCTAATCTGTGAGCCCAATCAATTTGGCTAAAATTGAAGTCACCCAACACATGAAAACAGGGTAATTTAGAGTTTCTATGTGAAGTCATAATTTTAGATAACTGGTCCCGGAGCAGGGATATATGTTCCACATGGGCATCAGGATCCCTGTACCAGGAGGCTAAATAATGCCAGGTTCCATTAATGGAAACCTTTGCCCAAATAGACTCAGAACCATCAGCAATAAAGTTTACTTGAGTTGGAGATAGATGATTCTTAATTAAAAGCATAGTACCACCACCCCGGAGGGTACGATCATTCCTAAAAATCTCATACTCTAAACATGGGGGAATTAATTCAGTATTTGTGACAGTGCTGTCAATTTTGGTCTCTTGAAGTGCCACTACATCAGGATTTGATTCACTAAGAATGGTTTGAAGATCTAATTTTTTCCCTCTTAGACCATTAATGTTAATTGAAACAACGGAAACCTCCTCCTTAAGGGCAGTTTTGCCACTGGGGCGCCTGGCGGAACTTTTGCCATCAATGCTCGAAATGGAATGAGCATTCCCAGAATCAGGATTCAAAGCATGAAAACTGTTTTCTGTCTGGGGAGCAGTGAGGCCCCACGTGCTGGACAGATTTCCATTATCACAATTGGGACACATCCAAATACAATTTGTTGCTTGAATGTGGTCGTAATGGGAGTCATCGACCAATGAACACCTGTTATGAATCCATTTCTTACAACTATCACATTCAATAGCAGGGTCATCACCCCGAACCCCCTTTAAGCAGATACCACAGGGTGAGGAACACTTGGAACGATACCATTTGTCCTCAGGTTTGGAAAGCTGGAGAAGTTTATAACCTTCCCTATCAATATCAGCACAGCGGATGTGAACCCAATGGTCACACCCATCACATTGAACTGCATTGTCATTCTTCTTAACTAACTTTGCACACATGCCACAGTAAAAACCTGGGCCAGGGTTTAATTCGATATCACCACAAACCACTAACAAGATAAGTAGATAGGTTAAAATGCACCGGGGAGGAATACACTCACGTTTAATGTATAACGTAGGCCTAGGCCTAATGGTCCCGTCATTACATTTAATGTTACTATTCTTAATGCCATACCTGTGTCCGGTAGCATAACCATTATGACTTGAGAAGTATAAAAGGAAACTAACTGACCTATGAGTTTGAACCTTCAGAATTGGCCTAATTAGGCCTAAGGCCTTATTAGGTAAAATGTGGTACCTGGCATTTATACAAGCCAGAGATACTAGGCCTAAGAAGAACCCTCCAAGAACTGGAGACCGCAACATGCTGAGCACAAAGACGATGGGGCTCCACAGAGTATAGCCAAACCTATAATAGTACTATAAACGACAGCCAGCCTAAGCAACAGTGAGAGCAGTAGTACAATGCAACAATACAAACAGCCTAACGAGAGTAAAAGCATGACAAGTGAGAAGAATACAATCCATAAAAATCACTTAAAACACAGCCCCAGAGCTACGATAAAAGCAGACACATCAAAAATCGTCAGTTAAAAGAATAAAATCGTATACCACCTAACGGAAACCAGGTCAATAAAAACGTCAAAAGAAGAGGATAAAAATACAACGCAGAAAAACTTAAAAACACGACCATCCACCTTGACGCATGCGCAACTACCACCCTAAGCATCAAGTAAAAAGCATCCCTTACAGTATAGCCTTAAGGCTGAAACGTATTTGTTCTACCCCTGAGCTTTTGGCCAAGAGAGTTATTGAGTTTAAGCATTATTTAATAGCCAGAGGATATGACCCCCAACTTGTAGAAGAGCAATTTGAAAAAGCAAACAAATCCTGCTCAATCCTGCTAAAAAGAGCAATTCCAATCGTAAATACTCACTAGTCCCGGATTTCAATCCAGCGTTACCCAATGCCAATTCTATCATTCGTAAACACATGCACATCCTTCATAGCTCGCCTCGTATGACCAATCTTTCCCCAGAGAATTCATTCTTCACTGCTTACAGAAAATGTAAGTCCCTTAAGGATTTACTTAGGAAGTCGAAATCTCCTTATCGTACCCGTACAGGGGACACTGTAGGTTGTTTCAAATGTGAGCGAAGAAGGTGTGACCTCTGTACTAATTTTTTATTGCAGAGTTCCAACTTTTCTAGCTGTGCCACTAAGAAAACTTATCCTATTAAAAGTTGTTTCCTGTACTAGTGCTTGTATTATTTACGTAGCAACTTGTTTTAAGTGTAATTTGCAGTATGTTGGGTCTACTTCCACAGAATTTAAAGTAAGATTTAGAAATCACAAATCCGACCTCTTGGATAATCGCGGGAGATGCAAATTAGCAGTCCATTATAATTCTTCTCCTCATCAACTGTCAGACATTAAGTTCATCATTACAGAGCAGACTTACAGCAAGTCTAATACTGACACAGCCCTTACAAAAAGAGAAGGTTTTTGACTTGCCCAATTGAATACCCTATTCCCCCTAGGCCTAAACAAACGGAAGGAATTTAACTCTTCTAAAAGAATCAGCTACCTACGGTAAATTTCAGGGTAACTTTCTTTTACTCATTCTGGTGGTTTCCTATGCGTAATGTTCTTCTCCTATGCACCTTCCAGGCCCCCTTCAGCTACCGTTGGTTTTAACCATATTTTTGAGGATTATCTTAACTTTAGTGCAGCATGTTTACTGCTGGTTTTAAGAATCTGTTTTTTTTTCTTTCTTTTGCTATTTATCCACCCAGTGATTTTAAGCTTTTTTCTTACTGTCCTGAGTTTGTGCTGGCTGCTTTTATTCTTTGTATGTATTTGCAAGTCTTTTAGAATTTTATAGGTAGACTTTTGAACCCATTTTATCTGCTTCAATCGAGCTGATGAAGGCTGAATAAAACAGCCGAAAACTTCTCGATGCAGGGTGTCTTTTTATCTTTGTGTGTTCAGTTGCTGTTCTAGTTTTATCATTTTAAAGTTATATATATATATATATATATATATATATATATGGAATTTTATTAGGGATCGTATTTTTACAAACAGTAGTGTAATAAAAACCCATCGAGCATGTAAAACCGTTCGGTACAACATTTAAATAAAAGTTGTAAAGACATTACATGACGATCAAAATTTCAACATTGAGTACATAACCAGGACTCCCCACTTCATTTCAGACCAACAGAGTGCTTTGTGGAAAAATCTGATGGTCAAAGAGCATATGTACCTAAGGATATTCTGGAAGATATTAACCTGTGAGTAAATTGGCCCTTTTTATTGGTGTTTTACTTAATCCTTTGTTTAACTCCGTCACGCTGATGTTTATTCATGTTGCCTGAGCTCTGTGAAACGTTAATTTCGTGGATTTGTTATATGCATGAAAAGATCTTGGTGCTTTTATGATAAAGTAGTTGAAATTGTAACAATTAGTATTAAAATAACATGTCTAGTTATACGCTCTGGAAATTTATGATAGCTGTAACTTGGGTTATGGAATACGGAATCGGCAAAGTTTGCACCTACTGTCTTTGGGGTTGAAAGTAAACGCCTAAATCAGGAATAACATCGTTTTCTTATCATAGTTTTTGGTATAATTATGTGCATAGCAACTTCAACAAATTACTAAAATCCTGGATGACCGTATTCTGAACATTTTGTTTATTTGTTGACTGTGACGTTGAAAGAAGCCTGGGGTTGGACTACATATAAATGCCTGCTTCTAAATGTTTTGGAAACCTATACATTAATTACATGTACAATGTTTTATGTAAATCCAAGCAAAAGTTGAAATGTGACTTTGCATGACCCTTATTGACTCAAAATAAGTTGTTATAGTTTGGGCAATAATAAAGCCAGTTTACATCTACTAAGGTTCATCTAACCCATTTGAGAAAATTACATGGGGCTACTTTTAACAAAATGAGATTGGCTTTATACAAAAAACCGTATTTTTAATATTTCCTTGTTATTTTTTTTTTAGGGAGAACGAGAAAGAAGATAAAAAAGCAGGTACAAATTCATCATGAAAGGTTTAAAAAACCCCTTTAAATAATTTAAAGCAGAATGTAAAATCAGAGCCACATAATACCACAAAAAACGGTCAAGGCCGTTTGGGTAACCTTTTTAATTTTTCTGTGGATTTGGTAATGATAAAAATCAAATCTCCTTTTGACTTAACATTCACCTTAGTTCAAGAAGCTTCCATACAGAAATGAATATTCATAACTTTTTTTTTGTTCCTGCATTTTGATTGTGTGAAAACCATTCAAGACAGCGGTCTCAAACCTCTCCTTAGACCAGCCTCCAGAAGAATTGAGATATCGTGACTTCCGTAAGCTTATAAGCGCATATTAGATACATATCTGTGTGTATATATTTATTTGAGATTTACACTCGTACCACTGAGAAAACTTGCAACAAACCCCCTGCTCTCACATACTACGCAGTACTTCAAGGTGTACTACTAAACAAACGGACTTTACCGTCAATATTGTGTAGCGCTGATAATTCCATACAGAAGAAACGGTCGTCGGCTCTCGCCTCGGTCCTCTCAGCTCCAGTAATGACATCATCGGTGGTCTCAAATCACATTTGTGGCCGAGCATTCTAGCTTCTATCTCATTATCAAAAAGCAATATTGTATAAATCCAATGTTCCTGCAGGATATCTCTCAGTGGATACTGCAAAGATTACTTACTTATAAAGAATACGAAATGAACCATAGCCTATGTATGAAGTATTTGCTTCCGTTTCTGTCTGTAGAACTTCTCACAGATAAGTCCAGAAGTTCAGGAAAGGAGAACCCTCCTGGAATGTACAAAAGGATACAAGATGGAAATAGGTATTACAGTTTATACAGTAAAACATAAAGACATGTACTAGCACAATTTGTTGGAAGGAGGGTCACTTCAAAAGGGTTTGAACGAATGGTAGAGACAACAGAAAGTAAGGAGGAAACAATTGAATAGTCAAACATTCAGTAAAGTTTGCATTGATCTTTTACCTTAATGTAAAAGACCTAGACAGAGTTGCTAGTATCACTAAGAACGAAAAGTGAAGCAGAGGAAATCACTTAATGTAACATTTGTAATGGGATAAATCTTTTGTTTGTCCCTAAGTAATGATTAAACAAAATGAGCATCGAACCAGATCCTTAGGAAGTAAGCAGGCTTGCTTGTAGAAGGGGTTTTGGTAAGCTAATTTTTGCTAGTGAAACAAAAGCTGGAGAGCAATCACATTTATGCAAGTTCTTGTATGCATTTATCCTATCCGAGCAAACACGGCAGTATTTGTTGCACTTGGCCTTTTAATATAAGTAGTTTGCACTGTGTGCATAGGCTCATACACTGCATGACGTTTATTACCCTCCACAAATACTGAATAACCACTCTGACCTTTTGATCTTCGCTGCAAGTTTCGTATAGGTTCATTTGGTGTTTCATGATAAAAGTGTGGCAGCTACACATATAAACGTTACATTTTTTATTTCATTTCCCTTCAAACAGGAATCCCATTGAGACTCCCAAACTTCTCTCAGAAGAAGAAGTTGGTAAATAGCCTAGTTATTGTAATTTGCATCTTAAAGATTGAAGTAATTGCTACTGCCTATAGAACCAACCACAGTTGATGGCAATATGAAATCATATTGTTGACTACAATATGACCAATACATTGCCATAGAGATAAGTTACGGTGTAGCTCCATGACATTGCTTATTTCATTAATCTCATTCGTTCGAACAAACAGATATCAAACATATCCAATTGTTTAACTGAGTATAGTGCCCCAAAACAAGGGTATTTAAAAACCAAATTGTAAAGAAGGAAAATAAGAATAAAAAAAGAGAACTTCATGTAGTGTTGATAAGGTAAGTATTGACCTTACGCAACGTAGTATACGTTCAAGACATTTTTTCTGTCATAAGGGAGAAAACTCCGAAATATAACGATAGTAATGAAGAGTAATTTATCTCGTTCTGAATGGTGCTTGCTAGCAAAATCAATGCAAAACAAACATTTCTTAAAAGGACGTTACCTTTGCAAATAACACTGATAAAAACTTGTCTTGACAGGCGTAAATTGTAACCCGAGCATATATAATGCATTTACAAATTATATACATGTAAACGATTTGATGCGATAACTTAGACTCCCTGTCTTGAATTAGACTTTAGGCAGAGAAAAAAGGTAGTAGGAAACGGTTCTTGGGATTTTTATATCTCTTCAACAATTGCTGCCATTCTTACTTTACATTACAGCAGATAAGAAAGCAAAGCGCAAACAGATTGTCACACAGTGGGAGGACATTAGTTTCTGTGGAAAGAAAGGGGACCTTGCAGAGGGCAAAAACGAAACGTAAGTTTGACTTTATTCTAGTGCTGGATTTGACAAGGTATTTGAAATCAAATTACGAAATGTTTAAGTTGTTTTACTCAAAGAAAGCTAAATATTTGTGCACATATAAAGATTGTAAAGGTAACTTGTTGTACAACCATGCTTAGTAAAAATCTATGGTTTACGAAGATCTTTTTACCGTCCTTTACTTGTGAGAGAAAGTAAATTTGTGTTTCGTTCAACTTGTAAACTTGCACTATGATAGCGTACCTGATGACTTAAGCAAGGGAAGGCTTCAAAAGTCGGGTAATGTTATTCCATCAAAGCCGCAGGGTGAGTAAGAGTTGTAGCAATTTTATGTAACAACATTATATGAATTTGTATTACTGGATGTTTTTCTTGACATACTGTAGTTTGATAGGACTTCTCCCTAACTTGGTAACAAACTGTTGTTTGTTTTACAAAGACATATCCCTTACAAAAAAAAAAACATGTGACATGCCACATGTAAACACACATAATCAAATGTGGCAGGGAATATAAAAATAAATAAGGAAGAACTGTGTGGTCATGAGTGGTGACAAATGTGGTATTGGAACCAATTTGACACATATGACCACTCCTTTCCCTACATAATTGTCACACCGTTAAATGTGGTTAACGTGGGAAAAGCTGTGCAAAGTTGATACATGTGGCAAACCAGGGTAGAGTCTGACAAACACGGCCAGTGAAAGAAATCGAATTATTGAATTTACTTTCCTCAGCACCACACCTCTCCACACATTTCCACACTTTACCTACTTTACTCCAGTTTGCCACATGCTACTTGTGTAAAAAGGTGCTTTCTGCTTTTCCACAGATTGCTTCATGTCCATCCTGTCGAAATGCAGGTCAATGCATGAGACTTTGGAAATGTTTGTCGACTGTTTGTTGATGGCACACATTGTCATGCAAAAATTCACAAAAACTTCACGACTCTTCACACCCCACCATAGTTTTCCACAGTTTGACACAGTATTTCACGAGTGGTATTGTAACTTTTTGTCACACATTTTTTTTTGTAATTGATGTGTCTGTTGAAAAGAACTTAGTGCTATTCATTCCGGGTGCAAGAGAACAGAGACAGGCAAATGGAATTAATGCAAAAGTCCTTTATATAGGTCCAATTCTAATTGCCACAATTCCTTTATCGTGGGATGCTGGGAAGGAATTTCGCTGTCTGTGTGAGCATGGAAGTGAATAGACATTAGTGACGATAAACTTACCCTTAGCGTTGAAATCAATTACACCATCAAGTGATATTGATCAGCTACCGAGCCTACGTCACCTAAAGAATAAAAAGATAAAGAAATCATAAAATATTCGAAAAAGCTTAAGTGAAACTTGTCATAGCTCTTACTTTGTTTCAGATCAACAAAATCATACGGGGAATGGAATAAAGGTCAGAAAGCATATATACCAGATGATGTTATGGAAGAAATAGAAACGTGAGTGACTTTGACCTATTTTGCGTACAATTACATTGTCAATTGAATATCCATTATTTATACATCTACAGTTTGACTGTGCACTGTAATTTTTCGTCTTTTCATCGAGATAAATATGTTTAAAACATTCTTACATCTTTTAATCTTAGGATGAACACGGAACAAGATGACACCAAAGGTACAAGTTAGTCAGCTCTAAAAAGATATCGGTAGATGGGTAGTGGATATCGGTAGATGGGTAGAGGATATGCTATTACAGTATCGTACTGTGTTAAAACACGTTTTACTTTTAATATTCAATTACTGCTTGAAAGCATTCTTCTGAAGACGAGATATTTAAAAACTATGTTCAAACCATGGTTTATGTTACTAAGGATTAAGTGTGACATAAATCAAATTTCCTTAACAAAATATTTCTTTAAGTAAACTTTCCGGCACAAATAAATAAAGCAGCTTCCATTCAAAATGAAAACAAAGATACTACATTTATGTTCTTTCCATTATTTTGGTGTCTGCAGAACGTGATACCGATGCATCCAGCAATTTTCAAAGTGGCCACTTTTTTGAAAACACCGGAATGGTAAAAGAGGGAAACAGGTAGCACTATCTTGAAACTTTATGAAAAAAAGCTGTAACCAGTCACCGTTTGATGGATTATAAACAGAGAAAAACTTAGTGACTGTACCATTTAAAACTGATTTATAACATGGTTTACTTTAAAAGCTTAAAAACTACAGTTGCATCCCGTCCAACTTTCTTAATTCTATTATTGCAACCCAAAAATTGAAACTTGGTCCAAGTAGCTGTTTTGAATCTTTTTACAGCCTTTATTATGTTTTGTTAGTCTCTTTTTTAAGATAGTAACTTATTTTGTTCGTAAGGTGGCCTGACTAGATAAGCCAAGCTTTTGCCAGGTCTCCTCCACTTTTGCTTTGATCATGTATTTCATTTCTCACTAATTGTCTTATTATCTTTTCTTATGCTTTAATAAACATACAGGAGTTGTATTTTTATCGCATTTATACCAAAGTGGAAATAAAGAGTGTCAAATCAAAAAGGATCGGAATCATCTATGCAGAATGACTTGTGGTCGTCGGTTGCTAGTTTATCATTTCCATCTGGCTCGATGAATATTACCTCAACGCTAAAATACTGTATGAAATGTTTTTCTTCAAACAGATATTCAGTTGAGGAACCGGGACTTCTTCAAGTAGCAAAATTTGGTAAGTTAGGCTACTTGTTTATTTATAACTTCTTACTTTTAGTGACAAACGTTTCATTTGTGCATGCTGACGAAAACTTGGTGTCAATATTATAACTTAGAAGAATTTAATCAGGCCATCGTTACAATGATAGTAGTATAAATTTACATCTTATCTTAATGAAAGAAGGTAAAAGACAAGACCAATTCATGCTTGGCAATTTCTTTCGTTAAAACTTGACACTCAAGTATATATTGAAACTTGATTTCAGGCACCAAACATGGGCGTAAATCCCGGGGGGATGGGGGGATATATCCCCCCAACATTTGACTAGGGGGGATAGCCCATGTAATCATCCCCCCAATGTTTCAATCTACAGATACGTGTATGATGGAAAGTATATTTTATTCTTCATTTTCGTAAGAAATTTTTTCAATCTCGCTTCACTTTCTATGACAAATGTTTCTCAAACTATCAGAATTTAGCAAATCGTTGGCAATCTATCAAACTTTTTTACGCGCTCCAACCTTACGTCAGTGTTACTCATATTATCAATATCTTCCAATAGCAACTTTCGGAGAAGCACAGCAGTAAAATGTTGAAAGATTACGAATTAATAGGTAAAAGATTGGCTTATGGCAGTGGCATGTAGGTTTGGAAATATTATTCGTCACTGTTTACACTCCATGTCATGACTATTGTTAAGGTAATAAATAAATACACGAAACTGTTCTGATCACAACACTTTCCGAAGAACAGATATACAGTACATCTCCAAACATCTGTATGGGATCTTTCAATCTAATATATAGCATGATGTAGAAGGTTGGAAGTACGTAACTATCTGCCGTTATACATTTTTCAAAAATTTTTACCAGAGCTTCGCCAGTTCGCGCTGAGCAATTATCGATATAGGTGGTGATTGTTAATATACTTATGGCGAAAACAGCACTCTGCACTCTCTCTCATTTTTCATTGCTGGCAGCTGTTCGTCCGGATTTTAGTTCAAAAGTAGTAAAAATACGATGGTTGTAAAGTGTTCGGCGTCGTACTCTATATTATTATTTGGATGTCAGGTAGCATACGCGTTATTTAATTGCCCCCCCCCCCCCAAATTAATATGATTAATGCAGAGCTTTCAGGAGGTCCTATTCAGGTATTTGCTAGCCGTAGATGCCCTTTCACAATGCACAATGAAGGATATGACATATTTCGTAATAACTCAAGAATGTTTCTGTGGACTCCACGCACATATTTTTGTGTAAAAACTTTCCCGAAATAGAAGGCAGTAAAATAGAAGGGAGGGGGCTTCAGGAGATTTGTTGACAACGTATCTGTCTCTTAATAGACAACATATTCTCCTCTTTTACCTTACCAAAAATTAACATTCACTAAATTATGGACATTTTCCAGCCATATATGATCAGTTCCAAAAACATCCCAACAATAGCACCATTTTGCATCTAAAAGACCTTAAATTAATAAAACAAATTCTTAAAGGGGAGGGGAAACCCCTTCCCCAGGACGACACCTTTATGTAGTGACAAACGAAAGATCAAAACTGCTGCATGTAAATGCAGGAACGCAAGAAAAATAAATGTGTAATTTAAGCAGAATTGGGGGAACTGAGGTATTATTACGACATCATCTATGGGCCCCCAATCACAAAAAATCTGGCCACGCCACTGATCTCAAGCCAACTTGAAGGTCTTGCAATGATCTCCGAATTCAAAATCCAGTTGTCTGGTATGACCCTGTATGTTGATCCCTGCCTTTTAAGCTGAACAGGACATTGTTGCTCTTGTACAATTTTAATCCAGTGAAGCTTATCAACGAGTTTTGTGCTCAAAATAGTAGGCTATTTCCTAAATGCATGAATATACCAGTAGTCTACCAAAGAACATTACCACTGAAAATAACCCCTTAAAACAGTCTTCCTGGCGCTTCTAAGACATTAAAACCCAGGAGCTTCCGGGGGCTTCGCCCCCTGGACCCCCACCGGGGCTTTGCCCCTGGACCCCACCAGGGGCCCTAAGGCGGGCCCCTGGACCACACCCGTCGTGGGCTCGCGCTTCGCGTGCACATTTTCCACATTTGCGATAGTTCACCCCATCCCCCCAAAAGTTGAAAAGAAATCTACGCCCCTGGCACGAACAGTCGCTTCCAGCTGTTCTGATAAAAATGGTCACTAATGTTTAATCGAAAACAAATTTTAATAAAATAAGGTAAACAAAAAACGTTTGGGTATTCTTTCAAGTGCCAGATACATTTTGAAAGAGAATACACTGCAGTTTAGTCTGTTACTGTCAGATGTACTGTATGCAATTTATTTGGCTATAATTGTAGATGGCAAAATTAACTAACGATTTAACTTTCTGTCATTTATATATTTAATATTACTGTAGGTAAAACTTAAACGAAAAACAGGTTTTATCTTTCGAATTTAATGCATTAATTCAACTTGTCTTGTTAGATCCACAGACGTTCATTGCTAAACGTAGTTACGACCCAATACGAGATGACGAAATTTCGGTGAAAGAAGGAGAATGTCTTTCCCTGATAGAAAAAAGGTAAAGGATGATGGGGTGTATTTCATTTTCAAGAATTACTTCGCCTTACCAGTCTTACCAGCATAAAGTGTCAAGTATCGTGTCTTTCGAGAGTCAGTATAGCCCTAAAAGTATAAGAGAAAAAAAAAACGAAGGAAAGTTGGAGATAAAGAATTGGGAAATGTCATACAACTTTTGTAATTAACAGCATCTACAAGTTTTTAACATTGTTCTTTCAAAGGATGTTATGGGATGTGATGAGGATGATCCTGCAACCGTAAGATGCAGTATTGTTAAGAGGTACCATGGCTGATTTGCAATGAACCTCGATTTATTTGTACGTAATACCTTAGGTTTTGTTTATCTTAAAAAAAACCCTGTTTTTCCCACTCTGTCCTGAATCCATCCCAAGTATCTTTGGCTTGTAACTGTGTAAGAAGCCTTTATGATTATACCAACGCAACGACTACTCTTAAGTTAAGCAGCGTCATCCATTTCACATCAAAGATAGACAGCCGTTTCAATTGCTGGAATCACTTTGACAGACAAACCGTCCTCAGTATCCTAGTGTCAGATTTAGTACTAATTAATTTCTTTTAAATTTACAGAGAGTTGAGCTGGAAAATGAAAAGTCAGAGGAATCTCTCCAAGGTCGGTTATGTTCCAGCATCGATGCTTAGACCAATAAAATTGCAGGACGAGCAGTTAGTTTCCT
The DNA here is from genome assembly GCA_029531755.1 of Holothuria leucospilota. NCBI lineage: Eukaryota > Metazoa > Echinodermata > Holothuroidea > Aspidochirotida > Holothuriidae > Holothuria > Holothuria leucospilota. The sequence continues at coordinate 44,241,384 of CM055971.1, forward strand.
ATTTTACGAACTTTTCATATTGCCCTAACGTTATCAAATTCCTTTTGTGTTGCCAGGCAAAGAAAATTTGCACACTAGGTAATCCCTAAGTTTGCCGCCAAAATCGTATGTGCGTATAGGACTAGCAGTTATTGTTCTGAGGGGTGTAGTTGCAGAGGCAAGGAAGTGATTACTCTCCATATCCCTGACCAATAAGACCCAGTTTATAGATTGCATAATAAACAACAGGCAGTACTGGGAAGCTTAACATTACACCCCTTTAAGCCTTCCGTAGGTTTTCATCTCCTCACAACGTTGATAATTCTCATGTTTAATTGTGTATGTGCTCCCTGGTTGGTCCCATGACATGTTTTCTATGAGAGTTCTATTTGTTGTTTCTTTGCTCGCCACGAAACAAGCAACCAGACTACTTATTTTCTATCATATTACCTTGAGAGCTGTTGTCATGGTCAGGTGCGAATTTCGCCACAAACATACATCATTCGGAGTTCCTGGCTCATTACTGTCAATGAAGGGAATTCTATTTCTTAATAGTGAAAATCGTTTTGCCCATTTCATTCTTCCAACTTTTATCATTAAACGAAAAGCTGTTGCTTCTCCGGCAATTAAAGAGCTCCTGACCATTGTCAGTCATAAAAACTTATCATCATCAATTGACCCTTGAACAAACAAAAACAGGCACATGCTTTGCTTCCGGCATTGTTTTTGGCTCCGTTCTGATAACGCAATAGTTTTTCTTTAGTTAAGAATAACGATGAAATTTAAATATCCAACCGTAATCACACTAATATGCCAATGGAAGTCTTTTCGTTAACTTTCATGTCAAACCGCTTGCATGGATACTTGATTTTGCTCTTTCAACTTTAGAAAATACATCCAGTCCTCGATATTTTAAGGAATTAATTTTTGACTGAATTTATGCTTCCAAAGATGCGAATAAAAGTTTGCCTTATGAGGTGATAATTACTTCCTAGGTTTGTTTCGTTTCAAAGATGTTAACAATGTGGAACCTGTGAAGGACCGTTAAACACTTTGCTTGCCATTTTTTTTACATAAGACACATTTTATAGTAGATCTATGTGGAATGATATTCAAGCATACCAAAAAGATAAAGTTTCAAGACAAATTTGAGTATTTTATTACAAAGAATAAAAAGGACCATCGAAAAATACCCACTTCACATTACGTTTTGGGAGGTCGAGGGAACGTGGTGTTTGTTGTCAAAAATGAACATGCAATCTTCAAAATGAGTTGCAATGGATTTTGAGTGGGGTATTAGTGCAAGAAGTGGGGACTAATACTTACATCGTATTCACTTAAAATTTACAATGTCTTCTAATGAAATGTTACGAAAAAATTCACTTCTGGCTTTTTTGCATCTGCGATTACGCAAACATAGGCTTATAATTTAGAATATGGCAGTAAAATCTTCTAAATAGTGACCGGTTAGTTGCTGTGGGCTATCTGTTTACCCAATACTCTATCATTTTTACATGATTAAAAATCCCACATAACAAGTTAAGACACAACGCGGCTTAAAACCAGGTCATTTAGGTATTTATCATGACGTATATATTATATCAGCCATCATGAACTTGCCATGGACTGTACAATCGTTGGAGTGCCAAAGGGGAAGCAATGTAGGAACTCTTGGACATATTTGGTACATGTACATGGCGCTGAGTGCTGACTGGAATATGGTAATTTGTGGGGTTGACGCAAATGGCCCCATATGAGGTCTCGTAGCCACTTCATGAAGGATGGTGTGTCTTGGTCCATTTGGAAACCTTATGACAACCCCTGAGCTACCGCGTTTGGAAATAATGTGGTCTTTAATTTTTTGAGGACAATACTGTGCAACACATTAGTGCCATAACATGGAAAGGCCCATATGGTGATACAATTAGAAATTCGAAAACAGTTTATATGAATATTTTGTAGAAGCAATACATATTTCTGAGCTTAAAGTCAGTACAAACGTAAACTTAAGGTTAACACTTTTGATGACATTGAGGCATTTTATAATGGGACAATGCAGTGAAGCTTAATTGGTGCTTCAGGCAGAAAGTTAATTGCAACTCCACCTATGACCTAAATTGGTGCAGATATGGGTTAGAAATAGACTATATCTGCTTCAAATAAATATTCATGTATACTGGATGGCCCACATTTAGCCCATATCAACTGGCCAGGTATTTCCGACTGATTCTTGTTTGGTATCGTATCCCTTACACTCTGTTGTTATTTAACAGAACAAAGGTGGCCACAAGAATCCCTCATGTGACATTTAAACTATGTCAGTGGCACATCCACACAGAATCGCAATAGGATTTGCAAGAGGAACTAAAAGGAGAACTCCCTAGAGCTTAAAAGAAACAATCAGCCCCCTTTTTGGGATATGAAAATGACGAAGGTGTTGCTACAGTACCACCTTGTATAGCCCGAAGTTAAAATGTACTATTTTGTAAAATAACGTCGTTTGCACTTTACTCGGTTTTAAATGCACGCAGGTGGTACTTTGGAGATATGGACCTCGTTCGCACTTACAAACTTCTTTTACAAAAGGACGTACCAGAAGGCACATTTCTTGTCAGGGATAGTGCAACGTGCGAAGGTAAGATAACTATAACTGTTGCACGGAAATGTATAAACATATCTGATTATAGTAAATATTTGTTTCTACTCGAAGAACCCTCTTTCTTATAGTTAGGGGTAGTATAGAGAGACACGTATTATCTATTGGTTGTACCTTATGTAAGTGAATGTGGGTATGGTCCAGCTTTGACCAGTAAGTTTAAGTGAGAATACGGAACATGGAGCCGAAAGCTCCTAGTTTGCGTAGTACATTCGTTAACACATTTTTATAGTTGTGTTGTTCATTCTATTTTCCTGAGTCAATTTTCATTGTCATTGATACATTTCTCTCTTGTAGGGATTTTAGCTCTCTCGGTTAAGGTAAAGACTAAGGACGGAAAACCGGATGTACTTAATTATAAAATGGAATTATTGAAATCAGAGATGGAAGACTCCATGTATTGCAAAATGTGCTCAAAGTTAATAAAATATTCCAACAGCCAAGAACTGATAATAATCCTGAGCAGTAAGTTACTTCATTAAGTCGAAGAGGTCTTGTACATTTTGTAACTCTGCCAGTAGAAGCGTCTTTCGTAAGAAATTGTATTCGTAAATTCTCTTTATAGATTTGGTTTCAAATTTCTCACCTACTTCTTTCTTAAGAGACTGATTTAACATAATTACCCTTCACGTGGTTTTATAAATTGCTCACTGGTAGTGCACCCGATGCTTTTTTATGCATCTTTCTGGAGGTCGAATCATTGACTTTTCGTCTCGTTTGAGATATTTAATTAGTAACATGCACTATAAAAGAACAAATTGACAGCATGTTTTGAGATGGTACAAGTTTATGCTAGAGACATTAGATAACACATGTAAGCTGAGAAAGGCTTCGAATAGACAACAATATGAAATGAAACCCAGTGAGCGAGATCGAAAATTAATTTAAAAATGATTATGGTACCTTTTTACTACAGTACTGAGACTGATTAGACCATCATCTCAACTGAAAGTCACAATCGTGTTTTTTATTTTGTTTTTCTTTAAACAGAGAATCAACCCATTACCTCAAAAGGCTTAGTTGTTCCAATCAGATATGGTTTGGTAAACCAAGTGAAAGATGATGTAGTATTTTCGCCATTGTCTGGCATAAAGATCAACCCATCTAAAATCAAAAAGATTGAAAAGCTCGGAGAGGGATACCAAGGAGTTGTGTATAAAGGTAACTTTACTGACAGTGTGTGAAAATAAGAACAGATGTAGAAAACAAAGTTAAGAATCAAAGTGTATTGTAATTGGTCAAAATTATCTTCCAGATATCCTTATGTAATAATAATTAATTCAGGCCTTGAAGGGCAGTTGTTTTACTTCGTTAAGCGACCACAAATGTGGTAGAAGCCTATATGTCTTATGAATTACAACTTCACGTCGAGTGGCTAGCCAACTCAACACAACAATTTAGGTCAAATTTGGTTTCTTCTGAAAAGCCAGTTCAGATGGGAAAACCGTAGATTGCTCTTGGATGAAAAACCCACCTTACTTTGACCAGGTCCGGGGATTAAACCCCGAACCTCCCGGTGTCAAGCTTCATCGAGCTTCAAATGCCGCCGCCTTCATCTACTCGGCCACAGAACCGGTCATGTTAAATACTTTCCATGTTTATAGCAAAACATTACCACCGACGGCTGTAGAATATGAAGACTCATAATTATCTTTAAATCTTCAAAACTTTAACTTCTCCGTAATAGTATATTATTCATAGGTTTTATTTGTAACAATTGTAAACATGATTTTTAAAAGGATTTTAAACATATAGTCTGGGCCAAAATTCCTATAACCCAGAGGGTTCGGTAATCGAACCTTTTGTCAGGCCTTACATGGTTATGATGATGGATGTTTTATGTTGCTGATGTTCTTCTCATGTCGCTGTTATACTGAAGTATGATTAGCTTGAATCATATAACTGGAATGTCTCTCTTCATGCTAGCCACATGGACCACAACGAAAGGCAATGTCACCGTTGCTGTAAAAGAATCCAAGATTCGAGACGGCGAGGATGGAGTACTAGATGTGAAGAGAGAGGCAGAGACGATGTGCAAATTGCTCCATCCCAACATTGTATCTTTGTATGGGTACTATTACGATAAGTCTGAGGTATTCGTTCGACAATGCACTATGAAATGATTTCTACATAAATGATACTTAGACAACTGGTGTTCCACTTATTGGCTGATTTACAAGTAGAAAACAATCCCTTTAAAATTGCCGCAATTACTTGAATTTAGTGGAAAATCGTTAGAAAATACTACAACGGAAAATCATATCCTCCGAACGCTTCTATAGCTCTTGTCTAAGATGTGAAATATCAATAATTTTCTGGCAGTCTAGAATGGGACTATAGATGCTAGCATGTATACCCGTACCCGTACCCATGTCCCTTCAAAGAAAGTAAATCCCATAGGGAGTAGTTTTGTAGGTTTTCACCTTTCGGTTGAGCTTTTTGGGAACATTAGACATAATTCTATTACGATTCCAAAATTAGAAGTCAAAGTAAAGTATACAAAAATCCAATTAATAGACTATGTTGTAAGTTACATAGAAATACCATGGTTAAGAATAGCCATGTGACTAGCACCTATCTGGTGTAATTTTTTGCTTTCGTTGTCTTAGAGATGCAGTTGATGATCCCTTAAGTAAGCCTACTTTGGGAATTGGGTATTGATAATTTTCACGTTTGTTTTCACGCTTAAGCGTTTGTCGGCTTTTAGCAAGTTCCCAAAAGTTTAGTGAGCACTAGAAAGTAGCGGCTAAGAAAATCGTTTACATTTTGTATCTTCTTAGAATTTCTGTATTTGGATCTAAGTAAATTTCCATTTAGAAATTGAAAAAAGCTTTAATATTTTTCAAAGAATCTTTCTAGCGAAGTTGCCACCTGTTCATAAGATTTATAATTTAAATTCTATCCATAGATGTAACAGTTTGCCATTCCTCTTCGTTAATGCTAAGGTCGACCAATGGATTAATGTACGTAAAGCTGCGATTCATCAAAATGTTGAAAAATTTTACATATGTCTCTGATATATTGTGCAAGACTTTCCCCTTGAGGACTCTCAAAGTTTAAGTACTTTTTATACTTTTCTTTAATTGAAAATATTCATTGTTTTTTGTCGCTCAGAGATCAGTCATGCTGGTGTGTGAATTTGTTAGGAAAGGCGATCTCCGTACATTTCTGGAGAAATATAAAAAGAAAGGCTACACACTGAATGAAACAGAAACCCTTTACTACGCTCTGCAGGTTAGTGAAAATTAGTGCATCTTCCATTCACATACGATTAGTACATTTTTTTGCAAATATTGTGACATACAATGTAAAAGAGCACTGTAAGTAAAATTTATGTGATAAAAGTGCTGTTCAATTGGAATATTGTAGATGTCCATTTTTACCAATCTATCTTTAAGCTTTGAAAATGAATGTATCTTTAATCATGTTTCTTATTCGCAACTTCCGAAGAAATGTTTATCATTCCCTATTAATCACATTTTTAAGGCCTACGTCCTCGAGATTTCGTATGAAGTCTACTGGTGGTACATTTTCATGCATGCAAATACCGACACAACGTAAAGTTTATGTTTCTAAATCTCACGTAATATGACGCTAGAAAAACCATAGATGGTCATCCCTTGCTCTTGCCCCTGCCAATCAAAAACATAGGCGCTATACTGAAGTATGAACTGGCCTGAACGTAGTAAATGCAAATGAAAAAAGTAAGTCTTACGACTATATCATTTTACAAACCCATCGGGTTTAAGCCCGTTATTTTCCTCACTTCATTCAGAAAAAATGACTTACTCTGTAGGACGTAAAAGGATCGTTCCACAGCGTAAAAATATTCCCTCCTCTTTGCTATTTTGCGACAATCAACGGTCGAAAAAAAGCAGAAAATCAGCGTAGTGCATGAAATTGCATGTTCTCTTTCATTGCTTGCAGGCGCAAGAAAATGGTCATTAAGTAAAAATGATACACACCTGCACAAGCGTTGTTAAGGGTAACTAAATTTCGTACACCTTAAATTGTAAATTTTCTGAAATTACAGGTTGCCAGTGGTATGAAATATCTAGCTAGCCAGAAGATAGTTCATCGTGATTTAGCTGCTAGAAATGTTCTTTTAGGAGAAAATCAAGTCGTTAAAATTGCCGACTTTGGCCATGCACGATTTCTCTCCGAAGACAAAAAATACGCAGTGCAAACTGGTAAGAAAGAATTTATTAATGTGACAACTAATCATTTATCACGTTGTTGAAATGACGTTGTAGCAGGTGTGTTTATATTATAATTGTTTTTCTTCGTCACCAGACAGGAAAATGCCCCAAAAATGGACTGCCCCGGAGGCTTTGCAAAACAGAACCTACACGGAGAAATCCGATGTATGGTCGTATAGTATTTTTCTAACAGAACTGGTAACCGGAGGAGATGAGCCATATAAAGGTACAATAGCAACGAGTACTAAACAAAACTTTATGTTAATTCTACCCACCAAAGACTGTGTTTCCAGTATCTGTGCCATTTGTGCATGTAATAATGTATAACCGAAATATTCACATGAAATTCTCTTTAGTAGGGGGTGTATATCTTTAAGTAACCTATGTATTTCTAGAAGACTGGACCAGCCTTTAGTAAGCCTAAAGTAAAAAAGAAGTTAAATAAAAGTCCCTAAGCACCGTGTATATCTTTCAATGCATATTCTTACGCCTTTAGAACAGAATTGTTACAACCACTTTATAATTAAGACTTAGCAATATTTACTTTGAGGGGGTGAGGCAATTTACTCCAGATTACGACTTATTTACTATGGCTCGAAGGCACAGCACATCTCATTCAAAGAAAAGATACGATTGTCTCTTTGCACTGCAGATATTGGCGTTGGAAAAATAATTCAAAGAGTTGAACAAGGTTACCGTATGCCACAGAGTGAGTTAAACTGCTCCGAGGGTATCTACACGATAATGGCGTCTTGTTGGCAGAAAGATCCTAGCGACAGACCAAATTTTGAAACCATCTTCAAAAAGGTGCAGCTGCTTTATAATGACAACATGGAAGCACATTTTTCCAATTATAATCTCACTCACTAGTAACCATTGTTGACTTTCCACTGATAAAAACATCTCGGATTTGTCGTATTATAATTGCGTAAACATAAATATGGCTAAGCGTTTACACCCATTGGTTTTTAGGATAGGCCTAACTTTAAGTTCATGCAACTTGAAATCATTGAAAGGAATTAAGCAATACTGCTAATAAAAGTCTTTCTTACTAGAGGCTAACTACGTCAACGAATTATCACCGTACCATCACCGTGTCAGTAGCTAGACAAAGTATTCAAGGGGCGAGATAGCTAACTTTTATTTTGAAAGGGGCGAAATGCACTCCGGGAGCTGCCCCTTGCTCCCCTCCTTGGCAACGGACCCTGCTATCACGAATAATTTGTAAGGTGTTTTTTCGGAAACAAAGATGGAGATAATGTAATAAGCCTTGTGCATTAGCATTACGAGACCCCATTTTAGAGGGCAAATAATGAAACACTGTTAGTCACGACGTAGACTTCGCACGCGCCCTTAGTAGTCCAGGGAGCTGTTACGGTTCCCTGAGTAGACTTACGTGCGTATCCGACCGATACACAAATCAGCCGTCTACATGTGTTGGGGTACGTTGCAATAACACTAGCTTACCTCTGCCGGAGGGCACAGTTTCCACCATGTGACATCATATGCATATTAAGGTCTTTCAGGGATAAAATGATCGAATTTAGTTATCAAAATTAAATAACAACTTTGTAAGTCATATAGCAACAACGTACAGTCTATGGCACAATGAAATGTTGTATAAGGGTCTGCATTCATAATTGTAACGAGAGGTTTCAACTTAACATGTAGTTACTGATTGTCTACACCCCAAGCCAGAAAAGTAATTTTTCAAATTCTTGTATAATAATGGTTTCTATAATGTGAAAAGTTACGTTTAATGTTCCAGGGTCTGGAACCCAATTTGGTTCATAGAGGAACTTGCACTAGATTGATAGTGAAAGAGTACAAGCGAGATTCGGAGTCTCTTTTCGACTAATACTCAGAGGGTTGCAAGACAGAGGCCTAGGGGAACTAATCGTTTCCATTTCTTCTCCCCGAGTCTAAAATTAACGTTCCCATCAGAGAGACGGGGGTGCATCCCTAATCTTTAGCCACTTTTTCAACTACTGTGAGGTGTAGAGGATCCTTGTTTTGCAGCACTGCTCGACTTCCTGAATCTGACAACTTCCTCTGGCAACTTTTTGAGGCAGACAATTTGGTATAACTTTTATTCACCAACTTAAAGGTCAAAAGCAGTCGCCCCAAACTTATTTTAAAACAATAGCTAAATGTCACAAATTTCTTCTTATTTCTCTTCCAAGTATCTTTTATAATATTTTAGGACATAAATATTGCATATTCAAGGTAAACCAAGCAGTTGCTCCTTTTAAATTTTACAGTTGAGTGAGAAGAATACTGTCACATGATTCTCAAGAGTCATTCAGGAAATAGGATAGTCTACATAGTACAATTCTTTATTGGGATGACTGCATTCTCCCTTTAAACTCCCTTAGCATCTCTGCAAATAGTTATAACATGAACCACATGAGTCAACAGGAAAGGTCCAAGTTTTTCCTCTAGAATCTGATACGAGAATCTTAACATGCAAACAGTATACTCAACCACCCAGCCGTCATCCCCCGTAAGACGTTAAAGCATTCTAAATTCGAAAATGATGGAACGCTGCCTTATTAAGCCACTTTTTAGTTAATGTGTCTAATTACCATGCTTTAAAATCTTTTCTCTAAGATTTAAGCTTATAACAAAGACATATATGAGGAAGCGTTTCCTTCATAATATTTCTACTTGTTTTGCCTGGAAATAGATCTAGAGTGCAATTTTCAAGATACGATGTGTTACCTGAAGATTAAATATAGGTTAAGTATTTCTCATTTCGTGACGCGTTTAGAAAAATGTGATGTGATCTAAAAAGAAAAGGGAAACTGAAATACGGAAACTTGTTTATATTGTTGTTTTGTAAAAGGTTTTAATATTAGATAGATTTTTGTTTAAGTTGTAGCTGCTTTAATGTTTTTTTATACTTTGCACATTAAGTAACTTTAACATATCCACATACATTTAACGGTGTTTGAAACGAGTAGTTGCAAAAGCTAGAAACCTAAGTGCGAGTATCATTCATCGACATTTTGTCTATAGTAATTTGATTCGAATCACAGATCAAGTGTCTTTGTTAAATTTTAAATCTTTCTAAAGGGCACATGCAGTGCATTTGATGTGATTGATGATATCGATTATTACGACATACGATATCACTTAAAGGAGCCATAGCATCGCCTAATAATATTTAGGAATATGAAAATATCTCTTAATATAATAGGAGTCTGCACTTTAATTAACATTAATTTAAACGGTTGCTTTACTCAGGTTGGTCAACGATGGCATGCATGGGTCAGCTGTGTTTACAAGCTCACGTACAGTATTGTAGATCTGTGGCTTTGAGCAATTTAAAATCAGTGTAGTATGGTGTAATATCCTCTGGGAACTTTACTAGACAAGTGCTCTTCTTTGAACTGGAGGAGAGACTACATATAAACTTATTGCGGAGAATTCTTAATATCTGGGGGAAGATGACAGAGCATTGACAAAGTACTCAACCTTTGTAATTTATTTCGTAAACCCTTAAACCCTCATTTCCTTAATCTGGCAAATAACGTTGTAAAACACTCCAATCATTCGAAGGTAAATAAGAAATCACATGCTATGTAGCATGTCTGGTGTATAGTTGACGCAACAAACGTCTTGCTGATCTTGTGAGCTCGAGTCTTTCAAAGGTATGTTTTCGTTCATGGAAATCTTTCAAGCTAGAATGTTATATAAAATTTCACATTTTGTTTTAAGCCTCAAAAACAAAGCCACATATTCAACTGATGTCGGTTTTTTCAATTTTATTGTGCTGAAAGTCGTGGAAAAAACGTGGACATGTGATTTTACAAGTATTGTCGGCATTAACTTCGATCACACCCACAAGGGAATAGCTGAGTGAAGTAATTGCATTCCTTTTAGTTCTACCTAAGTTCTTGAAAGCGTTACACAATGTGCTTCAAAGCTCATTTGAAACACTGTCCTCCGCTAGAATCATCGCGTTATGCTTTTAATTACTAACCAATGACAATTTAATCATGTACTTCTGTCTTTGAAGCGAATAAAAATAGTACTGTTACGTATTTGACAAAATTATACAATATTAGTCTATTAATTATGCTTTTGAAGTCTGATTGGAAAAAAATCATTACCTTTCCCGTCCGGCATTCATGAATGCTGTGGAGTTGGCCTTAAAATTTGAACGCCAATGAGGTCGCGGCAGGGAGGGCGCAAGGATTTTCCCGACAGTTGTAGGGCAAGTTCCCAGACGCAGGGGAAGGGCAGAAAAATTTGGTTTCTTTGTTGAGAAAAATGTAGTTGTATTAGAGATAACGTAAAAAGTTTGGGTCGTCGGGAATTGCATGCTTTATCGTATCCAGTTAGGGTTTCCAACAAAACTGAAAAATTTTCCGAATGGGGCAGCTTTGCCCGTCGAGGGTGGGGTGGGCATGAACACCTCCACCTTGGGCAACCCCTGCATTATAGCTCCCGCAGCTGGGAGAACACTTTCACTACTATGTAGATCAGAATAAAGCATGACGTTACCGCTACATTGGACCAATCTAGACAGAATACCTATGAGATGTCTGAGAAGGCTGAATATCCACACTGCATACTCAGTATGTTGATCTTGTCGTAAATTAATATTTTGAAAATAAACATGTATACTGTGTGAAGCTACATGGATGATCCTAACGTATCTCTCGCAGAAGTTAGTGAATGTCGGTACTTCATGTTACCCAAGACAGGACTAAAAATTTGTCCCTTGAATTGAAACTCCAGCTCTGCCACATAATGTAGAGGGAATAACTACTCACTATACTAGAATTATCATCATGTTTGTACATCACGGTGACGTAATGATGTGACGTGATGTCATAAATATGCCAAAATCATCAGTACATTAACTGCTACGTATTGATAGCGATAAAATCATCAAACAACTGTGCTTACTGGAAAGAACTTTTTCAAAATACACATAATGTCAGCTTATACTTTCTTTGAATCACGACGACGTAACACGACGTCAAATTAACAGCAAAACGTACAAAGTACCCTTCGTGGTACTTAATACGCTATTATCTAAAGTATTATGCGTCTAGTACCTACTCACAATAAATTTATGTGAAAACAAACAAAATTTCTTCAGTTATGTCGCCATTACAAATCTGTTGACGTAGTAAAATATCAAATAGGCCTTATGACGTCATAATGACGTCATAGGTACGTCATAAAATATTTTTAATCAGGTCATTTGAGTCTTTGGTACCGTATTCCTATACACTTATAATACATTTTGGGGGGGGGGGTATAAGAGCAACTGTTTTTGATATATATGGCCTTTACAGTTGTCAATGGCGGCCATTTTGAATTTATGCAAATTAACCTATTTCTGGGTGTCGGATTTTGTCTGATTTTGGATATAATATTCAGTAGGGTCATAATAATCATCGAAAACCAAAACAACTTCTGTTGCAATTTGTTCTAGGTTCATCCATACTTTTACTGTATTTTACAATTTTGAGAAAGGCAAGGTTATGGTGATGCTCGTGATGATTTGTGACATGTCTGTGTATTCCACCAGTTCTATAACGGGGACCGCTTAATTTGGCTCTCTAGCACAACGACAATCAATTCCTTTGCTTTTATAATAACCTTACCTAGCTCTTCTACGTGACACCTACCAACCAAACCCACGACCAAGTACAAATCGTGCTGGCGTTGTGGAGAACTACCAACCATCGTTACACAGGAGTAAATTATAAACCACCCCAAGCACATACTCGCGAAACGCAACAGACTACAGCAGACATGCTCAAGAACAGACAGATTTTATATATATATATATATATATATATATATATATATATATATATATATATATATATATATATATATATACATAATATGCATCAATCATTCTCCTAAGCAAGATCCAAATTAATATGCTTGCAACCAAAATCTGAGAATATGAGTATTGTTGCTTTTTGCGTTGTCATGTCTAGGGCCAACCTCTTAGAACTTTCCGAAATCAGGCTTAGATTTATTCCACTTGTGACAGCATGTAACTATTTTGAAATGGCATTGAATGCATATTGAACAGGTTGTAATAATCACAACATTTTTTTCATAATAATGGCCTGTCTCGGACTAACAGTCACCCGATTTGACAGAGGGCGTGTGGTTTTGTTAGATGATTTGCATGTTCTAAATCTGCGACACAGTGAGCAATAATGTGACAAGTAGCCTATGTCAGAGGGGTGCTTGCGGAGCGCCCAGAAAAATGGCGTTTTTAAGACATTGTGGTAGTGTTTTACAAGTTTGGTTGACAGCCGTTTGACTCAATGAAACTCTGTGGTTCTAGACAAGGTCCAGAATGCCCTACAATTCTCACCCCTCCGCCCTCCCAAAAGAAATATCACTCAGCAGGGACGAATTCAATGATTTGAGATAAGAAAGATCATTTTGTTAGGGCAAATCCTTGTATAAGGGTATCTACGGTGCATCAAAGGCAGATGTTCACTCATGGAAGTTACGAGATCAAAAACCTTTATGAGCAATTTCCATGGATTTCTGGGCTAAGTGTTTTAAAATTACGACAATGATTTTGTATATTTCTGAATTTCTATAAATGCATTTTCATCAATATTAAATTTAAAGAATAACGACCTCATATATTTGGAAAAGGTGGAAAAATTGGACTCATTAAATGAGTCGCCAGCAAAAAGTAGAAGAGTTGGAGCCTGTCGGACTGCCATCGCCACCATTGTATAACCATCACATAACTCTAAAAGCACTGAATGTGCGTGTACAGCTGGAGTCCGGGTTCCTTCCATGTAAACAAACAATAGCATATGTTTGTCATATTCACAGAAATTTTGGCAAGGGTTTTATAGGACATATTCTTAAAAAGATACTATGGCATTACTTTCAAAGTTTTTCTGATCGTTATTTGTTTAAAAAGGTTACTGGGGTCACATAAAATAGCCGGTAAAGGCGGTATCTAAATGTATACGTTATACAAATACTTCAAATAACTTAATCGGGTTAAACAAAAAATTCTTTCTGTCGTTTCCTGATGCTTTGTATTTTTTTCCAAATAAGCGACCATATGTCGTTTGACACGATAACCTATCTGGGTTTAATACGATACTTTAACTATCCAGAATGTGCAACATGTATCCTAATACGGATGCCTGGAAATTTGCATGTATTGGTATACGACTGTGAAATAGACAAGGGATTGTCCATACAGACTGCTGCAGTACTTAACGTTGACGGTGAACAATTTATTTTATCTCAATTTAAAAGTCAATGACGTTCATTGTGCGCCATACCTACAGATGGTCGGTCTTCCTTTGAGTGAGATGGATCATAAGCTTCTAAAAGCCTTATAAGAATCATAACACACTTTAGTGTCGACAAATCACCACGATGCATTATTTACTTCAAGTAACTCAGTTTGTCATTTTGTGTTGGACAGCATGAAAGTTACGGGCTCAGCTAATGGTAAGTCTGAAAATTCTTGCTTCGTAATTTTCAAAAGTTTTGCAGGTTTCCATTGATATTGTGTGAAAACCGTACTGTATGATCATCTTACGTTAGCAGTGAAGAAGATAGCGTTTGAAAAGGAATGTAGCGTAAGATGCAAGGGAATGGCCAATAACTTAGCCGATTTGACAGCAGAAGACGGTGGCAATCGAGACAAAGTTGGGACAATATTATCTACATAACGAGCTTTCCACGTTAGATAAAGAAGAAAATTGTATATTTCATGACAAAATCTTTTCCATGAAATGATTTCAAACCTATCGTATACGTGTTGTGAGGTCTGCGGCATGTCTTGTTGTAAGCCGCAATAAAGAAAATTTTGTCAAAAGCTGGGAGCTCTCTACTTAAGGGTGCTTAAACATATATATCTACTAGTAAAAGGGAACAAGTCCAGACATCAATTAAACTGAATACATTTTATCAACTCAATCAAAAACAAATTCAAGGGTGTAACTCAGTAACAGTTTTTTGTAAGTTGTTGGAGAAAATTTACACTCTTTTGATAGTTTGAAGCGGCCTTTTAATCCCGAAAGAGTCTGTATTTTTAAATAATGATGTGTTTTTTTATATAACTCTAAATCATTTTAAAGTAACTCTGCCTGTTGTTCTTTATTAAACATTTCCCATGGAAGGGGTGTGTGTGAAGGGGGGGGGGGGACTAATTTAAATATAAAGTCATTTTTAGTGTTTTTATCAGAAGTTAATCCGACTATGAAACTACCCAATACAACTCATCATAAGAAAAGGAAAGCATTTTTCGGAATCGTAAAACGTGTAGTATGTTTTTCTGTTGACATCCATAGCTTATAAACTCGAAATGAAAACTTCATAATCTTTGTTGTGTTGTCATAGTTTAATCAGAAATAAATGAAACTCAAAAGTGCCGCTGGTAAAATAACAGGAGTTGCCGACACAACTTTTATTGTCTTGCAAATTGGTGAAAATGTGTTTAGTAAGTTAAACTATTTCTTCCAAATGCAAGTGTGAAGCAAGGTCTTCAACTAAGTGTATTTATTTATCGAAAGTCTCAAAATTTAGTTTTGTCATGAAAATTTTCAAAACTAAATAAAAAGGACTGTTTCTTTAAGGTCCTTTAGTAATCCTTTAAAGTTCAATAACAAGTATCCCTGGTTGAGTGCACGGTTATGTCCAAGTTTCATGGATGGCTTTATGACACGTAGACGAGACGTTTCAGTTTATCTTAAACTCAGTTTTTGACTTTGAAAGAACTTCTAGTTGTAACTGAATATTACACACATATTGTGTTCGCTTAAATGACAACTATAAAATTGGAAGCAACAATGTTTGACTCAAACAAACACTGACAAGACTCTAACACATAAAAACTATCTACCGCAAGACTTGACTAATTCACTGTTTACTAGAATTTACATTGCAATCAAAGAGTTCACAGTTAACGTGAAACGTGTTTTAAGGAAGTTGAAGCACCCTTAAATCTAATACGTTTTTGCTCGTAATATGAAGTGGCAGTCAATCACTAACTAATAGGTAAAAACCATTGCTTTTTCTCAGTCTTGTAATCTTTCCTAAATTTAATTCCCACCAAATAATTACAGAGGAAACATGGAAACCTATAGACCGTCAATCGTAGACGTTTCCCTCCTCTGCCAACCAATACTGTGCAACTTACACGTAAAATGATAATAATGGACAATTAGAAATAAATAAATTATATTATATGTTGTACAGCTGTAATAACCTAGTGTATTACACTGCGGCTAAGCTCGAATTCTTTGACTCTTCATGAATCTACCCTTAGTCCTTCGCCAGTGGGGCCGAGGGGACTTTGGAAAAATACTATTCATGAATCTACCTTCTGGAAAAAAAGATATAAAAATTGTGTACGAGGCACTTTCGTGAACTTACTGTTTCTGTTTATATCAACACTGTGAGTGGGTCAAGCAAACTAAGCTACATTTATGCTGGCTATGGTGTGCATGCACTGACACTCAGTCCCCATGAATTAGTTTATTACCAGCACCTCTATAAACACTAAACACAAGCTATATAGTTCCTCATTCCAGGGAGCTGAAAGACCCCCCGCTCATTTTAGCTTGTTCACCAGCAAGCCGTCTCAAGTGCAAAGGACTTCTTAAACCAATTCTCACCATCATAAAGCTCCACACCCTCTACAATATTTTGTCACATACTTATAACAGCTCTTGTTTGTCAGTAAAGCTCTTGCTTGGACTGAGGCTGGCTGGGGGCTTCCGATAAGTCTCGGTTTCCTTTGGGTGGTAATTCTGTTAAATTGTATTTTAGGCTTTTGGCTGTGGTAGGAAATTGTGTACAGGATTTCTCCTAAACGGCATTTTGTATTCCGTTGGAAATAATCGTTCCAAGTTTAATTTTCACGGTAATCTTTTACATGGGTACTGAGTCATATAGACAACCTCACACTTCTGTTCAAGTAACTATCGAAAATAATTTTGATCAAAGCTCACTGTTAAAATACAAATTCTTTAAGTAAAATCTAATACTTGTTCATATAAACATAGCATAAACAAGTGCTATACCATTGTTAAGACCTATTTTCTCAGACCCATATTTATACTTTTGTAGCTACAATAAGATCATGGAAAACTAACCATTCTAAAGTTACTCCCATTCTTAAAACGTGCAAAGCAACTTTATGTTCTTAATTCATTGTGTCCTGTATTTGCAAACGAATTTTCAATTTACAGGAAACTATCGTGCAATTTCTGTTATAATACAGTCACAAAGTTTTAATTGTAAAAGTAACAAGCGTAAATACTTGACCTGTGTGAAAAATATCTGGCGATTAGTACTGCATGGTAGAAGGATACTTCATTTTCATAGGGCTTCACGTCCCTGTTGATTGCTGCAGAATGTGTCGTGAAAACCCCGTGTTAAGCTCATGAGTTTGTGGTAAAGGATCTCTCATTAACGTTTTCGTCCGCTTTAAATGGTTTGATCCGAATTGATATTATAAAGCTTACTACAAACAGAAGAAATAAAGATTGCATTGCAAAAATCCTTGGCGTCTTTTAACATTATATAATTTGATATTATTTAGCTTTAAATTTCAATTGCTCATGATATGCCGTGACGGTCATTTGAAGAATATCCACGAACAGTCGTAAGTGTAAGGACAAATCGTTCAAGCAAGCACCGTGAGTGCATTTCATGCTTATTGACACAACCGATTGTTAAGTCCATATACAAATGTTTCCCTAAAATCCGCGCATTAATAGAGCAAATCCTTACATGATACGCTTTAATGTTTATAACTTGCAAATGTTGTAAGTACGCCACTGGGATCCGTCAAATTTCTTGCAGTCGCTGGCAATCTTCCTCTGACTAACTGCTTTTTCTGAAATATTTTGAATTTAGTTCTTTTCACCAACTTTCATTTTTTTAGTTACTTTTTGTTCATCAATGCATTTATTACCAATTAAAAGTCTAACTTTAATTCATCTCTAAATATTAACAATCATCGAGTGACATATTGACAGGGTTTCAGTTTTGCAAGTCGAGCTGAGGTGGCTCTGCGTAGGTCTTTTTTGTATATACACCAATTTGGCACCAGGTTAATCATAAAAACAAAATTCTGTTAATTAGACTGGCTTGGTACTGAACACTATCACCCTGAAAACTGAGTGAACACAAGTCGGTCGGTAATCAACTTCCTAATCGTTGTACTTTCAGAAAGAAGAACCCTAAAAAAAACAAAATATTGAAAATTTCTCTCTATAGTGAACAGAACAAGTCTTTATATTCTGACCAAAATTACAAAGCTTTATTTTATTGTCATTGTTCTTTGAACTGGAATTTTATGTAACCTCCGAATTCTCCATACATTATCCCCCACAGTTGCAACTTACAACTAATATCGCCTGTTCTTTCACACATTCCTGGACTTTCTTTTCATTTTACGTCTAAACTGGTTTGTTTTGATGATTGCAAGCATATCATATTAGTAGGGTAACAAATACAAACAGCACTTTACTTTGATAGAACATCTGTCTTATTGGCAAAATG
Organism: Holothuria leucospilota; assembly: GCA_029531755.1. Taxonomy (NCBI): domain Eukaryota; kingdom Metazoa; phylum Echinodermata; class Holothuroidea; order Aspidochirotida; family Holothuriidae; genus Holothuria; species Holothuria leucospilota. Next base: position 44,259,756 of record CM055971.1, read on the forward strand.
TTTCAAAGCATCATCATGATAATTTGTTAAGTGATAACGTAAATTTTGGAGAGAACCAGGGGAAAATTCAAATGTTGTGGAACGCATCTATCGCCATGAAGGTTTTGCTTATAGGGTTGTAGAAAGTTAAACGACCAGCTGTAAAGCCAATTGTTGCTATTCTTAACCATTTTGCCCCCACCTAAATTGCCGTATTAAGTAATTACAGTTCGAATGTAACACTAATTAAAGTGAGTAATCCATTGCCAAAAAGATATTTGCATACTACAAGGAGAAAATAAGACATTGTTTGATATTCCCACGCTACTCTGGTAACGTTGTCTACAGTGTTTTTCTTTATCGTTCTATGACGTCACTTTACAATGGCTGTTTATGTCTCTTAAGACATTACCTGTATAAACTATGAAGTGGAATAATTTATTGTCCTTGTATATTTTTAAACACTAAGAGAACGTAAACGGTTAATTATTGTAGTAAAACAATGTTAAAAGCTATTATTTAAAGGTAGCATACAATCCCTGTGTTGCCATAATGTACCGAAATGAATTCCTGTGTTTATTTATCAAATATGCCTCCTCGTTCATATACATTGTGCAATGCAAACTAAGACGGCCAGCAAAGAATTGCCAATGTCATTGATATTAGATCCAATCACAGGTCTTACCCACGTGTTAAACTGTATTGAATTTCGAAGTTTATCTTAAAGAATTTATTTCCAAGTTTTCTTTTGACAATTTTCTTGTAACAGAATAACCAAAACAGTGTGGATCAGAGTAAGTTGTTAGTCATATTATTTTGTATATTTTAACCAGTATTACTGAAGTTTTATATTTTGTCTACAAGGGTATTAAATATGAAATGCAGTAAGACGATTTTCCGAATGAAGTTATGAATCAATTTTACTTTGCAAATAGAAAAAGAATGAAACATCACCTTTGCTTCCAATTTAGTCTTTATTTTAGCGAATAGGCAAAACTTATTTTAATGCCGTACTGACGAATCTTTTGTACGTATCTAGTGCTGAAGTACATTAATGTAACTACGCTAAACACACACTTTGCCTACACGTCAGTTTCGTGGGCGATTTGTTGCAAAACTTAAAGTTGATGTTAGAGATATAACCTGAGTAGAATCTTCCTCATTAAAACAGCATTGAAATCAAACTTTTATTAAACACATTTTAGGTTCGTATTTCTTTTATCAACGGCCCGAGTATCCAAGAGATTGTGAAGAGGTTAGAAATCAATGCTCTTCTGGTGCGGCAAGTGGTGTTTATCTAATAAAGCCAGATGGTTATTCTGAGCCGTTCGAGATCTACTGTGACAACGTGAACTCTGAGGCGTGGACGGTAGGTATAAAGCGCATGATTTGATTGGGAAAGAGAATAGTGAAATTATTTGACGTTTTCATTTTGTTATTTTTCGTTGTAAGAGAGACTAAGAATTTATGGAAAAGAATTTGTTTGGTAATCAATCGTCCAACGAAAAGGTGCAATCGAATGACCGAATGACCCTTTCCAAGTACATGACCTTTGAATCAAGGTTAGGGACTGGGGTTGTACCCCTGTCCCCAATCATTTCAGTTGGGAATTTTTGTCTATGAATCGTCACAAATAGCCTAGAAAATGACAAAAGTATAGAGTTGAATGGTTCAACTCACTTGCCCCAACGCAATCTCTCCCCCCCCCCCCCTCCAACTCACCTACCTTCCCGATGGCACTTAACAAGCCTGTGTCTTAAAAGAAGAACAACTGGCATGGAACTCTTTCGGACTTGTTAATTTCTCACACTTGTTTTATCCACTTTACATGTTTAACACAGGTTCTGTTACGTCGCAATGACGAAAGGTTGAACTTTGATCGCATCTGGAACGAATATAGAGATGGATTTGGATTTTTGTCTCAAGAGTTCTGGATTGGAAATGAAAAGCTGTCATATCTAACAAACCAAAAGAATTACGAACTACGTATTAATATAACATATGCTGATGGTTCATCATGCTACGTCAACTACGATCTTTTTCGTACCACTGATGACTTTGGAAGCTACAAAATCACCAAGTTAGGGCAATTTTCTGGAAACGCAGGTAAAAAGGAGCAATGTTACATTAAATCTCGAGGTCAATATTTACCAAGTTGTTGTCATTCTTTACCTCAGAAGTTGTAATTTTTTACCTCTTCCAGACGATTGCCTACCTGTGTGCGACTGTAGCTGTCAGAAAACTTGTGCAAATCTAAGTGTTTGTCTTAATACATGTAATGCGGATATTGCATGTGTGTGTTCGGATGGCTTCTATCTTAAAGGAGAAGATTGTGTACCTTTAGCTGAATGTTCCACGTGTGAGGTGGACGGTGCAACTATCCCGGTAAGAGTAAGCTTTACATAAACTTAAAGTTTATTATTTAAGTCCTTATCACTGGTCTGTTACGCTTGGAATGCATTTTTCTACTTAGTATAATTTACGAGCCACCCTACAGCGTAGGAGACAACTTTCGGCTGGGGGCTGTAGCACTTTGGTTTGAAAATTAATACACTCTTGTCCGAAGAAGCATAAAGTTAGCCTTGAAATGGCAAATATTCTGCCCGAAGAGTGAGGAAGGTGGAGCTCACAACACCCCTCCCCTTCGTGAACGCCTATGAGCGCCTATAAACGTCCTCTTCAAATTGAACCAAAAACCGTTTTTGGTTTAATTACGGATAAAATGGTCAATGAAAACGAAACGAATCGAATATTTGACTAGTTTTAATTCGAAACTAATTATTCTCGGTTCAAAACGAGCCAAATCTAGTCAAATATTTGACCAGATTTCTATTCAGTGCCCATTTGATTGGAATCGATTCAAATTTGAACAGGGCATTTTTAGAGTGTAATGCCTGGCCGCCTTCCCGAATTTGTTATCCTTCTACGTACAATCATCAATGCAGTGCATTCAGTATATTATAGCAAGCCTACTATTGTTCTTTTTCCAATACGTTTTGACAATGCCATCCTTCTCTCATTGTCTTTCTTTAACATTGGAATTGCTTGATGTGCCCTTGAATATAGTATAATGTGGTTATCTCATTTTATTATTTTACTCACTCCAGGAAGGTGGATTCTACGTGAATTCTGATTGTACAAGTCGGGCTGACTGTCTCAACGGCCAGCTAATCTGGGATGTTACCTACTCCTGCAGTGCCAACGCAGTCTGCGAGAGTCGAAACAACATAAGACAATGTTACACTGATGATGTTGATTGTCTTGATGTTTACAACGATGGTTTTACATCCAGTGATGTTTATACAATAAATCCAACAAATTGGCCTGGATCAGCGTTTCAAGTTTATTGCAACATGTCTGATGGAGGGGGCTGGACTGTAAGTCGAGAATGGTTACAGTTTAAATCTTAGCTCTAAATAAAACTTTCCTGGGATTGTACTGACATATTATTTTAAAATGTTCGATATTCCGTGTCAGCCTGTTGATTTTAGAGCAAGACGTACGGAATTTTACCTTTCATTATAAGGTCAGGTGTATTACAAACTTAAAAAGACGTCTTCCTAGGAGACTGTATTTAAAATACTGGATGCAAGAAATTTAAATTGACACACGTGAGCTTACCAGACGATATTAAAGGGAAAAAAATGCTAAATACTACTGTGCAGAATAAAACCTGACTGAATATTTTGAAGGGGTCATGAAGGAAAATTTAAACAATGTGAGGGTTCTTGCAAAGTTCCAATTTTCCTCACTCTTTTTAAATCTTTCATTATTAACTTCTTGAACCCATAATTCGATGCTTTTTCTACGTAGGTATTTCAGCGCCGGGTAGATGGCACTGTTGACTTTTACCGAAACTGGACCAGTTACAAAGAAGGATTTGGTTCTTTTGATCACGAACACTGGCTTGGGAATGATAAACTATACTATCTGACAAACCAGAAGCGTTACACAATCAGGATTGATTTAGTAAATTTAGACGGGGATCCGTACTACGCAAAGTATGATTATTTTAGAGTCAATGATGAAAATGACAATTATCGACTCTCTCAGGTCGGTCTTACAGTGGTACTGCAGGTTCGTCTTCCGCTGTTATTCTTGCAAATATTTTCCAGTAATTACCGTAATTCTGTAGACAACTACTTGATCCATTATCTTTTATGGTGCTGATGCAAAAAAGTACAATAACTAATATTTTAGGACTTAACATGTTAAGAATTAAAAGGAAATCTGTCCTAAGACCTAGCTAGATCTTGTGGAAGGATTCCGATGGTCATGCTCTATTTTCCGATTCTGCCAGTGCTGCTATAAAAGCAAGTTAGTGAAACGAATTATTCCTCGTATCTAAGTGCACTGGTCGAAATTGTGTGAGAGAATTGATAATCAATAATTATTTCTTATTGTTAATGAAATTGATAACAAAATTACTCCATCGTGATAACCGTAAACGACAGTTGAAACAGCTGCGGTACGACATGGACCTCAATCCAGAGCATGAAAAAACATTGATTCCCAAATTTTACAAAGCCTAATTGAAATTGATTCGCCATCAGAGTTTAGAGAGTTGTAGAAAGCAACTCCAACCAGATTTTACTGCCCTTGAAATGTTAAGTTGTTGTCCTTGGGCATAGTGAGAGAGGTAATCATTTGCCTCCTTTACGTCTGGTAGGCTACAGAATGGATAAAACTTCATGCAAGAATTAATGTCTCAATTTTTATGAAAGAAAAATTGTATTGAGATCTTAAGGAACTTTCCGTTATGATTACTTTAATTGGGACAAAAATAACGTATTATATGTAATATGGCAATTTGGGTTGATTTTGTGATGTGATTGTGATTGTGATTAGATTAACAAAATGATCAGACATTATTATGAATTGTTCAACAAAAAAGTCCGCACGAATCATTTCAGGTGCGATTTTTCAGGATAATATAAGGAACGCGTAGTTGCCTTTTCTGCAACGAAACCGTCTGTTACCTTCTTACTAACGGGAAAACCATGGCCTGAGTGAAGGGGGGGGGGGGGGGTGATTCGGTTTGCACAACATATGCCGTTCTCATCGTTTCAGATACTCAAAGAAGACTTGGTGTTACATTATTTAGATGCAGTCGATAATTTAAGTTTGGAAAAGGAGTGTGTTCCACTAATTTCGTTTAGATTCCTCCCTTACGTATTCAGGCAAGTGTGAATGCAGCATATCTGTAGATGAATGTGAAACATGCGAATTATCTACATATGTACATAAAATACTATATATACACATAAAATACTACGCCTTGGTGAAATTCCTTGTGCATGTAATGACTTCACTATGCGGGGATACTAATCTCTATCTATGAAAACTACTCAGTTCTAACACTTGCGTAAAACAAAATGCTTTACATCAAATTAATATTCTTGAATTATTCGTTTCTATTTAACCAGATGAACGTGGCAGCAGCCACTCTGATGCCGGTAATTCTTTGACGTGGCACCATAACTACCAGTTCTCTACGTACGACCAGGACAACGATGTTGATAGTAGGAACTGTGCTGTGAATTATCATGGCGCGTGGTGGTACAGGAGTTGCTATTATTCTAACCTGAACGGAAGATACGACACCAGCTCTTGCAGTTATGGTGATATTTATTGGTATTATCTTCCAGGGGACAATTGCAACAAATATGTAGAAATGAAAATCCGTCCATTCTGAGGGTAAAGATATCCAGAAGAAGTAAATAGCTGACAGGAGGCCTTACACAATTTCATTTTGTAGAAATTGATTTGGGTTAAAACGAACAAGGATGCGGTTAGCTACTATAGCATGATAGAACTCAATGAACTTAACTGCATTAAATGTAGTAAATATTGTCAAGTACTAAGTTAAACACAAGTTTACCAAAGTGAACTTTATTTCACCTTTCGTTTTCGAAGAATGAAGAATGTAAAGGTACCGCCTCGCTTTTTTTAAATGTGGAAAGGTCACTCGTATATATGCAAGGGAGCCTGTCATCTATAGACGCTATATGGTGCTGAAATAGTACTGAGAGAGATTACTTATTAGCTTTATCAGCCAAAACAAGGAACTTTATAAATTAACAAATCCTGATTTGTAATCATCATTTTAATCATTTTTTGTTAGTCATATAACAGCAGCCAAGAGTGTTATTGCCCCAAATATCATGTCTTTCACTCTGTTCTGATTTTGATAAAAGACCTGTTTTTCAAACCCAAGGTTCCGTGTGCTCATTAGCAGCCCGCAGAATATAATGTCCTTGTAACCGGTCGTGCCAGTAGGTAAATGTTTCTAGTCATGGTTTTCAAAATGCATCTTAGCATGGCACAAGTAAGGGCTTGGTCACATCCGCTATTTAGTCACCAGTAGCTAGTAGCTACTCCCCCGCTGAAGATTATGCCGCAGTCTGAGCGAGCTTTGCTGTGAAGGAGTTGATTTATTGGGGCTGGCTACAGGGAGCCCCTTTAAAGAGACCCGCTGACTTTCCCGAGTCCGCCTTGTGGTCATAATGACAACTCACATAGGGTTATTCTGTCTGGCGGCAAGCATACGATAGAGTAAACGGGGCTAGCCATTAGTTTCAAAAAGCTTAAACTGTAAAACTTCTCTTTTATATTATGCTTCTACGAAGCCCGCAATCGTTGGTGTCTGGAACAGCAGTTGCTACTGTGCTGTAGGGGCCTACGTTCAATGCGATGGGAGGGGGAGGAGGGGTTGTTACGGATGGGGGAGGGGGATGGCAACCCCTTGGCTTCAGTCCGAAGCCAAGTTGATCCCGTCGTTACTTGTTAAGAGCAGCTAAGCCTACATAATATGGGTTGTGCCACTTTGGGATCACCGCTCCCACCCTCTATTCTACACTTTGTCGGCAAAGCAAGAAACATCACTTCTAAATCTTCAAGTCCTTTTAATTTGTTTCCATTAAACGTTCATCCCCTTTGCAAAGGATTTTTGTTACCACACCCTCACCCCAAAGTGCAAAAGAATTAAGCGATTATTTTGTTCAGGCGTTTTATAATTTCGACTTCCTATCACCAGTTTACAGCAATGAATGCTGACGGGCCTAAAGCCAATGGAGCTATGCATAGAGGTATCTAAACTGTGACGAAAGGTGGCTGCATGCAAGCAGGCCATAACCAGAACGCTAAATGTTGATTCCTATTCCCAAGGCTGCAAAGGTGATCTAAACTTTGCCCGCCCGGCGGACGTGTATTACTCCTGCACCTTTATTGGCTGCACTCGTAATACCAACGTACCCCAAAGAGTAGTACATATTCGACACTAGCTGCTATGAAGGTTAATCTAAACTCCGTTCCCTTAGCCAATGTAGTTACAGTTAGCCCAAAAGTGAATAGACAAACTGCTTCTGTTCCCTTAAGCTATATGCTTTCTTCTTAGGAGACTCTCTGTGGCTTCTTTCTCAATTCACGACTGGCCTGTTATTGTGCAAGCATGGAACTGTCAAAAGTAAACAATCCGAGAAGAAATTTGTGAGGTCTAGAAACTCAAGAACATCATTTCAAAAAGACTAATATGGGTGTTCGGAGAGTTCAAAGTCTTATACAGATGAAGCCTTCGTAGATTCTCACATACGACGACCAAGCCATTCTCCCGCGAAGCAGGCATTTGGAAGCTCCCTACTCGCTCAAGGTCTTTTTACTATTATGTCCCAGCTTCCAGGTCCGCGACAACACTGTCCCTAAGTTTTTTTTTATAGTTGCAAGGACAAGGACTAGCAAATGGCTGAAGAAAGGACACATGGCAAGTTAAATATAGCATATTGTTGAATCTGGGAGCTGGAAGACAGTCACTGGCGTAGCCAGGATTTCTCTCACGGGGGACCATGAAGTATGTTGTGTGATCGCCGGCGTGGGGGAGGGGTAAAAAATTAGGTGTCCTTACATGCAATCTGGTGCCACATATGCTACCTTTTAAAGTAAAATTTGTGTTAAAAAGTTAAGTATTTTTTGGAACTAAAACACAAAAAATCGGCATTAGTGAGGGGGGGGGGGAACCATGGCCTAATGTTGTGTCCCCCTCCCTTTAGAAAAATTTTGAAAAAATAGGTGTCCTTACACGCAATATGGTGCCTCATATGACACCATTTTTCCTTTCGTGCAATCCGATGCCTCATATGTTACCTTTTGAAGAAAAATTTGTGTGTTCAAAAATGTACGTATTTTTAGGATTTAAACAAAAAAAAAACGGCATCCGTGAGGAGGGCATGGCTCAATTGGCCCCCTAAAAACACCATTGAAGACAGTGTCTTCTAGCTCCCTTGCTACCTCGTGGAGCGGACCTGTTTGCTCAGTACTTTGTAAGGCTTCTCAAACACCGTATGCCCAAGCAAAGAGGACTACGTCCAATTCTGGATGCAAACTTCATTACCATAAAATGAGGTATTCATGTACTCTCTCATTACTCAAGTCATTGCTTTTATTGACTATGTGTACTCCGGTAGTCGTACAACTGAAATCCTAGACTGAAATTCGAGACGGCAGATGACTGTCTTACATAACCACCTGTGCAGTGGGTACGACTAGGGAGTGGGTACTGCAACGAAATACCAGGAAGCTTCTACTCATACACACAACCACCATGGGCGTCTGGAGGGGGCAAGGGGCACTTGCCTCCTGGAAAATCAAAAACTTGAACGAAGAAAAAATAAAAAAAAAAAAAAAACGAAGAAAATTTAACATCAACATTTCTTAACAGTTCACTCAGTATGAATTTGTATTCTCAACACAGGAATTGAACAAAAATATCAACACTCAGGCCCCTGCAGCCCCCCCCCCCAGCATATTTTTGATATTTTTTAAAGTTTATATTTACGATATTGCTAGTGTTTCCCCTTTTTATATGCGGTAAATAGGCCTTGAAAGTGCCATTTCCAGCGATATGGAAAGCATTTTGGGCCAAAATTTTGTTGCGCACCGCGCCAAACTCTTCTCTGGGAGTAAAATATTTCCCATGAAAAAAAAATTGGGCCCCCTAAAAAAATTTGCCCTCTTGAATTCTTTTCTGGGGACGCCCACGACAACCACTACTCAGACCACAACACTGTGGGTTGTAGCACATGCTACTGCGTGATTTAAACTAGACAAGATGAATTGTTTTGAATATTTAGTAACAATCAATCAGGGCAACATTTTCTATAAATATCCAAAGAATTTGTTAGGTGTTCACATGGGCAGGCGTTAGGGATATAACTGCACAAGGAATATGTCGTACAGCCTGCTACATAGGCAAGTTCCCTGGTTGAATGTAGACAGTGTAGACTAAAGGTTTCATGCTATTTTGAAATTTCACGCGTACATATCACTATCAATAATTGGCCATCAGATTTAGCCCATTTTCTATGGTAATTTGTGAACGTTTATGAACAGACCTATAGCCAGATCACCGTCCTTGGAGAGGGGTTGGGGAAAGGGGGTTCCCCCTTTTCCTCAGTGGTGGTGTCAGGGTTTGCCCAACCTGGGGAAGGTCCCCGACGGGGGGGGGGGATGGGGCAACAACCCAAGGACCTTAAAAACCGCGAAGGGTCGACGAAAGACCGTGAAACTATTGCTTGAGCTTCGGATAGCCAGGGGCCCCGCGCACCGAAAATTTTTCGGGTTTATGAGAAAATCTGAGTTTCAGTTGAAAATAATTAAAAATTTCATGTCGAGTAGAAACTGTTTGGAAAATTTGAGGTTTCATTAGAAGGTAAAAACTATTAAAGCATCGTGGAGATCACCTTGGAAGATTTACGCACTTTATGATACCTAGTAGGGCGCCCAAACGAAAATGAGAGTTCCTTGCCTACGAGGGATGCTCCCTTCCCCATTTGGCGCCACCTCTGCTTCTCCTTGACAAGTGTTGCTCTTCGTAATGATCTTATATACCATATAGTGTGATACTTTATCCTTACATTTGTATTTCATGACGAGAGCCAGTGACTGTAAATTATTAGGGGCACGTACTCCTCACCCTCGTGGTTAGGGGGTCTTGCATATGACTTAAAGCTCTGTTAGTGATGAAAATCAGGGGCCATTTTGACCAATGAGCCTTTTGACAGAATAGGCTCATGAACAGTGTAACTTGTAACACGAAAAACTTATTAAATGCAAGACCTCCAGTACGCATCTCCAGGAATGGACATCATACTTGTAACAGATGTGGAACTGAAGACACTTCTTGATCCGTCCATTCCAGGAACACCAAAATCAATACAAGTGTCCAGGAGTTGAATTAAGTATGATGATCTTGGCCAAATCCGTCCTACTATGTAACTTGAGAGTGGAGTAGGAGCAGGAGAATGATACTGTGGCTGCTGGACCAGTTCCGAAGCCTCAAAATCATGTGAAAAAAGAGCATTTATACGGTAAATTACTAAGGATATAACAATGCGATTGGTCATGAAGACATAATTAATGTACATTACTCCCATACGTCAATTCGACTGGTCACTCGTACAAATCTGGGAAGACGCCCTTGCTATCATAGCCGGTATAGAATAATCACTCAGTGACGAAACGTCAAGCTATTCACATAAATGGGCCGAAACTACCAAACTGAAGAATTCTGTTGGCATATTCCGTCCAACATTCCGTCGAAAGGAAAGCCCTCGTTTCTAAATTTAAGCGCTAATTCTTGCACTGGGTACGGGTTTCAAATCACTGTGACCAATAATTTACATCTAATTGTACCTTTCAAACAATTGAGGGCCCTTTGAGAACTCTGATACTAAATACTGCAACAATACTAATTTACTCTGAACAAAACTTGTTTAGGAGAGCTTTTTCTATCTTATAATGTGGAAGACCAGCTGGGTCATAAAGATAGAGGGACTGAGCTGCTACAGGCCGCCAGAAACTGACAGTTTTTTGACTGTAAGTGATAAATTCTGATATTAAGTTGTATAGGCCTTGTGTAAATCATTTAAACACATTATTGAATGGCAAAGAAGGTAATTTTCGACTTATTTTAATCAACGAATGGCTTGGAATAACCTATTAAGTCATGCAATTGTCTTATTTGACAGAAAGCAGAATAACTTTTCACATGCAAGTAAATTGGGGGCCACTGCAGAAGTAAATGCAAAATATACATGTTCATATGACCAGTGACGCTGGCACGAGGGGAGCGGGTGGGCATCGAAGAGGAGGGTGGGCATGGGGGCACTTTTTTAAATGAGCTTCAAAGTTGTTTAAGCTCTAAATTTCTGTCAGGAGTAGGTTGAGGTGCATTTTCGACTGTGTGATGGGTATAGTTTTATAATTTGCTATTAATATCCGTCTCAAACTGTCAAAATCTTTCGAAGATCCTTCGCTATCAAACACTTCCCCCCCCCCCCCCCCGCTTCCAGTCTCACATTATTGTTGTGATAATTGTTATCATTTAATACTAAAATCTCAAACGTATTTGCATTATTCAACGGTGAAAGTCCTAAAATAAGGCAGATTGTTCGTGTGCATAGGAGTAATTAAGGAGGAGCACAGCATTGTAAGACTGCGAAGTAGGAAAATTTAAAGGAATCCGTATTTTATGAAAATTGAAAGTTTTTACGAATTGCCAGGTGGCGCCAGGTGGCAAACTCACCTTCAACAGTTCTACTTGGCAGATGCATTTTTTTAGGAATTGAAAGTGTCTTAAATCAGAGTCTGCAGCACCTTTTGACTTTTAAATAAATTGATAAATTTAATCAAACATTTCGGCGCGCTTTGCGTGCACTCGTCACGGTTCGCACTCCATATCCCACTTCCTTTTTTAGGGCAATAATACACGGAATCATTCTAAAACAATTTTCCAAGGTACACCTCTAACCTCTGTAAGCACCGCTCATACAGAGGTGATCTTGGAGTCATCTTAACTCATATGTAGCCCATACTGTAACATTTGTAGCATGATGTGAAACATTGGAAGTATTTATTTGTCGTTGTACCTTTTTTCAATACATTTTTAAGGACCGCTTCGAGAGCACGTGCTATAATGGGTACCCATTATAGGTACACGGTGTCTGTTGATACACTGACAAAAAAAGCATTCTGAATTATGCTTATTAGTCCACGACCCTTTGTTTACTCGTTCTACCCTCTCCCTCACTCCCCGTTGCAAGCTGGTAATCTGAATTTACATTGCTCATGTTAGTATCACCATTTTATAATTACCACAGAGCTTCGAGGAGGTAATATACCGGCCTGTAACAGCCTTGGAGGGGCTACAATGCCACCTCAAAGGTGCCATTAAATAGTGAGTAATTAGTTAAAATAACGTGTAATTAGGTTAAAAATTTGCCAAAGATGGTACCATTTTGCATCTAATCCAACTTACATGAACAAAAATTTCTCAGAGGGGAGGGAGCCCCCATTACCAGTTCTGGTGACGTCACTGCATATGACCTCAGGGTAATTTCCAAATTCCCACACCCCACCCCCAAAATGCTACAATGTTAAAATGAACTCAAAAGAAAAATTGCAAGCCTGCATTTAAAAAAAATCATACGAAAGAGGTTGGCCTATACTACTCCATCCTGAAGCAAATTTCCTCCCTAAACTTGAGAGTTTGTATAGCTCACTGTCCCACACCCGAAAGGAACAAATCAAGTCTAAAACCACAGTAATGATGCTAAAAGATAATAACAAGACGTTACCGTACCTCAAAGACATGCATGCCACTAAATGAAGGCATTTTCTCTGAGCCAGATAAAATTTAACCTACAGACATAATCCCACAAAAATGTAGGGGTGCTTTGTAGACCATGGTTCTTAAAGGATGCGCTCTATTTGTAAAACGGATGTTGTTGCAAACTCATTGAAATAATTATACTATTTATGACAAAATAAAAGCAATTGAAGGTATCTAACTTATGGTTTTTTGTGGCTATAAACCTTTCGGTTTTAACAAATAAGAGTTGAAATGGAGTGTCAAAGGAGGGTATCCAATGCCCTATTACGAAACCCACGTAGATAAAAAATTTTAATTGTCATTGTACCCAAATTTGCAAACAAAGTGCAGTGCTTACTCGTTAGCTTTAATATAAGGGGTAGCTAGTTCCTGTTAAAAATCCGTACTAGACGGCTTCGGAGGCTATAAAGGAGCTAATGTGAATACTTAGTCCTAAGCAAACTGTATCAATAATGAGTGGAAGAAATTTTAATGGGAAGGAAGCGTACAATTCTCAAAAACGAGGAGTCTCCACCCCCACTCTTGGACCAGACACCCTCTCCCTTACACTCAACCAAAAATAAGAACAATTCACTCAATTATTACAAGTTTGAAACTTTGCCAAGGATAGCAGCATTATGCATTTAAGCTACCTTAAACGAACAAACCTTTCACAAAAGGGAGGGGATACCCTTCCTCTTAGACCCCTCCCCAAGACGGCCTCCGCAGCGAGGTGACTTAGGATTCGGCCCGGATGCAAACTATCATAGGTACATAACTATACAAGTTACGCCTACTTTCTGGATACATCTGGGTGGAATTGGAATTCTTGAAGGAGAGGAGGATGCCCCCACTTTGACCCTTCCTCAAGGATGCCAGCCTCTGGTGCCAACTAAACTCGGTAAACCACTGTACTTATCAAACTCAAGAGTCGGGCGCAAATCCTGACCTAACAAAAAATAATGAAATAACATCATTATTCCTTGTATATACATATTCCTGCCACGGACAATTTAACAAATACGGCAATAGGCTACCGTATTGTCGTGTCACATTCAGTATATTTAAAATTATGAAAAAATGGACCAATTAGATTAGTCAAATTCTTAAATAAATGATCACCATTTTGCATGGAGGCATCATAAGATTTAAAGAATTTCCTAAAAGGGGAGGGACACAACCCTTAATTTTCTCCCCAAGCCCTACAAATATACCCACCTTTCATGGACCAGCATTCCTTAGTCAAACATACGTCTGTATCAAATGTTATTGTTTTTATAACCTTACAGCGTAACATCCAGCAGTGTCATGCCCTACAAAGCAATTTTAAGATTTTTTTTCTATATTTCGTTCTTGAGGTATAAAATTTTACAAGTGAGGAATGTCCAGACGCAATCAACGCGGCTTGAGAAGTGTTATTTTCCGCAGTTTGGGAGACAGTTTGTCCAACCGTTTTCTTGGTAGGCTACGCGTCATCCGATGGTGGCACTTCGCTTGGATACAGTCACATAAAAGACCTTCAATTTCGACCCTCCAATCATTAAAATCTTCCTAAGCCTATGAATATAGTTGAGTAATATTATCAGAGTTGTAGGTTTTACACTTTACGGGATATCAAGTTAAACTGCAGCGTGCGCTCAAAAGCTATGTTTACTTTTGAAGGATCACGTACTTCTTCCGACGATCATCAAACTGATCTTGTCAAACTGGTTTATTTCCCGTCCGTCGAAAACATTTACGTCAAACGAGTTAAGAGTCTAATGGTTGAAGAAGAGCAAGGTACTCCTTACCAGTTGTAAAAAACACCCGTATTTAAAATTAAAGAACATTGTGAGATGAAGGTATATAAATTACATGTTATTATATGTTATATGTTATTGAATTCGCTTTTAAAAGAGCAAAAGATATCAGTCTTGACAGTTTTCGAACATCGAATTGGCCTTAAGAATTCGATGATCGGTTTTGCCTTAAGAATTCGATTGGCCTTAAGAATTCGATAAGATTCGAATAATCGGTTTGTGAATTTTAATGAATGAAGACGACTTATGCCAGCCCTGGTCCCATTGCCCTCGAAAATATATGTTGAACAAACAATTCCGGAATAACACTCCCAGTATTTATGCAGTGCTTAAAAAGAATAGATGCTCGAGAACCGCACAGCAAAATGGTCTTTTAGAACCCCACCCTCCCCGATTGACTGATAAAGTGAAAGAAGGTACATGTGTCCAAATCGAGTTATCAACAACTGAACAAAGTGTTTGTGCATAGTGTTCTAATCACCAAAATCCGATTTTGGGGAGAATCAGATGCCCTCTCCTCTCCTGGCGGCACCACTGCACGTAAGCATTACATTTTCAGTTACTTTCAAGCATAGTTTCCTTCCTTATGCTTTAAAATTATTCCAATTAAAGGGGAATTTTCATGATCCCAGACAGTTCCAATTCTCCCAACTATGCATCTTCTAGCTCCTCCCATAACTGTATGAGGCTCTTCCTTGTGCAAGAATAAACCTGTTTTATTGCTTAAGGCCATGTCCTGTTGAGCATACAAGGCTATAAAATGTAATAAAAATACTCTCTCTGCCTTGTGTGGAATGTGAGCTACTCTGCATCTTTCAAATTTTCAAACTTTGATGTCAATCAAAGAGCAGTCACCAACTGAGAATTTTGATATACATATACTAAAAATATACTTTGGGGTGATGACTGTCTGTCTTTAAGCGAGTTTATGTAGTATGACACGAAAACCTATTTAGATTTAAAGCAGATACTTCAACAGCTGACGTCGAATCTATATACCCAAAAAGTGCAGCATGTATCCTGATACGCCGGGATGCCTGGAAATTGTTTCTATTATAGTACACGACCGCAAAATTTACATACATTGGCTAAATGAGATTGTTCAGACAGACGGCTACGGTACTTAGTATAGAGCCTGAATACTTTACTTTTAGGCCTAACTTAAATGTTTATGACGGTAATTGCGTACCGTCCCCTTGAGGAAAGTCGGTCTCCCTCGGAGGAGGAGGAATCAGTGTTTTAAAAGCGGCATAAGAATAATAGCACAGTTGACTGTACCCCGAGGAGCGGACCCTGTTTGCTCACTCCCCTTAAGGCTTCCCAAGAACCGTCCAATCCCAGAGGACTGGGTCCAGTTTTCCCTGAATTAAATACAAAATTGTACTGACAAAAAAGGGGGGAAGGGTTTTTAACATCATGTACCCCAGGAAATAGTCTATCAACACGAATACCCTTTTAGAAGTCCAAAGTTACTGGAAAAGTTAATGGAATATACAAAAAAGTACACAATTTGCACTCTACAATAATACTTCCTCTTCAAGGCAAAATTTTGTTGGCCTACTGCACTGAACGCTAAATTTACATCACCCGGGTAGGCTAAAGTCATATGTACACGTAAACCTCTTATTAGTGAACTTTAGACCGTAAAAATGGTAAGACCTGATAACCTTGTGGGCCAGAGAAAACTGTCATGGATTTCTGAAACCTGTCCTACAGTTTCTCCAAAAACATTACAAGAGAAATTAAGGTAATATGTTTCAATTTTCTGAACGATATCAAAGGAAAAACTTGTGTTGAATGGATAAGTTTTGATAAAAAAAATGTCTCCCAGTTCAGTTTTGACAGTCAAATGGCTTGGTTTTTGCATTGACACTATGCTATAGAGTAATTTATGTAGGTTCCCGTTCCCGGGGTTGAGCAGTATTAAGGACATTGACGATACTGATTTCGAAAAGAGACCATGGCGAGTTATTTTCCAAACCTCGAGTTTCGTTTGGTCTGCTGAGGTTTTATCATGTTACATGCAAAACACCATTAAGGTTATAGGCTTATCACCCTTTCAGACTGAATTGCACTCTTTAACGTAGTTGGTTTCATTTTTTGAGAGTAAATAATTCACTTTTTGGCCGAGTGAAAATCCCTCTTGCAGTAATGAAAATTTTTCACTCTTTCGACAGAGTAAATTCTCTGTTTGAAGAGTGTCCATCACTACATTCTTTGAGAGAGTGAAAAGTCACTCCATTGGAGGGACTGTGTAATCTTTTTTTTTTAGTGTTGCTTTGATGATCATTGATGATAAGATCACCTACGCTTTAAAGGTCCCCATACACGATCAAATTTTTCGTCAATTAATTGAATCAATTGACGAAAAAATTGATCGTGTATGGGGGCCTTAACAGCCCTCACAAGATGTGGTCCTTATAACCGCGGGTGTCAGTGGGTCACTTTTTCTAGTCATAGATTTTAATTGACTGTATCAGAGCACTTTTTAGTGCTTGTCACACCTCCCATTTAGTCCTAAGATGAATCCCTGCTGAAGACTATGTTGTAGCCTAAGTGGGCTTGCTGTGAAGGGCTTGCTTACTTGGTCTCGCTAAAGAGCCTAGTGCCCATACTTAGAGACCCTCTGACTTACCCAAGTCTGTCTTGCCACTTTGACAACCTACATGTTGTTAGCTTGTTCCAGTCTAGGATGATTGTCGTCGTGGTGATAAACAATGCGATGAAGCACATAATTATCCGACAATTTGAAGAAGCTGAAATTGTTTAACTTCTATTATATTATGCTTCTATTATATTATGCTTCCAAGAACGCAGATATCGTTGGTGTCTACCACAACAGTTGCTACTGTGTCACCTGCCCCCACCCACCTCCCCCAATCACCTCCCCCACCCAACTCCGCCCACCTCCCCCACCTCCCCCCGTAGACAAAGCTAGTAACGTCTCTTCGAACTCCAAGAGTCCTTTGAATTTTTTAATTCGTTTACATTAGAAGTTCATCCCGTCCCCAAAGGATACGGTATTTGTCCTACAACAATGTGCAAAGATTTAAGGAATAATAATACTCTATGGTGGGTGTACAGCGTTAAAGTAGTCCTCCTTGGATTTTTTTTACAACTTCGTCTACCAATTAATTGCTAACAGTAGTTAAACACTGACGGACCTAACACCAATGAAGAATAGTAAGTAAAATAAAATATCGAGAACTTTTAAGTAACATTTTTTATAAAATCATGTAGAAATTATCTTTATTTTGTCTAAGGTGGAGGCAAAGAAAAATTTCCACATCATTCATGTGTAATTTAACTTTATTGCACAATATATGTGTAATATGTACAGTAATTTTGTGTGGTTTGAGGTTTTAATTTAATAGGTTTAGAGTTCTTATTTTACTTCAACTACAACACTTATTTCTGTGAGTGTAAGCTAAAGCGACAAGTTGCCGCAAACAGCATACAATTTATGGACTTAACAAGGTCTCTAACTGGTGATCCCTATTCCCTAAATGAAGGGGGAGCAATCCAAGTCGACACAAGACGACACAACTAAAGCCTTCGCTCCGCGCTCCACCATCTGAAAATTTGAATCTTAATTAACAAAAAAAAAATGAGTATGTTGGGTTTAACTTGAAGGGTATTGGGATCGCGCTTTATGGGAGAAAATTTGAAAAATTCGTGTTTTTGTTGTGTTACAAGACGACCCGTCAGGAACACCGGATTGAATCCATCGACGAGCGAATGGAAAGTTCCAGAGAATTCAACTTCAACGCAGCCCTTCTAGAACTGTCTAGAAGTGAGAAATGTTTACGTTATGTCCCAATTATAGCAGCGACCTGGCAACACTCCTAGCCAGCTGCAATTGTTTACAACTACTGTGTGTTCTAGAAGTTTCTATTAAGGAACGTTCTCGTAATTGCTGGACTGTGTACACTAGAAGTTTCTGTTAAATTCTGGAGAGTTCTCGATTAAAAGCCTAGCATATAAAAGGCAGTTCAACAACTGTTATAGAGGAGAGACATCAACGAGACCAGACTATCATACTGCTGAGATATCATAAGCCAGCCACTGACACTGAACACTTCTGATAAATTGCCTTGCGCCGTTTCTACGCTGTGTATTGGGATTGTTATCATCCATCATCGCCTAGCCTTGTCGTTATTCGCTCGTGGAACCAGTTCCTACGCTACAGCACGCTGCAGGTCTACTACTGTACCATTGTCAACGTGCATGCACTACCAGCCCTTGGACCAGACCAGAAATATTAAGTAAAGGATTGTGAGTAAATCTAATTAATATTGTAAATTTAAGTAAGATAAGGAGATTGTAAATAATCATTAAGTTGTTGAATTTTAATCTCGTTGTTCTGTGATCTTTCGCTGTTATTGGTTTGACTTGCGACCACAAGCCGTAACAGTTGGTAGGATAAAACAAAAGTAATATTGGGGTGACTAGTTTCCGTCAGTGATTACATGCTTTATCATACCCATCTCGTAACGTTCCTGAACGAGATTTGAGATTTCCCCCGACGGGGACAGCCTTTCGACTGGTGCAGCCCCCTACCTCTTTCTGGTGCCACCCTTTGCTGCACTTTAAAAAATTGTGTTAATGGTCTTATTTATAACATAGTGCATCAATACTTTTCACATGTAACCCTAACATTTGCATTTTGCAGTAAAATCCAGTACTTGGTAAATATGAAGGGCAGGTGTTCCCACACTCTCGTTGCTACGGAACTTACGTATGACGAGGGGCCAGACAAATTGCTTAAACAGATGATGTCACAAAAATCATTTTTGCGCTAAAGTGGCTGTGATGAACCATAGGCAGTTTTTGAACTTTTGGCGGAGTGTAAAACGAACATATTTTAGACTGGGTGGGGAGAAACTTTCACCGTACGGTACTGGAATTGGGTCTTTAAAGTCCATCCAAACGATCTTTAGTTATGGAATCGAAAATGTTGATCGAATTAAAATAACTAATGCATGAAACTCACTGTGCTGTAACTGGTGTACAATGTAATCCCGGATGATAAGGATAGTGGCTGCACCTTTCCGCACAATATCGCGCATCTCCTCGAGTGGTCTTATCAGGCACAATTCACCCTTTTTTGCTTCATTGCTGAAAAAATCCGTCAAAATTGTCTCATCTTAAGTATTATTTAGTGTGCTAAAAGCCCTTCAAGTCGAATACAACCGGCTTTCCAAAGTTTTACCCTGAAATTCTCACTTCTCACGCAGGAGGTGCACGTGCAGTGCTCTTATTTTCTTCCATAAAACGCGGCGTACCTCGTAGGAAGGTGTCTAATAATTACTTTCCATTGAGCAACTTCAGTGAAGTTATTTTTGGAAGCAAAATGCAACCCCTGGCATAAGTGGTCACCCTTTACGCAATCCTAGGTATCCTTGAATTTAAAATTAAAGGTCAATTTGTTTCCTGCAATGAGATTTGAGCACTAGTTAAATGCCCTCTGTTAATAGAAAAAAAATGTAAATACTCCACAGGTTCCGAGTATCTCGTCTTTGGTCCCTAGTCTCTGAACCCACCAGGGACCATACGTTAAGTTCCTTTTTCCACTTGGGGGTGGGGGTGGGGGGGGGGGTTCTCCATGTGTGGATGAGACGTGGATACAATTACTCTTAAATATATTTGTAGTATAATATGCATAAAATTGTATACTTTAGTAAATTCAGGGTCAGGATCCCATTTGGGCTTATCGAGGGCTTTAAACTAAGTTGATCGAAAGGTGTACACCGCGGGATTTACTTCGCCCTTGTCTTTTCTGGTATTGTTACTAGAGGAGAAATAGCGAGGCATGGGTGTAGCTAATTCCTTCCAGTCCAGCACCCTGCAACGTCTTTTAACCTTGGAATGCTCCAGAATACCGGTCATGGTGTATCCCTGGTCGTTTGAGCCAAAACTTGGTAGGGCCGGGGAAATTTTTTTGGGGTGAGCAAAGACGATGCACGAACAACCTTCCGACTTGGACAACTTTCTGATTGGGGAAAACGAAACCACCAAATAAAAACAGTCAGAGCAGCTTCTCTTAGCCTTGCCGAACAAAGAATGTTAAGTGACTCAAAATTTTCCAAGGACTTTATAGATGCCAATTAGTACAGTCTACTCGAGCCAGCTTCACCGTCCTACTAAGGGCAGTAAGTTTGATAAAAAAGTGAACATGTAGGCAGTTGTTATTTGTGAAACACATTACTGAGCTTGAGAAATTTCCCTCATTGAAATGAAGCCCTGTACCCTCTTCCGTTTCATCAATTGATCGGGATGGGCAGGTATACTCGTGTAATATAGTGAACCGTACGTGAAATAAGGCTACGAAATACACTTAGCCTACACAAACTAAACCCAAAGTAATGCGGTAAGCTCCGTCAGGCTACAGAACACAAGGCCTGGTAAAGATTGCCTCCGTTGACATCCCTGTCCAATGCTCAAAGTCACCGTGTAGTCGTTTGTAACCTAAGTAAAAATTTGATGAATCTGTTCACTATGATAAAATATTGTCTGGAGTATGTTTAACTTAATGTACTAATGTACATAAATGCGTAACCTTCATCCATCGGGATTGGAATTAAGCCAGTCGATGCAGCATACAGAAATTCGAAATTTGTAACACGCATTAGCGGCTCGCCATAGGGGCACGGGGGGCGCTTGCCCCCCCCCAAAAAAGTTTGCAAAGCATGGTCTTGAATTTTCCAAAATAGAAATTCGAGATGGGTTAGGCCCTCTCTTGTCCTTGACTCAGTTTAAAATTAAAGGAGTGAATAACTTTCCAATTCAATGCGAAGGTCAAACATTAATAAAGTGCTTTCAAAACGACATTTTTTTTCGGCGCGCTTCGCGCGCGTTTTCTTACTTGCTTGTTCGCTACTATTTGTACTTCAGACATCACAAATGGATCTACCATTGTGTGCAAGCTAAGGTATTCAAAACAAATGATCATGCTGTGATATTTGTAATCATAGGCGTAGGAGGCGGGGGGCTGGGCGCTGCAGCCCCCAACCAAAAATTTTTGTGAAAATTCGGGCAAGATGCTGAGAATTTGTCGGGCACCTACTGAAAGAAAAGTAATGCAATGATGTAGCTAAAGGGTATTAATAGTTTAAAAAACTTCCTTGGTAATTGATATAAAGTTCTGATTCGAATTACACCAGCACCTTTATATTTCGTATTAAGTCACCAGTGTGTTTTTTAATGGTTGAACTCATATTATGATTACCAGTGGTGTATTTGAGAGGCCATTGGGCCATGTCCCACCCTCACTGGAGCTGATTTTTTCCTACCTAAAATACATAAATGTTTTAACACAAATTTTACTTCAAAGGTAGCATATGTGGCACCAGATTGCATGTAAGGACACCTAATTTTTCAAAAATTTTCAAAGAGAAGGGGGTAATGCCGATTTTTTTTTTAGTACCTAAAATACGTAAATGTTTTAACACAAATTTTACTTCAAAGGTAGCATATGTGGCACCAGATTGCCTGTAAGGACACCTAATTTTTCTAAGGGGATGTTTTCCCCTCCCCTTAGACCCCTCCCCCAGGCCGGCGATCACCGACTTCGGCCAAAATTAAAACCAATAAGGGAGGTAGTAACACAGCAACTTGTTGTATGTAATTGACATGCTGTGTGTCAATCGACACATGCCTATAGAGTGCGCCGAAAATTTGGGTTACAGTTTTCGGGCAAGTCGTTCCAGCCCCCACCCCCCCCCCCCGATCAACTTGGGCTCTTACGCCTATGTTTGTAATCTGATTAGCTTAGGCATCATAATGTCATTTACAGAGGGTGTCGGTAATGCTGGAGTTAAATGCCCATAATTTTGCGGACACTTCAGAGCTTTCGGGGTCATTAGATACACAACCCATTAGCCGTGTTGATTGGGCAGTTTTGCTCGGGTGTCACCTGGTCAGATTAGCATAGTTATCTGTCTACAAAAGTTGTAACGGGTACGTAGCCTAAACTTATTGTGTTTCCCATAGAAGGACAGGTTTCCCTTCCCTTGTTCAAATTGACAGCGCCATAATTGGCCCACGAGAGGTCTTATGCCTGTCAAATGACATGTTATAAGGAAAAGGTTGTCCACCTCTCCGCTAAAGTATGCCGTTTCCGTTGGTTTAAAATAAACACACCAAACAGTCAATCTGAGCTGAGTGTAGTGAGACTTTTTGGCCTAGCTATGGGACCACGTTCTGAGTTACGAGAATTCCCCTCCCTCCCCCTTTAAAATTTCGTTTCGGAACCGTTATTGAGATCCAAAATGCTATCATTTCATCATTTTCAAGTGTCTTCAGTGCTCGAAATTTTCGTTAGTTTAAGGAAACAATCTCTGCAGAAAACCAACAGTTTATGGCTTCTTAGCAAAACTGAAACATATTGTGACACAATGAAAGAGACAACAAAATATTCAAAGGTGGGGATCATTTGATACAAATGGATCAAGCCGCTTTGCTCATTTCACCTGCCTCTTACTCCCCCCCCCCCCCATGGAGTAGCGATCGGCTGATATCGTTGCATTTTTACTTTTAAAGTAGTCAGCTCATGACTGACTGCCTGAAATGGATTTTGAAGAGCTCTTGAAAACTACATAATAATAATAACCATACGCCTATTGTACTATCCAGAGCTGATCATTAATATTGCCGGGGGGAGGGGGTCTTCCGAACCTCCCTGATTTATGGACTTGAGTTTGCCCCCCAAACAAAGTTTCTTAGAGCCGCCCATGGTAACACGTCAGACCCTAGGGTTAAGCCGCAAGTATTTGGCCATAGAATGTTTTGAGAGAAAGGTTGGAATATCGTTATTTGGGGTTGAAAAAATTGAAAGTTGAATTCATGCCTGTTTATCCCCTAACTTTACTTTCCACAAAGAGGGTAACGACGTGTAAGTGCTTTTTAGCTTCTTAAAGTATTCCTTTATATCTACAGCAAACAACGTTTCACCAAGGTTCCTACGAGGAAGTTTATAAAACGTGTGAATCTTTGAGTTTTTCCTAGTTTCATTTAGATATTTCCTGCGTCGGCTTGGCATCGGTAAGCTACTTCTTGTGAGGGTCTTCTAGGTTGTCACCTGCAGTTAAGTAACGAAGGAATTCTCCCCTGGATTTTCGTGCCGTTATATAGCCGAATCTAGTTTAAACAAACCATATGTAATCAATTTTGGAAAATACCATTCTTTTTCATCTGTTTACAATATTGTTGAGTGATATTGTCAGAGTTGTAAGTTGTGCACGTACCGAGCTAGTATGTTACACTACAGCGTATACCCAATAGCTTTGTTTACTTTAACTTAAAAACGACTTCAGGGATTATCAAACAGAACTTTACAAACAGTGGAGCAAAGTACCCCTTACAAGTTTGTAAGTACAAGTATTTAAAACTAAAGAATGTTTTGAAATGAAGATATTAAACTATAGTCACATGTTGTTGCATTCTTGTTTAAAAATGGCAACGAAGAGACCTTAACTGTTTTCAAACATAGAATATTGGACTTACAGATATGTGATTTGAGAATGTTAATAAATGGAGAGGTTTCACGCAACAGTAGTCCCACTGAATTTGAAAATAGATGTTGAAACAATATTTCTGAAATAAATTTGCCAATATTATGCAGTAATTTACAATAATAGATGCGCAAGTACAGCACAGTTTGAGAGAAGTTTAATTTCCTGAATGACTGATAAAGTGACAGAAGGTCCTCGTGTCGAGATGTAATTACAAAAACAAAACGTTTTGTGCATAATTATTGATACCCACAATCTCAGGAGTTCATGCCTTTTTGCCACCCTGGCAATTTTTTTTAGTTACTTTCCAGTTAATTAAGTGTAACATGTTTCGATTATTATTTTATATGACACACTTTTAATAAATACTGTGACAGTACTCTCCAAATTTTGCTATTATTTTGTTTAAAGAAACTTACTGAGATCAAGAAAAATAGCATGTAAATGCTGTAGGCCTTATGGATTGAAGTCAGGCGGACGTCATTTTTGAGGAAAGCAATGAAGCACACGTGCACGAATGGCGTATATTTCGCAAAACACGTGTAATACTGTAGACTTTCGCGCGTATACGATTGGTTGACAAATCAGCTGCCTGCAATTGGTATTGTAACTCTCAATGATACGCGGTTTTCCCCCAAATGAGGGAGCACTTTCTGCTCTGTGACATCATATGTATAAGCTATATCTCACATTAATACGTACAACAATCTCTTCACGGAGCAGAATATTGTAAATCAGCGATCACATGTTGTCTGAGACACTAGCCTGTTTAAATTTTGACCTGATATATGAACTGCTTGTACCAATTCTGTACCCAGAAAGTGCTATATATGTCCTGATACGGATGCCTTGAAATTTCTATGTAAAAGTACAAGACAGCAAAACGATTGCTCATGCAGACTGCTGCAGTACTTACCTTAGACGGTGAACAATTTATCTTATCTTAACTTGAATTATGCCGTTCATTGCGCTCCGTACCCTTTACTAAATTTGGTATCCCTCGGAGTGACAAGAATTTCAATCTTTTAGAAGCGGCATAAAATTCAGAGCACTATTGACTGTCGGCAATTCACCACGATGCATCGTTTACTTCAAGTAACCCAGTTTGTGATTTTGTGTTGGACAGCACGTAAGTTACGGGCCCAGCTAATGGTAAGTCTGAAAGTTCTTCGGCATGAATTTCATAAGTTTTGCAGGTTCACCAGAACTGTACTGTATGAATATCTAGAGTTGACACTGAAGTAGAAATTGAAAAGACATGTAGAATAAAGATTAAGATAACGCCTAATAAACTGTGTATTTGATGGCAAACATATCATCCTGAAATCTAGTTCATACATCACTTGAACGTTCTGTGAGATTTGGGAAATTAAGTTTAACTTGAGGCATGTTACTGTAAAGAAGAATTTGTCTCAAGTTCAAAACTGCAAATACTCTCCTCAAAAATACAAAAAGTCGAATAATTATTATTTATTAAAAAAGAGTTAGTCCGGATAAAGATCAAACTGAATACAGTTTACCAGCTCAATAAAATGAAATCCAAGGATAAGGGTACACTTCAAAACAGATTTCCCTAAAATTAATTAATTTCTTAGCCTTGTCAGTTCCCAAAGTGTTTGTATTTTTTGATAATAGTGTGGGTTCTTAGGTAAGTGTGCAAACGCTAAATTAGCTTTATATAACATATCCTATAATTCGTTCTTAAAAATTCCTGACTTGGGAGAGGCTGGTTACAAATTAGTTGTGATGTTTATCCGTCGTTCACATCTCAACTAATGAAATACACAACAATTGTGGAACCCTTAAAGACTGTGTAGATGATTTATCTCTGTTAACTATAATAATAGCTGATAGGTTAAGACCAATATCATTTTCGTCGACCTGTACTTTAACTCTAAACTTTTCATTTTTCCTTTTAAGTTTAATTTCTAACAATAAGTAACAGAAGAAGCAAAGACCGCCAATGGTAAAAGTTTTCTTCCCTTGTCAACCAAATACTGTATAACTAATTACATAAAATGTTAATGAGAAACCGTTAAAATGGCTCAAATATACTTAAATTATATTACATGTTGTAAAGCGGTATGTAATAAACGAATTGCAATAAACTGCGGCTCAGCCAAAATTCTTTGAATCTTTATGAATCTACCCTCTGAGAAAATGTGTGCGAGGCACTTTCGTTACTTTTCCGTTTACATCAACACTCTGAGATGGTCAAGCCACATAGGCCACATTTATGCTGGTTATAGTTGCATGCACTGACACCCATTCCCCATGAATTATTTCATTACCAGCACCTGTATAGACACTAAACACAAGCTATATAGATCCTCAAAATGGGGAGCTGAAAAACCCCCTCCATGCTCATTTCACCAGCAAGCCGACTCGAATGGGCCTTCTTAAACCAATTCTACCGTCATAAAGCTCAGCACACTCGCAGTATTTTGTCACATATTTATAACAGTCGGAAAAACTGTGATCAAAGCTTACTGTTAAAGTACAAATTCTTTATTTTAATCCCATTGTTATGAAGTTTATCCCATTGTTACGACCTGTTCTCTCAAAATACACTTTGACCTACAATACAATGGAATCATAACTACTTTAGAGTAACCCCAACTCTTAAACCGTTCAGAACAACTTTAAGATCTTAATTCATTGTTTCCTATCTTTGCAAACTAAATTCCGATTTACAGGAAGCTATCATGCTAATTTTGTCACAATACAGTCACAAAATTTTAACTGTAAAGTAACAGTCCTAAATAAATACTTACACCGTGTGGAAATATCTGGCAATTTGTACGATAGAAAGGATTTATTTATTCAACTACATAAGGGCTTCAAATACCAGCTGCAGAATGTGAGAACCCTGTGGAAATCTTCTGAGTCTGAGGTAAAACGATCTCTCATTACTGTTTTCTGCCTTCCTAAATCGTTTGATCCGAGTAGATATTATTAAGTTTACTACAAATAGTAGAAATAAGGATTCCACCCCCCAAAATCTGCCAGTGCCTTCTTTTTTAACATTATATAATTTTATATTATCTAAATTTAAATCACAGTTGCTGATATGCAGTGACTGTCATTCGACGGATACCCATGACAGCCATAAGTGTAGGGAGAAATCGTATTAAGAAAAGCACCATGTGTACATTTTATGCTAACTGACACAACAAATTGTTAAGTACATGGACAAATCTTTCTCTAAAATTAGTTTAAATATTAAAAACCGCACATGGTACGCTTTAATGTTCATCCCTTGCAACTGTTGTAATTATTACGCTATTGGGATTCGTCAACTTGAATGAAGTCGGTAGCAATCTTCGCCTTCAAAGGGCTCCTTCTGAAATACTTGGAATTTAGTTCTTTTACCAGTTTTCTACTTTTGAGTTACGTTTTTGTTCCTCTTCGAGTGTCTTGTAGACAGAGGCTTTGTGCAGGTCTTGTTTTGCATCAATTTAGCATCAGGTTAACCATATAAACAAAATTATGCTTATTAAACAGGCTTGGTATTCGTAAGTTACTGACCATAAACACTGACAGAACAAAATTTCGGTTGATAATAAACTTCCTAATAGTTGTAGCTACAACAAGAAGAATAAAAAAATATTGAAAATTTCTTTCTTCACTGAAAAGGACAAGTCTTCATATTCTGACCCAACTTACACAATTTTAATTTACTGTCATTGTTCTTTGAAATGACATGAATTGTATTCTCAGAATACTCCTTGCATTATCCCCCTAATATGAAACTCACAACTTACATGGAAAGTCCTTTCACATATTCCTGGACTATATTTCCATTTTACGTTTAAGGTTTTTGTTTTGATGTTTGCATATTAGCAGATTAGTAAAGTAAAAGTTATAAACAGCTCGACACTTTGATAGAACACTCTGCCTTATTTGAAAACACGTTTCAAAGCAATGTAAATTTTTAAGTGATAACGTAATTGTTGGAGAATACTAAGGCCACATTCAAAGATTTTGTAGAACGCATCTTTGTCATGAAGGTTTTGCTTGTCACATGTTTGTAGAAAGTTAAACGACCAGCTATAAAGCCAGGTGTTGCGATTCTTAACATTTCATTTTGTCTCCGCCTAAATCGTCGTATTTATTGACAATTAATTGTACTTCGAATGTAAAACTAATTAAAGGAACTGTAATTCATTGCCAAAAATATTAGCATACTATAAGGAAAAAAAAATACTATTTGATGTCCTTCATGCTACTCTGGTAACTCCATCTACAGTATGTTTTATCGTTTTTAAGCAGTCACTCCGCAATAATCGGTTTTACTCTTAAAATATCAGACATTACTTGTATAGACTATAAATGTTAATACCTTATTGTCTTTGCACATATTTGAACCCTTAGAAAACCGTTACGATAAATAATTGTAGTAGAACAATCTTAAAAGCCATTATTCAAGGTAACATAGAATCTTGGTGTTGCTATGTACCTAAGTGAATTCCTGTGTCGTATTTACGAAATAGCACAGCAGAATTTTATTTGCAATTATGACTCCTTGTTCATATACATTGTGCAATATAAACTAAGACGGCTAGCCTCCAATTACCAATGGCATTGCTTTTATAGCAAATCAAAGATATTAGCCACTTGTTACACTTTATTAAATTTGGGGGTCTACAACTAAAATTTTTATCTTGAAGAATTCACTTTTAATATTTGTGACTATTTTCTTTAAAACAGAATAACCAAAACAGCGTTGATCAGAGTAAGTTGTTACTCTTATCTGTCTATTTCCATCAGTATTATTGACGTGTTATATGTTATGTATAAGGATATTAAATTTGAGATGCAGTAATAAGTTATGAATCAATTTTATCCTTCACAGGGAAAAATAATAAAACATCGCGTTTCACTCTAAATTCAGTACTTACTGATTTTAGCGAAGAGGCAAAACGTGTGTTTCCCGTACTGGCAAAAGCGTTGTACATTTCTAGTGAGGTACATTCGTCACTACGCTAAGCACACATTTTGCATAGTCGTCAGTTTCGGGGGCGATTTGTTGCAAAACTTAAAGTTGATGTAAGAGATAAATACTGTGTAGAATCTTTCCTCATTAAAGCAGCATTGATATCAAACTTTTATTAAACGCCTTTCAGGTTCTTACTTCTTTTATCAAAGGCCCGAATATCCAAGAGATTGTGAAGAGGTTAGGAATCAATGCTCTTCTGGTGCCGCAAGTGGTGTATATCTAATTAAGCCAGATGGTTATTCGGAGCCATTCGAGATTTACTGCGACAACGTGAACTCTGAGGCGTGGACGGTAGGTATAATACACATGATTTGATTGGGAAAAGAGAGGGAGTAAACAGTGAAATGATTTGAAGTATTCGTTTTGTTGCTTTTCATTGTAAGAGAGACTAAGAATGTATTGAAAAGAATTTGTTTGGTAATCGTTCAAGGAAAGAGTGCAATCTAAAAATGACTGCTTCTAAGTACATGACCTTGGAAACAAGGCTGGGGGCTGGGGTTGTGCACCTGCCCCCAGTAATTTTCAGTTGACAGTGTTTGTCTTAAAAAGGTAAAAAATTAGCTTAAAAATGACAAAAATGTAGAGTTGAATGGTTCAACTCACCGGCCCCATCCCATCCCTCCTCCCCACTAAGGTAACCTTCCGATGGCACTGAACTAGCCTAAGTATGTCTAAAAGAACAACTGGCGTGGAACTCTTCCGGACTCGTTAATTACTTACACTTATTTTTGTCCATTTTACGTGTGTACTCAGGTTTTGTTACGTCGAAATGACGAAGGGTTGAACTTTGAGCGCAACTGGAGCGAATTCAAAAAAGGATTTGGGTTTTTGTCTCAAGAATTCTGGATTGGAAATGAAAAGCTGTCATATCTAACAAACCAAAAGAATTACGAACTGCGTATTAATATAACATATGCGGATGGTTCATCATGCTATGTCAACTACGCTCTTTTTCGTACCACTGATGACTTTGGAAGCTACAAAATCACCAAGTTAGGGCAATTTTCTGGAAACGCAGGTAAAAATGATCAACGTTATATTTAATCTTGAGGTCGATATTAACCAAGTTGTCGTCATTCTGTACCTAAGGAGTTGTTATTTTTACCTCTTCCAGACGATTGCCTACCTGTGTGCGACTGTAGCTGTCAGAAGACTTGTGCAAATCCAAGTGTTTGTCTTAATACATGTAATGCGGATATTACATGTGTGTGCTCTGATGGCTTGTATCTTAAAGGAGAAGTTTGTGTACCTTTAGCTGAATGTTCCACGTGCGAGGTGGACGGTACAACTATCCCGGTAAGAGTATGATTTACATAGTAACAACTTATAGTTTATTTAGTCCTTATCACTGGTTTGTTACGCTTGGAATGAGTTTTTCCACTAAGACTAATTTATGAACCACCCTCCAGCGTAGGAGACTTCTTTCGGCTGGGGCGCTGTAGCACATTTGTTTGAAAATTAATACACTGTTGCAATTAAAAGCAAAAAAAAAAAAAATTATCCCTGAAATGACCAATTTTTAGCCCTCAGTCCCCACCCCCCCCCACCGTGAATGCCTGGGACCGTAGCCAAAGGATCGGACTCAGTCGCTGCGAAATTACCTTGACCGTTAATTCTTGCATGAAATTCTTCACAGCTACGGGGAAAGCCTGTTGAGAAGCATTCTCTCTCATATTGCCCAGCAACCTTCCCGAGTTTTCTATCCCTCTACATACAATCATTAATACAGTGTATTCAGTATACTACATGGCGAGTCTGCTATTATACTACTATTATACTACGATTATAGTTCTTTTTCAAATGCGTTTTGACAATGTCTTCCTTCTCTTATTGTCGTTCGTTAACATTGGAATTGCTTTGATGTGCCCTTCAATATCAATCATAATGTGGTTATCTCATTCTATTATTTTACTCTCTCCAGGAAGGTGGATTCTACATGAATTCTGATTGTACAAGTCGGGCTGACTGTCTCAACGGCCAGCTTATCTGGGATGTTACCTACTCGTGCAGTGCCAACGCAGTCTGCGAGAGTCGCAACAACATAAGACAATGTTACACTGATGATGTTGATTGTCTTGATGTTTACAACGATGGTTTTACATCCAGTGATGTTTATACAATAAATCCAACAAATTGGCCTGGATCAGCGTTTCACGTTTATTGCAACATGACTGATGGAGGGGGTTGGACTGTAAGTCGAGAATCGTTACCGTTTAAATTTAATATCTAAATAAACCTTCTCAGGGATTGGATTGAAATATTATTTTAAAATGTTCGATATTCCGTGTCAGGCTGTTGATTTTAGAGCAAAAAGTAGGAAATTTTACCTTTCATTATAAAAGGTCAGGTGTATTGCAAACTTAAATTAATTAGACGTCTTCTTAAGAGTACATTTGAAATACTGGATGCAAGATATTTAAATTGACGGATTTGAGCTTACCAGACGATATTAAAGGGAAAAATGCTACATACTACTGTGCAGAATAAAATTTGACTGAAATTTTGAAGGGTCAATGAAGGAGAAATTAAGGAATACAAGGGTTATTGCAAAGTTCCAATTTTCCTCACGTTTTCTAAATTTTTCACTTTTTTCACTCTTTGAACCCTTAATTCGATGATTTTTCTACGTAGGTATTTCAACGCCGGGTAGATGGCACTGTTGACTTTTACCGAAACTGGACCAGTTACAAAGAAGGATTTGGTTCTTTTGATCACGAACACTGGCTTGGGAATGATAAACTCTACTATCTGACAAACCAGAAGCGTTATACAATCAGAATTGATTTAGTAAATTTAGACGGCTCACCGTATTACGCAAAGTATGATTATTTTAGAGTCAACGATGAAAACGACAATTATCGACTCTCTCAGGTTGGCTCTTACAGTGGTACTGCAGGTTCGTCTTCCGCTGTTATTCTTGCAAATATTTTCCAGTAATTACCGTAATTCTGTAGACAAGTACTTGATCCATTATCTTTCATGGTGCTGATACAAAAAAGTATGCTACTAATTTTTAGGACTTAACACGTAAAGAATAAAAGGAAAACTGTCTTAAGACTTAGCTGGATCTTGTGGAAGGATGCCGCTGGTCATGCTTTATTTTCCGATTCTGCCAGTGCTGCTATAAAAACAAGTTAGTGAAACGGATTATTCATCGTGCTTAAGTGCACTGGTCGAAATTGTGTGAGAGAATTGGTAACCAATAATTATTTCTTATTGTTAATGAAATTGATAACAAAATTACTCCATTGTGATAACCTTAAACGATAATTGAAACAGCTACGGTACGAAATGGACCTCAAGCAAGAACATGAAAAAAGCATTGATTCCCAAATTTTACAAGGCCTAATTGAAATTGATTCACAATCAGAGTTTAGAGAGTTGTAGAAAGCAACTCCAACCAGATTTTACTGCCCTTGAAATGTTAAGTTGTTGTCCTTGGGCATAGTGAGAGAGGTAATGATTTGCCTCCTTTAAGTCTCTTAGGCTACAGAATGGATAAAACTTCATGCAAGAATTAATGTCTCAATTTTTATGAAAGAAAATTGTATTGGGTTCTTGGGTTTGGATTACTTTAAATGAGACAAAAATAACGTATTATATGTAATATGGCAATTTGGGTTGATTTTGTGATGTGATTGTGACTACATTAACAGACTAATCAGAAATTATTATGAATTGTTCAACAAAAGGCCGCATGTATCATTTCAGGTGCGATTCTTCAGGATAATGTAAGGAACGCGTAGCTGCCTTCTCTTTAACGAAACCGTCTGTTACCTTCTTACTAACGGGAAAACCATGACCTGAGTGGAGGAAGGGGGGGGGGGGGTGATTTGGTGTGCACAACATATGTCTTTTCCATCGTTTCAGATACTCAAAGAAGACTTGGTGTGACATTAATTAGATGCAGTCGATAATTTAAGTTTAGAAAAGAAGTGTGTTCTAGTAATTTCGTTTAGATTGTTCCCTTATGTATGCAGGCAAGTGTAAATGCAGCATATCTTTAGATGAATGTGAAAAATGTGAAGTATCTACATATACACATAAAATACTATATATACACACATAAAATACTATATACACCTTGGTGAAATTCCTTGTGCATTTACTGAGTTTACTATGTGGGGATATAAGTATCTATATATGAAAACTTCTCATTTCTAACATTTTCGTAAGACTGAATGCTTTAGGTCAAATCAATGTTCTTGAATTACTCGTTTCTATTTAACCAGATGAACGTGGCAGCAGCCACTCTGATGCCGGTTATGCCTTGTCTTATCACCGTAACTACCAGTTCTCTACGTACGACCAGGACAACGATGTTAGTGGTGGTAACTGTGCTGTGAATAATCATGGCGCGTGGTGGTACTATAATTGCCATTATTCTAACCTGAACGGAAGATACGACACAAGCTCTTGCAGTTATGATGATATTTGGTGGTATTATCTCCCAGGGAGCAATTGCAACAAATATGCAGAGATGAAAATCCGCCCGTTCTGAAAGTTAAGATGTCCTGAAGGTGCAAATTAGCTGAGAGAAAGCCTAACACATTTTTACTTTGTACGAATTGATTTGACTTAAAAGGAACAAGGATGCGGTTAGCTACTATAGCATGATAGAACTGCCATATTCTAATAAATATAACTGCATTAAAGGTAGTAAATATTGTCAAGTTCTAAAGACCACATTTTTACCAAATTAAACTGTGACATTATTACATTGTTGGCTTTCGAAGAATGAAGAATGTAAAGGAATTGCTTTGCTTGTTACATAGATGGAAAGGTCTGTCGTATATGCAAGGGAGCCTGCTATCTCTAGACAATATATGGTTCTGAAATAGTTCTGGGAGAGATTAACTTATAAAAATAGTATTAGCCAAAACAAGGAACTTTATAAATTAATAACAATACTTATTTGTAATCATTTTACATTGTTTGTCATATAATAGCAGCCAAGCGTGTTGTTACCCCAAATATCATGTTTTTCATGCTGCATCAGGCGCGGCAGAACGGAAAAGAACTGTGGCGGGGGTGAGTTCAAGCAGGATTATCCAAAGATATTATAAGCATAGATTCCAAACTCCTATGTCTACACTGTTACGCTCACTGACTCCTCAAGGAGGCGCATATATCGGGGCGGAAGTGTTAATTTGACATGTGCGCCGTTATATTCAGCGATCTGCGTACAAAAATAAGAACGTGTCACAGAAAATTCCATTGTTAAAAGAGGTTAGCGTGCGTGCACTTTTACAACGCGTTCTATTCGTGCAGAATACATTTCTCTGTGTATTTTCCGGAACACTTGACGCACAGTTCTGCGCGCTCTGAAAACAAACGCGTTAGTTGCTTTCCCGTTGTGAGCGCGTAAGTAATAGAACGCGCACATAAAAGTGCGTCACTTGAAGATACCATAGAAGCCGAGCAATGAATGTCCATGAACTTGCAATGGCAGTCATTGTGCGTTCATGTTCAAGTGTAAATACGTGGAATGCCGATTTGAAGAAAAAAGTTATTCTTGTTTAAGTGGAATTTATTGCGACTTAGTACTTCTTCAGTCAACAACGTTCCGAAATAACAAGTATTAATACTTTTGTAAGACATTCATTTGCCTGTTTGCTGTCAAAACGACTGAGCAGTGATCAGCACTTCCGCCCCGATACTTTGGCCTCCATGAGGAGTCAACGCACCATTTTAAGTTTGGAATCTATGCTTGTAATATCTTTGGGATTATCTAAGCGTAGCGCCACCATAAGTTGGAGCGGACAAGAAAATTTTTGGTTTGGAAACCCTCCAGATGGCCTGAAACAGCACTTCCCGAGCGTTCAAAGCTGCATGTACCCAGCTCAACTTGGCAAATATGGGGGGGGGGGGACTAAACATACTTTTAGCCCCTCACTTTTTTAATTTGGGGCTGACCCCCCCAGCCCCGGCTCTGCCGCCACTGTGCTGTACCGATTTTGATGAAAGACCTTCTTTCAAACCTCACGTTCCGTGTCTTCATTCAGTCCCCACATAATAATGTCCTTGCAAAGGGGCGTGCCCGTGGGCAGATGTTTCTAGCCATGGTTGTTAAAAGACTCTTATCAGGGCGCAATTAAGTGCTTGGTAGCGTCTGACATTTATTCCCCAGTATTAACCAGTAGCTACGTCCCTGCTGAAGATTATACTGCATTGTAAGTTAATGTGCGGTGAAGGAGTCGCTTATTTGGGCCTGTTAGAGGGGGCCCTTGTAAGAGACCTGTCTACTTTCCCGAGTTCGTCTTGTGGTCATTATGACAACTCATGAATGTTGCTAACTTGCTCCTACATAGGGTAACTTTGTCTTGCGGCAAGTATGAGACAGAGCAAATGGGGCTGGTCAACAGTTTCAAGACGCTTAAACTGTGAAACTTCTTGTTTACGTTAAGTTTCCACGAAAGCAACTATCGATGGTGTCTGGCACAAAAGTTGCTATTGTGCCGCACATTACATGCTATTGGAAGGGGAGTGGAAGGAGGGGTTGTAAGCGGTGGCGAGGAGGGCAACCCCTGGCTTCATTACGAGACCAAATTGATCCCGTCGTTACTTACTGTGAATTGCTTAATCCACATACTATGGACGTACTACTATGGAATCATCGCCCCACTCTCCTCTCCGTCGGCAAAGCAAGAAACGTCACTTCTAACTCTTCAAGTCCTTTTAATTTGTTCCCATTAAAAGTTCATTACTTATGCAAAGGATGTTTGTCCCTGTTTACCACGTCTTCCCACAATGTGCAACAGTATTAGGCAATTATTATATTCCATGGTACAAGTACAACGTTGAAGTATAGCCTTGTCGGCTTTGTTCTTTAGGATTTCTGCTGTTTACAGTACTTAAAGGGAAAATGCAGTCCCCCTAATTAGAATTAGTGTAATGAACAGACCTATAGCCAGAGTAAACATCATTTGTGGAGGTAGGGCTCAATCCATGAAAGATTACCATCTTCGGGGAGGGGTTACGGAAAATGATTTCCGCATCTCTTCAGTGATGGCATCAGGATTTACCCAACCTGGGGAAGGTCCCTGACGGGAGCATTAACCCAGGACCGTGACCCTGACAACCGCGCAGGGTCTACGAAAGAACGCCAAGCTGAAGCTTGAGTTTCGATTTGCCTGGTGCCCCGCGCACAGAAAATTTGGAATTTGATTTAAAACGAGAAACTTTGTTTCAATTAAAAAAAAAAAATAAATAAAATTTTCACGTCAAATAGAAAACTTGTGGAAAA
Source organism: Holothuria leucospilota (assembly GCA_029531755.1). Lineage (NCBI taxonomy): Eukaryota > Metazoa > Echinodermata > Holothuroidea > Aspidochirotida > Holothuriidae > Holothuria > Holothuria leucospilota. The sequence goes on from CM055971.1 coordinate 44,295,934, forward strand.
TGTTGAGGTTTTCATTACTAGATAAAAACCGTATTAATGTGTCGGGGTGATCCCTTCTGATATCTACACACTTTATGATACCCAGCAATAAAGTCTATCGGACAAAAATGGAAAATTTCTCTGACAGTGAAGTCTTGCCTACAAAGATGCCCCTTCCCCTTTCTGGCTCCTCCCTTGTTTCTTCTTGACTAATTTTGGACTTCGTTATCATGTCATATACCATATGGTGTGATACGTGACAACTTTTATCCTTACCAGGGCCGTAGCCTGGGCGAAGTTCGTGACAGTGTCTAAGAGGAATATCAAGTGGCATGCCTGCAGACAGTGGACATCCGGGTGGACCGTTTCTTTGTCCCCTGTGTATGCCCGCGTGTTATCCTAGGGGAGGGTGTTAAGGGGAGGGATACATGTAAGGCCTGTCTTAGGTGTTGAATTGTGCTGTAGTTATCAATTCTTTAAATTGATTATATCTTTACAAATTGTCAATATTTAGTGTTATATTTCCTATCTTTGGCTAGGTGTAAGGTAAGAGGTGCTGTCTAAGAGTAGGGGACAACTTGAACACCCTATACTCTTTTAGAACTTTTTGTCTATGTGAAGTGGCTTGGATGCAAAATAGTGCTATCTTTGGTACCCTAAAGCTTCGTAAGGCGTTGAATTGATTATATGTTTAGGAATCCTCATTAAAATTAGTGATTTTTTCTGTTTTGATAAGGTGTAATCAGAAGGGGATGTTGCCTGAGGGGAGGGATGACACCTTTACTCTTTGAGAAATTTTTCTTGTTCTTAGTTTTCTTAGATACAAAATGGTGCTATCTGTGGTAGAGCTTTGGTGTGATTACATGATCTGAAACTTCGATTTATAATTTACTTAACTTTCGGCTGTTGCGTGGCACTCCTACATGGCCGTTGCCGGCTTCTGTCTAGCGCTCATAGTACGACACTGTGGGACTACTGTGGGTAGCCGTATCATAGAGTAGGCCGTGCAAATAAAGGTTCTGCCGAAATTTCTCCCAGACTGGGGTTGACACATTTTAGGCCTTAAAGTTGCTTCTAAACCTCCGGTTCTCACAGGTTTTCTGTCATGACCCATTTCTGGCTATCCACTGTCACTCCGCGACCCACGGCCCCGCTATCAAGTCACACATATATAAAAATCGAATAGGCTACCGCATGAGACATACACAGTACAGGCAGGTGAGATGGGGAGGTTCGACAGACGGGTCTGCCGTCTTGTTACTTATGAAGAGGAACCGCCCCTTTAGTTACGACAATCAAAGGCATCCCATCAGACATCCCAAACCACACACATTTAAATAATTCTTATCGCCCTTGAATTATTGATGAACATCACTGATATTGGCCTTAATTAAGTTGATGAAACTCTCCTGGATGATTTATTTGCTCTTAACAAGCTTCCCATACCTCGGCTCGTACATCCCACTGTATATGTGCCTCTAAGCATATGTGCGTCCAGTCGGCCGGAACTGTCCAAAGGTGTCACTCAGCCTCTGGTGGGCGTGCAATTCTTAGGGGACGAGCGTGCTATGTAAGCGTTTACACTGTATAGTGTACATAATGTCCATGACGAGAATACGCGACTACGGCGGCACTCTAGTCTAGAAATCGTTCGCGACACATGCAACCCACGGAGCTGCTCGCGATCCATCACAAAACATCTGGCGACCCACATTTGGGTCGCGACCCATCATTTGAGAACCACTGATCTAAACATTTTTATACTTTTAGATTTTGTACTTTAGAAACAAATTTATATTTCAAAAAAGACCGTGTTAGATTTGATTTAAAGGGAAAGCTCAGCCACTCAAATTTTTATTAGTGCATGTACTCTGGTATACTATTTCATGGATGTCTCTTTAGGATCATATAACAATATGTTTCCCACTGAGGTGTGAAATTCATGTACCGAGTCTTTCTTTGGTTTACCTTAAACATGAAGCATTTATCTTCTAACATGTGAAAGATTGTTGAAGTGAAATGAGAGGATATTTGTGAAATTTAGTTGACTGTTTCAAAATTAGTTTGCCGCAACTGCTTACGCCCTTTAAATTAAAAGTTTCTTTACAAGTTCATTAATCTAGCTAATAGTTAAGGATAATCATACCTATTTTATCTTTAACCAGCGTATTTACTGTATGTATGTACAAGAGTGTATCTTGTAGGAGGAACAGGTTTTATTTGTCAGGAAGAGAAACTCACAAAAAAACGCGTTTACGGTGGGGGTTCGGGGGACCCCCGAGAAAATTTGGAGGAAATGGAGTCCTTGAATGCAATTTCTTATGCTTTTTGGACCATGGAATCAATACTTGAACAGTAAATTTTTCACCATTTTAGTATTTTTTTCTCTTCTGGGTCAACTTTTATTTCGATTTGAAAATTTCAGGGGCAGTTGCCCTCTGCCCCCGAGAATACGGCCCTGCTTACATTTGCATTTTGTAACGAGAACCAGTGACTGTAAATTGTGAGGGGCACGTACTCCTTTCTGTCGTGACTACATATTTTGACTATGGCTGAAACCTCTGTTAGTAATGATAATAGGGGGCCCTTTTGACTGAATAGCCTTATGAACAGTGTACCTTGTAACGCAAAAAACTTATAAATAGCGAGACCTCCAGTACGCACTTCTGGTAATGGATATCATACTGTAACGGGCAGAGCGGAATGTTTTGCAGCCGTCACACTTGTGGAACTGAAGAGACTTCTTGATCTGTCCGTTGCAGGAACACCAAAATAAAATACAAGAGTCAAGGAAATGATTTAACTGTGATGATCTGGGCTAACTCAGTCCTAGCTATATGAATCGAGAGTGGTATAGGAGCAGAAGAATCATGTGGCTACTGGACCAGTTCAGGAGCTTTACAATCATGTCAAACAAAAGCATTTATACGGTTAACTAAGGATTTAACAAATGCAATTGGTCATGAAGAAATTAATAATAAACATAAGTTTTATACGATATAACTCGCTTGGTCAATCGTACTAATCTGGGAAGACGCCCTCGCTTTGATAACTGATCAAACAGTGACGAACTATACCCATAAGTGGGTTAACAACTACCGTACCGGAGGATTTCGTTGGTATATTCCGTCCAACAGATCAGTTTGGTCCAACTGAGCTATTCCGTACAACAAACCGTCAATAAGAATGCCTTTGTTTCTGCACTTAATCGTGGCCACTTTACACCTTAGCCCAGTAAAATACATCTAGTTCTACCTTTCAAGTATTGAGCAGACTTTGAGTTTCTTATACTGTTCAGGAAGGATTATTTCGATTTTAAGAATACTCTTTGACGCGTCCGCCATCGCCACGAGTAGTGCATTTCAAAAATGTAAACATTTGACGATAAATATTTCATTTGTTTTAAGTGGCTATTTTTTTCAGTCATCTTACTTGATCTGAATCAAACTTTAGTTTTTGAATGTTCATCACAGAATACGAACAAATATTAGAGTAGCTGTGTTGGAACTACTAACACTTTTATATGTTAGAGCAAGTGAATAAAAATATTCATTTTTCCCCTATTTGCAGCCATGTTCAATGAGCGAAACCCAAACTATTGAATTTTACTACTTAATTTTGGGTCTAGGGGACCATAAAAATTAAAGATAGGTTAAAGTTGGGTTAAAGACTGATTTTCGGGTTTATACGAATTATACCTTAATCCGATTCATTTTCACATTGCCGGCATTCCGAGTCCTGACCGTGCACAATATCAATCTATCTATCCATCCATCCATCCATCCATCCATTCATCATCCATCCATCCATCCACCCACTCATTCATCCATTCATCCATTCGTTCATCTGTCTATCTATCTGTCCATCTGTCTATCTATTGGTCTATCGGTCTATCTGTCCATCTGTCCATCTGTCTGTCCGTCTTTCCGTCTATCTATCTATCTATCTATCTATCTGTCTGTCTGTCTGTCTGCCTGTCTGTCTGTCTGTCTGCCTGTCTGTCTGTCTGCCTGTCTGTCTGTCTGTCTATCTATAGTCCGTCTGTCCGTCCTACCGTCCACCCTTCCATCCATCCATCTCTCTTTCTTTCGTTCATTTTTTAATTTATACTTTTATTCATTTTTAAGGTCTAGGAAAAGTGGAGGGCAAGTGTCCCCGCTTGTCCCTCCCAATCCCGCCTATGATAACACAAAACAACATTGTATAAAAGGCAGTATAAAACTGATCATTTGCAAATTCTTGTTTCAAAGTGTACACTTATCCATAGGGGTACTCGCACTCGGACTCGGGGCTTGTGACTCGGAATCGGAAGGTGGGGAATCCACTATAGCACTGAAAGTTGTATATATTTACACCAATGCTCAGCTGTTGGTTCATATTTCAAGTAGATATTTCATAGAAAGAGGAGTTGTGATAAGGAATTTAAGACAAGCCATGCCCCATCCAGTCACCAGTCTTGGTGCTGTTTATCTCTTGTTGGCCTTAAGTTTGACTCTCTTTGGAAGGCGCGATGTGATTATTTCGTACCGATAATGAAAGCAAGTTATAATAAGTCGGTTTACAAGCTGTGTGTGAACTAAAAAGATGAAGTCCGTAAGAAAATCTCCTCCTTCGGGAAGTAAGCTTTGTACTGCTGGAGGAGCATGTGCGTGGAGATCTTGCGGTAGAAAAAGTATAGAATTCTTCAATCAGAGCCGGCAGAGAACAGAAAATAGCATCGTCATTCAGTTGTGTATTGGATAGTATATTTGCACTCATGACAAAGGTATATTAGACTTACAAGTTGTAATGTCATACTTTCGAATTGTTTCATATTGTTCCAAGTTGACTAAGCAAAGAAGCAATATAAATTGCGTTTATCCGAGGCCCTGATAGTCATCATCAACATGGTCGTCGTCATTGCTTTCTTCTTCGTCTTCATTATCATCACTATTGCCTCTAATTGCTCATTAAAGCAGCGTGCAGCTGTAACACGAGATAAAAGCATGCTTTCTAGATTTCACACTTCTTAAATGTTACAACCCTTCGCGTAAAACCAGTTGTAGAAGTGCCACAGTTGCCGTATTAAGTTAATGATTAGAACCTAAGCCACCTTAGAAAAAAGATCTAATGTACTTATGTTAACTATAACCCCATGACTGTATGCTTATTTCGTCTTACAATAAAGCAATCCGTTTTAACATTGATGAATAGTTTCAATCGTCGACATGTAAGTATCATTATAGTAGACCCTTGCATGCTGTACCTCACCATCTGTTCCAAAGATATTTTGCTGAACATGAACCACGTGACAGAAAGCCTGAAATCGGAATATGAATTTCTAAAGAGTGTGTGATTGCTGCAATACTGGACGACCATACAAACATTTGACATTCTCAAGAACGAAGGTATTCTGGCTGCTAGCTCCAGTTGTGTTTATTCTTCTGTATTTATTGCATGTTGGTATAATATTTAGAGTTCGAAGTACAGATGTTTCCTACCACACTAACACTGTCTAAGGAGACCATCTATAAGGAAATAAAGAAAATCGATATCTGTAACATATATTTTCTTATACCTTGGGACATGGAATTCATTGAGGGCTATGCTGATCCATCATTACACTTCGGTTCAGAAACGAAAGTAAACCAAATACCATTCAAGCCTTTCGAAGTGGTTGATCATTTCAAAGCCTTTCTTTGCAACAAATGTAAGAAGACACTGTGGCTACCATCCCATGCAAGGAATGAACAAAAGTCGAAGTGAACTTGGTAAGTACCGCATTAATTGTTAAGAGATCGGTGTATTTCTTCATAAATTTAATCAGTAAAACCATGGAGTTAATAGCTACCTGGTGAAATATGACTTTCAGTAATATCATGGATCTATTACAGACCGTAATAGCTGCATGGTATTGCAAACGGTTAACTGAATACCTTAGGTAGACAATTATTGCTTTAGAGATAAGTTCTACTCTGACATGACATTCAGGGTAAGGTTGGAGTAATTTCTAGTACAAAGGTTTAACGGAGTTAAAAGGTGCTCGATATGGCTCTTTACAATTTCATTGGCTTACCTTGTAAGGGCTTCCATTTGTCTAGGGACAGCTGATTCATTATGACCATTTGACACTTCATTTGTGTAGGCATACTGTTACCACTGGCATGCTTAATACATATATACGGTACACTAAGATGAGTCCCTTGTTGCTACTTAAATATTATTCGTGTTGAAGAGTCTCTTGAGCATTATTTGGTATAGGTCTCAGCATAAACACATGTTTCTTTATATATTTACAAGCCATTTACTATACAATAGTCAATAACATATGAGTCTTAACTTAAATCGCATGTTTTAGGTTCCTGCCATAACATCTTTAAATTGAAGAAAAAAACTAACGCTGTGGAAGAATGGGATGTTGCAGCTCTAAAGATGATTCCGGAAGTACTGGTGGGTGCACTTTATGGTTGACTGTTGCAAGTGACAAGTAGAATACAATCATGCCTATATTTTTCTCTTTTTTACTTACATTTCCTTAAATTTAACCTAGGTATCATTAGAAGACTGTAAGATAAACAGCTGAACAAATGCACTCGATGGCACAGGGTATCACGCCCGCACAAGTAAACTGTAACAACTTATTACTTACAGGACTTCATCATACCTTTTCAGTCGACATAATAATTAACGTAGAGCTATTCAGCAATCTACAGAGATATTCTGGATTTGAAAGGTAATAATTCTACCTCAAAAACTACAACATAATTGATATTTACACTCAGGGGCGGCGCCAGGATATTTTGAAAGGGGTGGCAAACGTGGGGTGAGTAATCGCCGTCCTGCGAGAGGGGTCGAAGGGGAGAAGGATACCCCTCCTTTTTGAGAAAATTTTGTTAATTTAAGGTTGCTTAGATGCCAAATGGTGCTTTCATTTGTTATATTTTTGTACTGTCACCCCACCCCCACAAATGTATGCCTTAAAAACGTTATTTAGACGATTTTATTTTTTTAGCTAAAAGCCATAGGGGCGGCAAATGCCTGCCCTGCCATCCCTGTGGCGCCGCCTCTGTTTACACTGCTACATTGCGGATGACTTTGTGGTAAACTTGAAGTCTTTTATATTGGATTTCAGCAGGAGAGTATTCTTCACATGGTGGTGTGAATTCTCGCCCTGTATCTGCCATAGGAACAAGGTATGTTGCGGACTTATCAAAAGACGTATTAGCTTTATTGCCTACTAGTTCTTTTAGCGACTAGTTTTTAACTTTAACATACCTACGGTAAAAATGTGTCGTGAACCAAGTCTTAGTTAAGTTCAGGGTTGTTTTGTTACCCTTACCATTTGAAAGTAACTCGCTTTTGTTATATGTTTACATGAGACAACACGATACTACAACAATTTGTCTGGGTCATAAAATTTCAAGACAGGGGACTGTCAATGCTTGCTTGATTTTTCTTAAGCACTCCTCATGCTGTAAATCCCAAAGGGAAGCAACATTCTGTTCTAGCAGATGCCGAATAGGGGTATTAAGGGTTATAAGTTACGAATAAACTTACCTACATAATTTTTACCATTCACATGAGTCTCTCAAGAGCTTGCTTGTCTTCAGGTGCTGAAGTTTTCAAGATAGCTTGAATTTTGTCAAGATCTGGGGATAATCCCTTAGAACTGATGGCATGACCCATGTATTTCACAAGTGACTGCGCAAGGTTCGATTTTGCCTGATTCAATGTAAGATGACTTTTTTTCATTAGCCCTCTGCAATACTTTGAGCAGTCTTTCATTGTGCTCTTTCATGTCTTTTCCCCAAAAGCGAATATCATCCATTTATTATTACCTTAACACCTGGGATACCCTCAAAAATTTGGTTGACCCATTTTTGAAACACCTCAGGCACCGAACATACACGATTTTACTGCCAATGTAGGACTGCCGTCATTATGATCATCAATTTTTAACTGTTTCTTCTCAAAGTGAGTGGAATTGAGTCTCATACATGTCAAAGAGAGGTCAATGAATCGCAAATTTTGATAATATTGAGCTATCCTTAAAATGTGTTAATCGTTTATTTACCTTAATTGGTGTCACTGAAACTTGGTTTAATGACAGTTGGGGTAATTTACTGCCCAAAGAGGCTTCAATAGTAATTTATCCGACCTACTGTCTAAAACTTTCGCGGATTTTAATGCTTTTGATAAAAATTGTTTTATAAGGGGTAACTTCAATTGTAATTTAATGGATCCGCATAATTTGACTGCTGATTAATTCATGAACCTTGATCATTCTAATGTTATTATTTCTTTGCATAATCTTTATACCAGAGTGACTTCTAACTGGGCAACTCTTGTCCACATAGTTGCCAACCTAAATTGCTTTCAATCAGTTATTCAAACCGAATCATGTTCCAATTTTTTTTCAAAAACAAAGATCCCAACGAAGCATATAATACTTTTACTGCTATTGTAAGTGTGTTATATGATAGATGTTTCCCTTTTGTGACTAACAGGCCCAAGAAAAATATCACATCTCAACCTTGGCCGACCATTGCTATTTTCTATTCTTGTCTTACCAATCAAAAACTGTTCAAAATGTACCTGAAACGTGGTACTTCACAGAACTGTAATTACTACAAACGTTTTCGTAATCAATTGACAACAGTTGTAACGTATGCTAAAGAGATTGTATTATTGTGGCAAAGATATGAAGAAAACTTGGCGCTCTTCAAACATTATTCTCAACGGACAATCTGCAGTTGAAAGAATTGAGAAAATACTTTATGAGGGCATTGAGATTTCAAATGCGTGTGACATCAGTAATGATTTTAAGACTTTCTTTACTGATACTGGCCCCTAGACCCAAAACAAAATCACTGAAGTTAATTCTGTCAACCAAAAGTGTTATCTAGAAGAACCTGTTAAGAATTTCTTATACCTGCACCCAGTTATGAGTGATGATATTTTCAGTGAAATTGTGCCTTTGAAAAACTCTTCAGCTGGTTACGATGGAATCTCCCTGGTTGAAACTTAGCATGTTGCCAATTATATACCCAGGCCGCTGTGCCATATTATAATCTATTACTAAATCAGAGCATTGTTCAGTCACGTGTCGTTCCTATCTTTAACAATGATTACAAGGAACTTGTTACAAATTATAGGTCTATCTCAGTCCTTCCTTGCTCTTCTTAAATATCGGAAATATTATGTTTGAAAGGTTTTTCAATTATCTCTTGGAGCATAACATTTGGTACAGATATAAGTTCGGATTTATCCCCGGTCGTTCAACTACTCATACCTTACTTCATTTTCCTTATATGATAACAATCCTTTTGAAAAGAGACATTTGTTTCTGGTACATTTCTCGACTTTTCTAAGGCGTTTGATACCCTTCATCATAATATTTTATTCAGTAAAATCGATCACTCTGAAGTAAGAGGCAACGTTTTACAGTGGCCTAAAAGCTATCTTTCTAACAGACAACAATTTGTTTCAATCACCAATGTAAATTCTCAATACTGTTGTGACAGTTGTAGTGTCAGTCAAGGGTCTATCTTGGGCTCATTACTTTTCATTATTTATACTAATGACCTAGGCTACTGATGAGTTGCATATTATCAGTTATTCTGATGATACCAATATTTTCTATTTGAAACCTGATCTCAATCACAATGTTGTTTAGGAAGAATTTGTAAAGGGACACAGGTGGTTTTGAGGCAATTAGCTTTCTCCAATGTAAGTAGACTTCCTCCGTATTGTTCGGCTCAGTAAGTAAACCGATAAATCCAGCATTTAAGTCTATTAATCTTTGCAATTCCCAAATTCTACTCTCAAATGTTGCAAAGTTTCTTGGGGTCCAAATAATGAGCACGTCACTTGAAAAGATCACATACATTCAGTAATTAAGACGGTATCTAAATATATTGGAATTATTCGTCGTCTACTTTCGACCTTACACAGGAAATTCTTGTCGCTCTTTCTAATTGTAATATCGTGTGGGATTCCACTTAACCATCTAAATTACTGCCACTATTTATCCTACAAAAGAGTTGTTCCTTGTATTTTCAATACTTATTACCTGCATCACACTCCTCCTCTCTTTAGAAAATCAATTTTTGTGCCTATTTATGGTATTAATCACTATCAATGTGGTATGTTTGTGTACAATCTTTTAAATAGCAAGTTAGCAGATATATTCAATGATTACTATCGGATGTGTCACGAAGTTTTTCTAAACTTCTTTATAGAGTTCAGTCCTTCCTCCACTGTGTGGGTTATATTACCCCTCATGTTTCGAATTCCCTTCCTCTCAATAAAATCAAGTAACGGTAGTCTCCTTCCTACAACTTCAAAAGCAAATTAAAACGTTTCCTCTCGTTAAGTCTTCCGTTATATTGGCTCTAAGTCAAGAAGGTCTTTTTTTGTTTATGGCAGTGTTTGGTGCCTTTCGTTGTTTCTTTTGTTATTGTTTTCTGTAATCTATCAGGTTGCACTAGAGTAGCTTGGTACCTGAACCTAAATATATGGTACCTCGTAGGAGATGGAGGGGATAATATCAGATAGTAAGAAGGGTACACATGAGAGGACCGAAACATCATCTCTTGTTTCGGTTAGTCTGAGGTGTTTTCCAAATAAGAGAGATTAAAATCCTAGCCGATCTTCACTGAGAATTCAGGTACAGGCTCTTAAAGCTCAAAATGAGGCAGCAAATCAGAATACCGTGTCATAGCTTACACCAACTATTTTGTATGGAACTTTAGTTCTAACCAAAATTTTCCAGTTATGACAGTATTATTTTAAAGGTAGAAATCTTTAAAATTCCATCACATAATTTAGAAAGGTTAGCGGCCATGTTTAAAATGGAAAGAGTGCGGTGTTACAGGAACGATAAAAGTCTGCACTCCTTGGGGCATAAGTATGGTAATGCGTGCTCCTTAATTGTTAACAACAAAGTTTTAAAATACTGTATAGAGTGGGGCAAAGAAAACTTCCCAGAACGCAAGATTCAAGTTTCACTTTGTATTGATATAAGGCAATGCATAAAAGGTTGAGACTGTGCAATTTACACATACAAACCATGCACATATAACAGTCATTTTCCCTGCACAGTAGATGAAAGTCTTAAGTCGGACACTTTTCTCCTTTTGCAATAAGTTTTGTTAAGATAGGCTAATCTTAATGCCATTTGAGGTTGGTTGGTTGGTTTAATATTCTGCTGTTTCCTTAGACGAAAACCACTATTATTTCAGTGTATGGAGTTATTTCTCAATTGGAAAAAAGCGATATAGTCTAAATTCGTACGTTTGATCCATGAAGCTTGGATATTATACATGTTGAATGAGGTACATGAATAGATTCACAGTATACACTGACGCTTGGTACTGTATAATATACTGGGCCCAACGCTCGGTTTTGGATTCGGACTCAATGTCGGACTCGAGTGCGCTTTACTAGACTAGTAATTGACCCGGAGCAGAAGGTTGAGGAATCAAAATCGGTCTTAAAGGAGTGTTGTAAATGGGCTCAAACTAGGATTTTGAGTCCATTCCTATCGAGTTCTCAAATATTAAAATTGCATTCAAAGGTTTGCAATTACATTTAAAGTTATAAAATTACGTTTGAAGTTTTAAACGTTCCTTTATGTTGCTGTCTGTGCTCACCCTGTACAGATGCAAAGTACACACAATCAACTCAATTACCCTAATGAGGAGGCCAGTTTATTGAAGTGAGTCCAAACGTATTAATGGTAGACATGTACAATAGTTGTATTAAAAAGTCCATATGTATGATATGTTAGACTCGGAACCTGCCCTTAAGTCTCAAAAGGTAATGATTAAAACATTTATAGGTTTTAACAGTTCAGTGTTTATCACCGAATCTCGCAAATTCCCAGTCTCATAGACAATAAGCACACTTGACACACAAATAAGTTTCATAGTACTTAGTTATAAGACTGATTATGGAGTATGGAGGAACACAGTTGCCAAAAGCCTAACCAATCGACAATCAAGTAGTCGTGTTAGTCTGAGCTGGTACACCTAATATCAGTTTTTGATTCAATAATAGTGAGTAAAATTTGATGTTGGTGAGAACACAGACGAGGAAGGAGAGATGATTGATAAATAAATGGGAGATGATAATACCATGAAAGTGCCAACAATTTAAAAACTTTCCGTTTTAAGTTCTAGGAAAAATTGTGGATATATTGAGAAGTTGTAACGGAAAAGTAACTGGACCAAAAGTAACATCGATACGGTTACCTTTATGTATAATTATACCTATAGTTACTTCCTCCGTTACTGGAATGCAAATGTGATTCGTTACACGGCTTCCCTACGAAAATGTTACTCGTTACAGTAACTATAGAAACTATATAATACCTATTAGCCACTACCACACGTTTCCTCTTTAATCCTTAGGAACAACCGGGAGCCATCAACTAGAAGGTCTACTGACATCAACACCCCTCAAATCTCGTTAACTGGGTAATGGTAGTATGAGGATTAAAATCTGCGTACTATGTGCCTTAACCATAAGTTGCATATGCTTCCAATCCGGTTATCTTTAGTGATGTACGTCCCGGAGATTTATCTAAATCAACTCCTGAGAGTAGCTATTTTATCTTTGTTTACATACGTTTTGGATGTAGTTTATCTTAATTTGTTAGTATAATGTCCAGCAATTACCCGAGAGTTTACTCCAACTGCTCTTAAGCTGTCTGCGATATCTCGGAAATAATATCTGCGGTGTTTCGTTACGTTGCGTTAGGCAGTTACACTGTGTATCCAGTCTTGGTTGGAGTGTATATAACTGTTAGTAACATATTTTCTTGCAATAAGAAAAGCAAGCGTTGCTATTGGTACAAAATCATTTACAGGGTTTTTCATGAAGCAAGTTACAGCACGATTTTGTCTTTAATTGGAGTAAAACTTTGAAGTCGTATAATTTATTGTAACAGTGTACTCCAACGTTGTAGTTTTAAGGAACGTCTTCAAAGCTTACCGAACTTGAAACAAATACTGCTCTTCTAGTAAAAAGTAACTGGAAAAGGTTGCATGACAAGTAGTTGGGATGAATGATGCAAATGGATTTGCAAATTTCTATGTTGTCCAGTAGTCCTATAATCTACACTATGAAACTTATTTGTAGCATTTATTTCCTAGTTACTTCGGATCGGTACTATGCAACTCAGGCATGTTTGCGAGTCATCCTCACTAAATTGAACCGAAAAACCTTAAACACATTTATATATCATTTCTTTTGAGATGTTTGTCGGTAAACATTCTCACCAAGTTTTGTTTCTCCTTCTCTTCATCGAATGACACCAAAATATGTTGAGAAGACAATGGGCAGCTTCAGACGGCTGCGAACAATTTTCAGAGAGATAAAATGAAAATTCTTTTTGCAGGTCTCGGACATCCAGTTTATTAAACACGAATGTTAGAAATGGCGGACAACGGGACATACAAAGCAGGTTGGTATGGCTGCTACAGAATGTTCCGTTTTTACCCATTAAAATAGATTGAATCAAATTATTTTTGGTACGCAGTTCTTGTGGACTTTATCGATTTCCATCTTAAGTTTGCTGCAGCAAACTGCCGAGAATTCAAATTAGTTAGTCGATGCCTGAAAGTACTTTTTCAGTCAAGATTCAGTCACGATTATTTGATACTATGAAACTGTTTCAATAGCCAAGCACAACCACATGCGCTTAGCATAACACCATGTATGATTAGATTAGCTCGTAACCCTACTAAATACAAACCTTAGACAAACTTGATTCAAGGATAGTTTTCTTTTACAAGTTTACCATCTAAAGGAGGGATCTAGTCACAAAAGGCAATGTCTAAAGGTGCTAAACTTGTTGTTGTAAATTATTGAATGTAAAATTATCCACAAACTAGTAGTGTGTTAATAATTGAAAAGTTTTCGTTTAATCAGGAAATTGTAGCAACTTGTTTCTGAAGACTTTACGATATTTTTCGATCACGATTGATGAATAGACTTCACAAAATTGGTCGACAGAGGCTGATATAATCTCAGTGTTAATGACAATGAACCAGGACTGAGTAGTTGTTAATTGTCATATGTTTGAAAGACTAACTAATTTACTTTTTCTACTACATTTATTGGCTTAATGTTTCTACTTTACATTGGTACGCTTTTTATGTAATGTGAACTTTTGTTACCTTGTAATCGTTATCCATATACCTGCATCTTACGCTGACCTTCTGATATTGCTGTGACTTAAAATTCACAACTGTGGCTTTGATCACTTCTTGTACCTTTCAATATTAAACTGAACTGTGGATTTATACAAATCAACTGCATTCATTTCGAAATTTTGTCTTAAAAATGGCACATTTCAGGCACAGTGGTTAACTTTGACATACCAAGTCATGAAAACATCAATTGATGCTTTTCATGTTCTATTTATTCAGGGGAAGAAATCTAGCTTTGAGGAACACCGAACAAGGCAGCGTCCCTTTGACACGTGAAAGGTAAGTAGGCATGGCTGCCATAGTGTTCTGTGGTACCGTTATTTGTATGTTGGCTTTTTAAAATTTATGAAGATGAAAAATAAAGGGGGCAATTATTACAAGAGTGCCATCCATGATGTAAACAGTTGCAAATCTCATTTTCACTAAATTTTGTACAAAGGGAGTAAAGAACTTTTCTGATAACAGATCATGACGAAAGACCACTTTCGGGTTACTTAACCTTCGATTTCGAACTCAAGCAAGTAGTACGTACTATAAAAATATCTGTCATCACTCCGTACATATCAAGAGGTGTTATGATCTTTTGTAACACACTGTTATGCAAAAAATAGATAAAACCAATTTTTTAACTCATTAGAAAATTCTCTCTCTCTCTCCCTCTCTCCCTCTCTCTCTCCCTCTCTCTCTCCCTCTCTTCCTCTCCCTCTCTCTCTCCCTCTCTCTCTTCCTCTCTCTCTCCCTCCCTCTCCCTCCCTCTCCCTCTCTCTCCCCCTCTCTCCCTCCCTCTCTCTCTCTCTCCATCTCGATCTCGAAACCGGCATACAGCCACCACGTATAGTGAAAAGTAAAATACATAAGCCTACATTTCCCCTTCAGTCTTTGGTATAAACTTAAACGTTATTTCAATGGGCCTTCAGCCGTGTGTTTTAACAGATAAGTCTACAAAATTCGGTGTACAATGAAGTAATAGCACATACATAGTTACGTTGACTGGACTTTACCATACATTAACGTATTTTCTAATAACATTTGTGTGAAACGGTTATATATGTATGCAATATTCCATATACTAACCAAAACCTACAGTCATTACTATTACCTTTCTTTTACAAGATGAATAAAGTTTACTATCGATATCCGAATGTCCCCACTCAAGTGAAGCTAAAAGTTCAGTTGCATGAATATTACCCGAATTATTTCCAGAATGAAAATAAATCTTTATCACCAGGTTTAATTTATCTCCTTCTTTGATCCAGCTGGTATTTTGGCAAAATTGACATTGCCAGATGCTCAAAGGTACTTGGTGATCGCTCTGTACCAGACGGGACATTTATTGTTAGAGAAAGTACCTCGCAAAACGGTTAGTATGCATCGTGTGAGCTAGACGATTTGAAATAATATGGAATGAATGTCTTTAAAAGAATGGTGAAAAAATTTAAGTATAGAGAAACCCTAGGAAAAGACCAAGAAGAAACCATCGTTATGCCACTCACAAGTCTGCCACACTGCAAAAGAGCACGTCAGGAAAGTGTATAGCGATAAACGGCACTTACAGCAGTCCATTTTATGAAGCTTCCTATGTAGAAAGGATTCCAACATATTTATATACTTCGTATAACACATATCCGTTGTAATCAGAATATATTAATAAACAGGTATTTTCGTTTATTTACCCGATTACTATATTATATTATGTTTTCTATCAGGAAAGCTATGTCTGTCAGTCAAAGGAAGGTCTCCTAATGGGCCGGCAGTTTTCAATGTGCGTTTGACTGAAAGCAACGACAGGTTTGGTGACAAGAAATTCCGCAGTAGTATTGACACTAAAGTTTTCCCATCTGTACATGATGTAATAAGATACTACCAAGGTATGAATACACATGATATAATAAGAAACTACCAAAGCATTACTGCAAGTAATGTTATGCCATGTTATAGAATACCACAAAGGTATTAAAATAGATGATGTACGACGCTGTTACAAAGCCATAAGTAAACAAAATATCATAGGATACCAGAGAGGTATGAATATGCATGATGAAATGCTATACTACCATTAATAGTCATATGATTATAACGTTTATTAATACTTCAAAATACTAATGCAGGGGTTTCAAACTTGCGGGCCACATCTCTTGGAGTTTTTGCTCTATCACTGATACGGTAGCCACCTGGGTCCAATCCAGGCTTTTTAGAAGTTGCTCATGCCTGAGGGTAAACCCCACGCATTGTAGGTCTGAAATGACCGTACAGCAGGCGGTTACTATTCTAGGGATCCTTCTTTACCGGTATAGTGCTTTTTCAAGTGAGCGTCTTAAGGGATAGCAACCTAAATCACATTCGACTTCAGCCCACTGTCTAGAAAGGGTGGGGTTGAGATTGGAGGGAATCCCACTTACGGTATAAACTTTTAACTTAATTTTGCTTCCTTGAAAATCACCCGGTGGCCTGTATGAGCGCTCAAGTGGCATCCAAATTCACTAGATCGTCCTCAAAAATTGCACATTACAGTATTCTGGCTCGTCCAATATTCCCCGGCATCATTACAGGACGTCGAATGCGGCAAATAACCCTCGGGTGCGAATTAGGATTACTAGGTTCTACTAAGTAAAAGGTTACATTGTTTGGAAACAAACACCGAATATCACACCTCAAAAATGCTGACATGTTTTCATCCCTTTACCGTCTGAAAATACCCCTCAAGAATTTTAAACAACATAATCATGTTTCAAATTTACTATAACTCTCTCTCTCCGCCTTGTTTATAAAATTTAAATTCTGACTCTACTACGGTAGCTCTTATTCGGATCTTCCAACAGAGTATGGACTTAACTCTAACGGGTACTCAATGCCTGTTAGAGAAGGACTGCAAATTTTAAATCATCACTACTACATGGAAGAGGACGGAGAAGAAAACAGATCAATAGAAATAAAGTCTAAAGATATCGAACTGAAGAAAAAAATTGGCAAAGGAAACTTCGGAAACGTTTATAAAGGTATTATTTGGCTTTACACATTGGTTCACAGCACTATGACGCCTTTCCCGAAGAAGAGCCTTCGTAAGGTGAATCAGCTTAAGAGAATATTATATAATAAATAAAGCTATCATCTTTTTTTAGATGTTGGGGAATGGTGAAACTAACGTCAATAACGTTAATGTAGTGTTCTGTATCATTCCACTTACTGCATGGTATGCGGAAGTTATAAAAGGCTTATGTGAGCTTCCCGACATTGAGAAATGGACCATGACCCAAACGTCAAAGCTCTTAAGAATTTACCAGCACGCCCATACTCAACAACTCTGCTAGGTTCGTGTAGTTTTAACTGGTGTACGTCATTTAAATTTTGAAAACTCTAATAATCGTTGTTGTCGGATTTTCATAATATTTGGGTTTCAATTATTCAATGTTTGTTGTCATCTGAAGTTCTTAAGTTTGCCCGTGTTTTACTGAAGCACTTGACTACCAGTTTCGTGAAGATGGTACATCTCGTATGACTTGAAAAGATCGTAACTGATCAAAATTGTCTTGTAGTGCCAAAACCTGTATTTTTGATAAGTAATGAAAATGTTTAGCTTTTAGGGGCTACATCGATGGAAGATATTCCCAGTTTTAAGCTTTGTAAAATTTATGCGTTTTTTACCAACCTCGAATACCAGAGAGATTAGTACTGTTAGAATTTCAATTGAACGAAATACTGTGTTTAAAAAGGATCTCAGATGCCAAAATTTTCAACGGAAAACAAAGAAATTTGGAATTTTAATTTCCATTAATTTCTCAGTTTCTTATAGGTTTGAATGTAGAAGTCCAAATTTCCAAAAAGTCCAAATCCCATCTATTACCTATCTCTCTGGCTATCTATAAACGAAAGATAAGGTCGCGTGATTACATAATTTGAGAGAATTTGGTACTCAGATATTCCACCAATTTTAGCAATGCCCAAATTGCTGTTTTGCGACGAAAGGACCACATTTTAGAAATCACTACAAGAAAAAAAAAAAGAAACCAATCAATATTTTGGAGAACTTTTGGTATATTGTTGGACACTGTGTTGATTTTACCACTGTTCATAATAAAAAAGAAAGGTTTTAAACCACAAACTTTAGGGCCAAATCGACCAAATGGTCAAAATGGTGACCATTTTGAAGTTGCTGGCTACCCTCTTGCACGGGAGAAATGTAGTAAATTCTGTTTCATCTGCAGACAACAAAAATATAAAAGCGGCTTAGTTTTCTTCTGAAATACACCAATTTTGCTATTTACACCTGTATGGAATTGTACATACTCACAAAACGAAATAATTTCAAATATTCTTATAGAAAAAGGAAATATGTTCAGGTAATAGAGGTGTAAAAAGAAATACATTTACCACATCTTTAAACATTTGAAAAGAACTTAGGGGAAGGTCACATTAGACCATTAACACATCATTCTTTAAGCCATATCCATGACAGTCCTTATGGCAACTGTGATATATACTGCGCTCCTGACGTGTTGCGACCCTTCTCACACACGCTGTCACAATCTTCACTTCATAAAGTGGCCGTCATGACGTCACGCAGACACGCAATAACTGATATACGCCATTTGTTGGTTTTAGCTAGTAAAAATTGTTTATTCACTCTCTTTACCCGTTAAATGAGGGTTCACATCAGCAACCTTAGTAGGTTAGCTTTTGTCCAGGTAACAGGCAATAAACAACAGGCTATCTATAAATGTAAAATAAAAGTGCTAGTCTATATCTCTAGAAGTTTTCATGTCACGTAGGTATCTTTAATTATCCTCCAGTTCCTTAACTTTTCACAGAACGGAACAATATACCCCTTAATAGTTCAACACGTTCTAGCAAATTCCCTTTCTTGGCAAGCTCTGCTTGCTTTTTAATAAAAAGTACTCCTTGCTGTGACATGGCCTGACACAATCGAACAAAATTACGTCATCTCATGACATACACACATGAAACAACTATGTTCACAAGGAATAACGTAACCTTTGGCTGGGAATTTACACAGGAAGTATATTTCTAACTTTGAGTGTAGCAACAAATAAGTTCAATTCAAAACTCACTACAAAGCAACAAAATATAAAAAAGAAAAGTAGTGGATACATAATATATTTTTTTAGAAGTTCACGGCTTTATGCTATCTTATAGGTGTTTGGAAAAAAGCAGATGGTGAACGGGTACATGTAGCTGTCAAGCAACTCATTAGAAGTGACAGGGAAGAACTAAAAAATTTTGAAAAAGAAGTAAACGTCCTCAAGATGGTTTACCACGACAACATAGTTACTCTCCTAGGGATTTGCGTAGAGGTGAGTTTACGCATAAAGCACATTGACCCTATTATTCCAAAATGAAATGAGTTAAATATTCTGCCTTGTACACTTTCGGAATGTTCCAAAATGCTTTCTTTTACATAATGCACTTCATTTTGAGGTGCTACACTTTTTACAATCTTTTACCATTTTTTCAGAATGATGAAGAGCCTTTGATAGTTACGGAGTTATTGTCAAAAGGAGACTTAAGTAACTTTTTAAGAAAGAACAAGAAGACGCCACTGGAAGATCTTTATTACTTTGCACACAAGGTGAGGCCCACTGTGCAAAAGTAATAGTGGGACAGACAGCAGTCGTATTGCGTTTTAGGTTTTTATGAAAAGGTATATTTGGAAATCGGTTTTTGCCTGAACTTTGACAGAAGCACATTAAAGAAACCCAGAACACAATTAAGCACATAAGGACTGTCATATTCTCCTGAGAATTAGACAGGGCGCAGAGGGAGGGAAAGTATTAGGTAGGGTTTTAAAACATGGAGTTCTCCTACCAGGGTTTGTAAGATCTTTTCAGAGGTGCGCTAAAAATTCTTGCAGAAGATGCAACCTTTTGCTGGAAAAGAAGTAGACTGCACTAATCAGAAGATCCAATAGCTTAGCATAAGATAAACTTGTTCCTACGTGTGTCACACTCTTACTTGAACTGAAGGAAAACATAAGTCACTAATGAAGAAATTACACGGTTTGATTAAACAGTAGTTATTTCTTTATATTCGCGATAAAATATTCTCTTCATCCATGTGCAAACCACGGATTATCTCTTCTCTAAAGGCAAGCCAATGGAAAAGGCTGAAAACCACTGATTAGGGAAAAAATTAAGAAAATTACAACAATTGCAACGAAGTGTCGATTTGCGCTAGTTAGTAGCATACGTAAAACAATGAGGTAAGAGTGTCACGTAGATCGGCTGGAATAACGCTCGCTAGGTAGGTGAGTGGGTGGGTGTGTCGGTGGGTGGGTGGTTGGTTGGATATGTTTGTATGTGTAAGCTCGATGGCGTGTCCTTGGCGGGTGTCGGGTAGCTGGCGGGAGCTCTCGGCTCGCAAGTCTTTCCTTGCCACGCGCGGCTCGAAATTTCGGCCACTGCCGTGAGAAGTCACGCGTGGCAGAACGTGCTTGCCTGAAAGCGCAGCCCGCCCCCAAAACGTTCGTCTACTCGCTTTCGAGGGCAGTTTCGCTGATGGGGAATTCCCGTGCATTCCTCATCTGTTCCTGTCCTAATACCTGTAAGCCAATGGATTGCGTATGTGTGAGTCCGTGATGTGAGCGGTCACGTAGTGGAATGATATGGACATGTGTGTGCGTGTGTGTGTGTTTGTGTGGGCACTCACAGACACCTCCTTAGCGGGTACATAGGCAGCCGGCGAGACCTCCGCTCTCGCACGTCTTTCCTAGCTCACGCGCGGCTCGTAACTGCGTAGCTACCCGAAAATTCCGCCACTGCAATGAGAAGTCTCGCGCGGCTGCACGTGCCTGCCTTGGCAAGCAGCCCGCCCTCCAGACACGTACGTCTGCTGGGTTAGTTGGAGGTCAGCCAGGCCGATGGGGAAATCCCGTGAATTCCTTACCGGGTCCTGCCCTAGTGCCCCGTAGGGTAATGAATGTGCGTAAGGGTGTGTGTGTGTATGTGTGGATGGATGGATGAATGGATGGATGGATGGATGGATACTTCTCATACTTGGCATACGGCTTAGCCATATAACGAGGAACATCCCTATTGTATGCGGTGGAGGTCAAAGGTCATGTGTGGTCAAGAGAGGTCATAAACAGAAAACCTTGTCGACAAAATATCTCTAGCTACAAAGTAAGGTTACTTTCCATACTTTCCATTTCGATGCATTATAGTCAGAAAATGAGAACCCTATTGCTTTTTTGCCGAGGTCAAAGGTTTTCTAAGGTCACCGGAGGTGAAAATACCGAATTATGAAAAATGCTTTTAAACACGGTACCTCAAAGCAGCAATGGTGAACACTTTCATACTTATTATCAGATTTATCATATAATGTCCTCTTTTTATCAAGGAAGGTCAGAGATCATTTGAGTTCACGGTTAAACCCGGGACCCTTCAGAAACACAGTATATCTATTATTATTAAGACACTTGTAAGTGCGCTTTATCTTAAAAAGCTCAAAGCGCATAACAAATAGAGCGTATAGAATACAATAAGAAAAAGTGTAAAATAATATAAAACAAGAGGAAAATGCAAACAAAGAAGTGATAAAAGCTTAAAAATCTAAAAAACACAAACACAGTAACTACAGCACAGATCAGAGCACAGAACAAAGCAAAAGGACTAATTAAGATTAAAACACTCTATGAAAAGGTAAGTCTTAAGGGAACGTTTAAAAGAACTTAAAGAGGCAGCAGTACGTATGTGGTTAGGTAAAATATTCCAGAGACGAGGTGCAGCAAAGTAAAAACTTCTGTCGCCATATCTATTTAATGATCTGTGAGTGACAGGTAAGTTTGTGGAGGCTGAACGAAGAGAACGATTCGGTTTGTAGGGTGAAATCAATTGAGACAGGTAAGTGGGGGCTCTATTATTCAAACAGTTAAAAACAAAAACAAGAATTTTAAAAATAATGCGTTGATTAACTGTTAACCAGTGTAACTCAAGAAGGAGAGGCGTAGCATGGCAGGAACGACTCTGATTATAAATTAACCTGGCAGCATTATGATATGATATGATATGATAAATACTTTTAATACTTGGAATATAAACTTGTCATTTTAAGTGAGAGAGGGAGCCCTATGGATTTTGTGGGAGGTGAAAGATTATCTGACGTCACTAGAGGTGAAACTATTAAAGACTAGTAAGCTAAATAAACAATGGGCGGTACATCCGAATTGTGGTTTCGTGACCAACGAAAATACCATTTGAAAATGAAACTTATAGAGAACAACATATAGCTTTCCAAAAGAGGTAGTTCTTGTCTTACTTTCCTAATTATGAACATGTGTGAAGGATGATGTGACTATAAGATGAGTAGAAAAACATGACGTGTAAAGGGTTTGTTGATAAAGTCGTAGAAAGTGTTCGGTTTCTAACACAAACGACCGTGTTCGAATCCCACTCTGGGCATTTCTTCTTTTTTAATAGTTGTTATTCAAATTTTATTGGCAATCAAAGGTCATGTGTGGTAACCAATGGTCAAGTTGTTAAAGCACGGTAAAACATGTTATCTCAAAAAGGATAATTTCGAAGGATAAACCTCAGTACTCCAAAGCTTTCCTTCCGGCAAGTAATAGCTAAGGGTATGGGCTTTCTCTTTGTCGCTTAAGGGTTTTGGCCTGCATATCACTCTAAAAACAGTTGGGTAAACTTTTCAGGTTGGTAACGTATGTCTCCTGCTAAACTGTTGGGTAAAAGAATACTCTCGTTGGGTTAAACGTTACCCAGTAATGGGTACTTTGTAACATAACTTGGGTCTTTTTGTACCCAACCGTTAAGCAGGAGGCATACATACCCAGCAGTTTTAGAGTGTACAACCGCGTTAAAAGACATCTTCTTCTGACCCGTTCAAGTCTGTGCTACGAGCTGAAGTGTGGAATCCCCACGTTTTCCCGCTTTAACTGATCCCTTCGACAATACTTATAATATCACTTCCTCTTCATTACACGATAAGTGCAAGGCTGTCAATTACTGCTGAAATAACCTTATATAATCCAAAGTCTTGGAAACATGCTTATCTTAGAATATCTTGACCTATGTAAAGTACAAGCCTAGCACTCTTCTGTACAGATAGTAACTTGTTACGAAAATTACATGAAGTAGGTGAATTAGGAAACTCAAATAATGAACATTCACAAAGCCTGAATACCTGTAGGATGATCTCACACAGTGGAAAATTAAAAACAGAGGCACGCTTTTATTACAGAATAACAATCGTATATTGAGAACACTTTAACAAAGGGATCTGCAATTGCCACATCCCAAAGAGCTCCGAGAGCTCCGCAAAGCTTTTCGATATATGAGTCTAGCTCCCCAGCGATATATTATTATAAAAGTTAGAAAAAAGGGACCTGGGATGAGTGCCGCTGTTTGGACCTGTAGTTTTATCCAAGCATGGAAACAGTAAATAGGTGGGATAAGCCCAGGAGGGTAGTCGGGAGGGCAGACGCCTACCCCGAGCATATTTTTGGTATTTTTAATGTTCATTTTTACAATTATGCTAGTGTTTTCTCTATTTATATGCGGTAAATAGGCCTGAGAAGTGCCATTTACATCCATCGTGGAGGCATTTTGGGCCAAACTTTTCTTGCGCATCGCGCCAACTCATGGTGGCGCGATGAAATTACCCAGAGTGAATGTAGTAGCCCAACGGTAATAGATGAAACATGCATTTCCGGTATGCGATGGAGAAGAACTTATTAATCGATGGATACTTACTGCATTCTATTCTAAATTCCGTCTGTTTGCTTCAAACCACACGGACTTTACTACGGGACACATTTTGTCTTTCTCTGCACCGTTAAAATGTCTTTATTCTCGAAAACTCCTTCAACTTTTACCAAGGGATTATAATAACTTTGTGTTTTTAGTGGTTTCCATCTTTGTCCTGTCTTGTTATTAAAACCATTCCAGCATTTCGTTCCCTATTACCTGAAACATTTGAAAAATTTTGGAACTTAACATA
This sequence comes from Holothuria leucospilota, assembly GCA_029531755.1. Classification (NCBI taxonomy): domain Eukaryota; kingdom Metazoa; phylum Echinodermata; class Holothuroidea; order Aspidochirotida; family Holothuriidae; genus Holothuria; species Holothuria leucospilota. The sequence goes on from CM055971.1 coordinate 44,320,074, forward strand.
AAACTTAATGTATTTTGGTTTCATAAACTACAAATTACAATGATAACAATTACAGATACAATGAAAAATTTAGAGACGCCCTATAGCAGCAAAACGTACAGTTGATCAAAGTCCCCATGTTCCATCACGACAATCGTTTATGTGAATAATTTTCTTTTAAGGTTGCATCTGGTATGAAATTTTTGGCGAGTCTAAGTATCATTCACCGTGATCTGGCGGCAAGAAATGTCCTCCTTGGAGAACAGCACATTGTCAAAATTGCTGACTTTGGCCTCAGTCGTGTCCTAAAAGAGGACGAAATTTACGCTTCAACGACTGGTATGCCTTATGTTTCAAATCACATAACAATTGTTTGACAAAGTTTGCCGCATTTTGCTAGTCCTTTTTACTTATTAATCTGTTCTATACTTCAGGTGTAACAAGTTTAGGTAATGGAACATTCTACACCGAATGACGCCCAGCAACCTCTTATGCCTCTGCAAGTATCCTAAACTTGTGGATTTTTTTTTATTAAACGGGGGTGCTGAAAGGTCTATCAAATCCTGTTGCAGGCTGTAACATAGTAACAGTTCAGCAGCTGTAGATTTCTCATGGCCATTATCCCAATACTCGTCACTGTCTTAACATAAGACTGCACATGTCTGTACGGTAAGACAATTTTATTTGACAAGTGGCCAATAATTTCCAAATCTCCGTTGCATATATATATATATATATATGTATATGTGTGTGTGTGGGTGTGTATGTGTGTAATATCATCTTTCATCTTTTGTTTTAGTGAAACTTCCCGTCAAATGGACAGCCCCGGAAGGTTTAGAATACCCGTACCATTTTACTACCAAGTCCGATGTTTAGTCTTATGGTATTTTTCTCACAGAACTTATTACTCGGGGACGAGAACCATACCATCGTAAGTTACAGTACTGTAAAGCAGTCTCTTATGTTGATTTTGCAAAAGAAAAGGTTAAAAACCAGAGCTAATGGTTCGTTTCTAGCTTAATATATTCCTTGCCTTTATTTGATTTGTAAATTAATGATGTTGATGCTATACGGTAACGGTAAAAGACTAAATAGTTCTTACCAAGAGGAGAGATGGTATAGTGTCCTCATTTGTCATTGTTCCTCACATACTAAGATTACTTTTAGATACGATATTAGAAAATGACAACAATTTATTCATTACACAGTATTCTTTTTTTAAAGTAACAAGGTTAGCGTCAAATCCACAGGTGAAGACAAAGACGAAATAACCAAAGACCGTTTGATTTACCAAGGATACAGAATGCAGAGAGAATATCTCGGTTCTGATTGTTCGAGGGACCTGTACAGGATCATGGAAAACTGCTGGCAGTCTGACCCAGATGAAAGACCAAATTTCGTATCAGTAGCAGAAGATATTCAGCGTCTGTACGAGCCATATGTCCCGTTGCGTCACTTTTGATAAACAGGGACTCTTCCAAACGTTTTGGAATGATTTAAATGGCTTTGCTTTCAAATTCTAGAATTTGCCTAATAGCACCAATTAAAGAAATTTCAACACCTGAACCTCATTTCTCTTGAAACATTGTAATCTACCAGATACATAATTGTTCATTATATAATTATGCTACATGTATGTTGACTTTTATGGACCTTTTATAATAAATAGGGGAAGAAACACTGGGACAAGAATCAGAGGGAATTATTTCAAAAGCAACGAAGATGAAATAATTGAAAACAGCAAAAATAGAAATGTCTATTATATAGCAATCAATCAAACAGGCTCTCATTTTCACACCCCTCGTTTTCATATTTTACCTTTGATAATTTTGTAGGCGTTTAGACATTCAAAGAAAAAGGGAATGCCTAGTTATACTCAATATTTTATCCAATCCTAACGAAGAAATATATGTCTTACCGTGGTTCCGAAATGTATAGAAACGGATTTAGAACTTTTACTTTACATGATGTCGATCTTTGTTTCCATGTAGGTACTTGTGGTGTCAGGAAAAGTAGAAAAGTGTATTAACCTGTGAACATACATTTTTAATTGTTATAGCCTAATTTATAGCCTAAGTTATAGCCTAATTGTTGATTGATCTGTCTAGTAGATTGTTAATAGTGGTCTTCATATAACGAATGGTTTTTTTAAATGACGTTCAAGTAAATAATTAGTTGATTCTTGTGTCGTGACTGGGTAGGGCAATCCTCGTCGACAATTGTCGCCTGTTTACTTTACATGCAAATGTGCACATGGAAAAGTCTTAACATAATAGCATCATGTGGCTTTCATTGCCAGATTTGCAAGACAGGGTTGGATATCTTGCAAGCTGCTTTAGAGCGAGAAAAGAGCAATGGTTTTAGTTGTTAAGGAGCTTCAAACATTTTTAGATGAAAAGTCTTTTCAGTTTGTAAAGGCCAGTGTTACTCCTTTCGCTAGAAAGATCTTAAAGCTAGCAATTTTTTTCCTTGAAACGGATTCCTGCATTCCCTTAGCTCGAAATATGGTAGATCGAAGAATGAATAAGTAGATCGAAAGATGTATTAACTGTACGGTCATGAAATTGAAATCAGTCCCTAATAAACAAGGGAAAGAACAAAAAAAAAAATCAATAAAATCATAGAGAAAATTAAGTCACGACCAGGACTCGAACCCGGTTCCGTCGCATACAAGGTGACGGCCTATATATATACATATATATATATATATATATATATATATATATATATATATATATATATATATATATATATATATATATATATATATATATATATATATATATATATATATATATATATATATATATATATATATATATATATATAACGCTAATTCCCACCTTAAGGGGAAATTGTTATATCTGCTTGTACATAGGGCGAAAAAAAGATAATAAAATACATCTATATACGTCTAAACATATAAAGTAACGTTATTTCAATGGCCAGCCATCCGTTCGTGTTAACAGCTAGGTGTCCTTTGAAGCTTTGGCACGGCAAACCTAATGAAAAGGGGAACAAGTTAGAAAAGGTCCATTCTAATGTTAAGACCGTGTGGGGAGAGGGTCCCGAGCTTCATGATAAGCCGGTTTTCGGCGGTCTGACGATCACGGTCAGAACCTCTGCACATTAAGGCTGCGGTGACGGCCAAGTCTTTAATTGAGCACGGTGATATCACGGTGATATTTTTTTAACTTGTTCCCCTTTTCATTACTTTTTACCGGTTTTATGCAGCCTTCGCATTTTTACACCGTGTTGGCTTTGTACGACCGGTTTGCCGTGCCTTTCTTCAATGTGTTTCTTCTCTATTTCTACTTCTTTGTTGTTCAGTTGCATTTCTTTGCCACCTGATGAAGAGTCTATACTCGAAACGTCGTGGAATTTTCCGCAAACTTTTAGCACTTTTTACAACCTTTACCAACCTACATACTACTATAGTGCTCCGCAGCATTTCGACCTTATATATATATATATATATATATATATATATATATATATATATATATATATATATATATATATATATATATATATATATATATATATATTATATATATATAAATATATATATATATATATATATATATATATATATATATATATATATATATATATATATATATATATATATATATATATATATATAACGCTGGTTCCCACCTTAGGTCGACATCGTCTAAAAAGCTAAAAAGCTACCTTAGGTCGACATTCACATATTTGAATATAACTCTACGTGTGGTCATTGGAAAATTCATAAAAAAATATCACGATAAACTTAAACAGCGCCCGCAACAATATATATATATATATATATATATATACAGTACCTTCAATATGTGCGACGTATGCACAAGTTTTCATTAAATATTTAATTTATTAACATGTATTTCGCAACAATTTTGTGTCCCCTTAAGGTACATTTTTAGACGACGCTGATATAACACACATTTTTTCACGTTCAAATATATATATATATACCATGCGTTGTAAGTACGATGCCAGTATAAAGACACAATAGAGTAGGGGTCATAAGGATTCTATACATGGCATAACATTACTAAGAATGTGTTCAGAAAGGGGTGCAATAGGTCGACAAAGATTAGGGCGACACGAATTTGTCGACCTATCGAAAATGTCGACCTAAGGTACATTTTTAGACGATGGAATGTCGACCAAAGGTGGGATCCAGGTAAATATATATACACATATATACAAGTAAATAAATGGTTAGGTTATAGACCTCTATGCTCTCTGCCCATCAAAGAGGTTGTTTACCGGACAAAAGCTCAACAAAGAAGCTAATTACAATGTGATGCCTCACAGCGGCGAGAACTCAAAGAAGACAAATACAATGGTTACCTACGTACATTGGACAAAACTGTCTGTTAAATGACTGCTTGTATTTAATGATAATAATAATAATCATCATCATCATGATCATCATCATGATCATCATCATCATCATCATCATCATCATCATCATCAATCATCATCATCATCATCATCATCATCATCATCATCATCATCATCATCATCATCATCATCATAATAATAATAATAATTTAGTAGCTCTTAATCACTGAAGAGAGTATATTAGCGCTTTACAACGTTAAAATTAAAGTAAAAAGTAAAAAATAACAAACAATAACAGAGAAAAACACTTAAAAGACTAAAAAGTAAAGAAGAACATAAAAACCTAACAAATTAAAGGCAACACAAGAAGAAAAGCATTTAAAGGATAAAAGCAAAGGAACCCCAAAACAAAGTTACATTACAAAATTTACTTAAAATAGCTTTCAAACAAATGAGTTTTTAAACGATTATTAAAAACAGGGAGAGAGGGGCTGTTCCTAATGATCAAAGGCAATTGATTCCATAATTTTGGTCCTAGGTAGCTAAAGGCTTGTTCACCGACTTTTTTTCCGAGCTGTATGAATGGCAAGTATAGACTGATAGGCAGAAGAAGAAAGAGTACGACGCGGCTTATAGATAGTGAGTAAATCCATAAGATACGCTGGCCAGGGGCAAGATTATTGATACATTTAAAAACATACATTAAAATGCGAAAATTTATTCGGAGATGACATGGAAGCCAGTGCAGTTCATGGAGAAGCGGATTCATGCGATCAGGTCGTGAAGCCTTTAATACAAGACAAGCAGCTTTGTTTTGCATTTTTGAAGTGTTATTTATTTACAGATAAAATGGTTTTCCTTAATAAGAAGTTGGTTCTCATTGGAGCATTGATAGAAGGAAGAAATTCTAAAATTACTTTTACCACATGTATGAATATGTTTACTAACTTCTGTTACAACCTCTCCAATTCCCTTGCATGAAATAATTTTGTACATACCCGTGTCATTTACCTCTGAAGATCCCGCATGAACAGGTTAAAGCGTTTTGGATTTCATACATTTTATGATACCATTTTGGTGGAGTTCTAGGAAGTCATTTCAACTTTTCTTTCTATATTTAAACTTGTTCTACACGAGTTTTGCTTATCTTCCATATATATATATATATATATATATATATATATATATATATATATATATATTGATGTGATGGAATCCACGTGTGCTCCATACAAAAAATACAGTAGACGTTAAGAAGGCCAACAGGCCGGTTGACATTTTGAAGCACGTATTCGATATATTGCAAATATATAGCAAATATGTACAATATACAGTGATACGAAATTTTCGAACACACCTGTGTTCTTCATCAGCGTATGACGACAGACGACTGAGAAAAGGCTAGCAATAAAAAAGATTCACAAGCAAAAGCTAGGCAGTCAGATTAATTGGGGGTTGTGGAAGGTGTAATCGCTGATTATCCCTAAATCCCTATTCAGACCCGCGATGTGTGTATTGAGAGTTAGGACCCATTTGGTTTCAGAATTACGGCGGATCTGTTGAGAAGTAAAAGAAGAGCCCAACAGTATACATTTTAGATCGTTGAGGTCGTGACCGGGTAAGTTGTAATGCTGTCCAACCGTAAAACCCTGGGTTTTGTCCCGGATATTCTGCTTATGTTTATTAAACCTAAGACGGAATTTACAGCCGGTTTCACCGACATAATTACCTCTATCACATCGTGTGCAAACCAATAGGTATACGACATTAGAACTGTCACATGTCAGGGGAGGGGGTCTTATTTTAGTTGTGGTACCCGGGGGAATAAAAGGAACATCAGTGATGATGTGTTTGCATACCTGACAGCGTCGTTTGTTACATGTACGGTTACCATGGGGGGGGGGCTGGGGGTTGGGGAAGCCTAGAAGAGGTGAGCAAAGATCGTAGGTTGGGGGGTTGTCGCCTCGCACTAAGGGGAGGATCACTAAACAAATCCCGTATGCTGGGATCAAGCCGTAGGTACTTGAAGTCTTTGACAAGGGGGCGTGAGAGTTTGGTTAATTTGTAATTAAATTCAAACACCATGGGGATTCGTTGGTGTGGTGTTTTAGAGCTGTATGTTAAAAGTTTATTTCTGACGACTTTGGAGGCTTTGAAGGTTGCTTTCATGATGACTTTGGGCAGATAATCACTACGAAGGAAATGGTTTATAAGTTTACCTATTTGTCTGTCATAATCAAGGGGATCAGAGCAAATTTTTTTGATACGTAAGCATTGACTGTATATGATAGATTCCTTGAGGCTGGTGGGGTGACAGCTGTTGAAATTCAAGTAACTGTGGCTGTCAGTGGGTTAAGTATATAAAGAAGTGGATATGGAATTATTTGTAATACGTACTAATACATCCAAAAATGGGACTGAAGTGTCAGAATACTCCAAAGTAAATTTGATACTATGGTGGAAATTGTTAACATATCTATTGAAATCGTGAAGGGAGTCCACGCCGTGGGTCCAGATGAAAAATATGTCGTCAATATATCTGCAGTAGTGATCCGGTTTAAGATGATGACCAGACAACAATTTCTGTTCTAGGGCATCCATAAAAACATTGGATATCTAGGGGCCATTTTAGTCCCCATAGCTGTGCCCTGAATTTGGATGAAGTACCGGGAATTAAATTCAAAGTGGTTATGTGATAAGATAAAGCGTATAATACTGCAGATATCGCGGAGAAAATTTTCTTCGAAACCGCATTTACGTAAGAAATCTTCACATGCCTGGACTCCCTCAACATGGGGATATTTGAATACAAAGATGATACGTCCATGGTGACAAGGAGGGTATTTTCAGTAAGCTTTTCAATGTCCTGCAAAGTTGTAAAAAATGAGTAGTGTCCTTGATAAAACTAGGAATCCTGGGTAGTAGAGGTTGCAGTATGTTATCAACATAGCCAGAAATAAACTCTGTCATGGTGCCAATCCCAGGGAAAATTGGTCTGCCGGGAGGTGAGACCTTAAGTGCTTTGGCAGTATCATCTTTGCATTCATATCCCCCATGGTGAGGGAGTCCAGGCATGTGAAGATTTCTTACGTAAATGCAGTTTCGAAGAAAATTTTCTCCGCGATATCTGCAGTATTATACGCTTTATCTTATCACATAACCACTTTGAATATAATTCCCGGCACTTCCTTCAAATTCAGGGCACAGCTATGGGGAATAAAATGGCCCCTAGTTATGCCGAAATGTTTTTAAGGATGCCCTAGAACAGAAATTGTTGTCTGGTCATCATCTTAAACCGGATCACTACTGCAGATATATTGACGAAATATTTTTTATCTGGACCCACGGCGTGGACTCCCTTCACGATTTCAATAGGTTTGTTAACAATTTCCACCATAGTATCAAATTTACTTTGGAGTATTCTGACACTTCAGTCCCATTTTTGGATGTATTAGTACGTATTACAAATAATTCCATATCCACTTCTTTATATACTTAACCCACTGACAGCCACAGTTACTTGAATTTCAACAGCTGTCACCCCACCAGCCTCAAGGAATCTATCATATACAGTCAATGCTTACGTATCAAAAAAATTTGCTCTGATCCCCTTGATTATGACAGACAAATAGGTAAACTTATAAACCATTTCCTTCGTAGTGATTATCTGCCCAAAGTCATCAAGAAAGCAACCTTCAAAGCCTCCAAAGTCGACAGAAATAAACTTTTAACATACAGCTCTAAAACACCACACCAACGAATCCCCATGGTGTTTGAATTTAATTACAAATTAACCAAACTCTCACGCCCCCTTGTCAAAGACTTCAAGTACCTACGGCTTGATCCCAGCACACGGGATTTATTTAGTGATCCTCCCCTTAGTGCGAGGCGACAACCCCCCAACCTACGATCTTTGCTCACCTCTTCTAGGCTTCCCCAACCCCCAGCCCCCCCCCCCCATGGCAACCGTACATGTAACAAACGACGCTGTCAGGTATGCAAACACATCATCACTGATGTTCCTTTTATTCCCCCGGGTACGACAACTAAAATAAGACCCCCTCCCCTGACATGTGACAGTTCTAATGTCGTATACCTATTGGTTTGCACACGATGTGATAGAGGTAATTATGTCGGTGAAACTGGCTCTAAATTCCGACTTAGGTTTAATAATCATAAGCAGACTATCCGGGACAGAACCCAGGGTTTTACGGTTGGACAGCATTACAACTTACCCGGTCACGACCTCCACGATCTAAAATGTATACTGTTGGGCTCTTCTTTTACTTCTCAACAGATCCGCCGTAATTCTGAAACCAAATGGGTCCTAACTTTCAATACACACATCGCGGGTCTGAATAGGGATTTAGGGATAATCAGGGATTACACCTTCCACAACCCCCAATTAATCTGACTGCCTAGCTTTTGCTTGTGAATCTTTCTTATTGCTAGCCTTTTCTCAGTCATCTGTCGTCATACGCTGATGAAGAACACAGGTGTGTTCGAAAATTTCGTATCACTGTATATTGTACATATTTGCTATATATTTGCAATATATCGAATACGTGCTTCAAAATGTCAACCGGCCTGTTGGCCTTCTTAACGTCTACTATATATATATCTTTATATATATATAATACACATACATATATATATGTATATATATATAGGTATATATGAATATTGCGTGTATATGTCAGGCACGTCTGTGCCCTTGTTCAGCACAGTTATGAAGTGATGTGGCTGTGTACAATCAAAATGTAGAGAGCAGTGAACTTAAACTAAAAGCTCAGACTGTAACGCTTCACCATGAATGGCAAAAGAAAAATCACTTAGAGCACTTAAGTCTAGGTTTAGTCCATTGTTGTGGGTGTTAAGATTAATTACCACTTACTCTTGGACCTAGGTTTATCGTTGACCGTGGGGTAATTCAAGCCTAGAAGGATACACTTGAGATTGGATAAGTTGTGATTGTGTTCACTGATATGTTTGGCAACCAGATAGCTGATAGCTTTATTTTGACTGTCGTTTTGTGGTTATTGAATCTGAGTCTGAATTTCAACCAGTTTGTCCAAAATATTTAGCATTTTTACATTTATTGCGGCATATCAAATACATGACATTGGGAGTGTATCACAATTGAAATGATCGGGCCGGATAGAGCATTTAGTGCCAGGAGAGGTGAAACAGGGTCAGTAATTAAAAAATTACATACCTGACATCTGGGTTTGCGGCATTTCTGATTGACAGTGTCAGACATACTAGGGAGTCTGGAGGATGTAAGCAGGGATTTGAGGTTAAGAGGTTGCCTACGGGGGTCCTTAAACAGATCTTGAATGGAAGTTTCGGACTTAAGGATGTCAAAATCTTGACGTAACACTTTGGGTAACTTATCGGGTTCTACTGGAATAATCCAAAACCAAAGGAATACAAGAATTAGTGACTTTAGTTTTTCAAGCAAGTGTTTGTCACGTTATAGGACAGAAGCTTTCAGAATGCCCTTTTTGATAATGGAATAGGGTACTCATTAGAACGAAAATGATCGTCAAGGTTGGCAATGTGTCTTTTAAACTCGGACTCGAAGGATCAAATGCGCTTGATTCTAATACATTGGGAGTAAACAGTAGCCCTCTTAAGGCCCTCACAAAAAGTATGGCATGCCACAGTCATGTGAACACACACAACCACATGTGACAGGGCATGTAAAAATAGATAAGGAAAGAAGTGTGGCTATGAGTGGTGTCTTTACCAGTGTAAGTCTTTATAGAATTTTGCACAATTTTGGGAACTAGGAAAAGTTTGGGGGGCTAAAGCCTCACTAGCCCCCCCCTCCGTAGAACAACGCTCGGTATTATGGTCATTAGATGTAGTGCAAATCGTGACATGCGCGCGAAGCGGGCCGAAATTTTTCATTAAATAAGAGTTCCATGACAAAACCTCCATTGAGAATCTGCATCGAGACACTTTCAATTGCCCAACAAACCAACATGTCACTCAAAATGTCAGTCTTTTACCTAGTAATTCGTAAACAGCTTTCAACTTCTGCTGCTGTGCTTCTCCGAAAGTTGCTATCGAAAGAAATTGAAATACGAACAACACTGAGGTAAGATTTGAAGCGCGCGGAGCGCGCGAAAATTTTGATGGTTTGAGAAGAATGTGAGAAACGTTTGTGATAGAAAATGATTACAATAGATCCATTAAATACATATATACATAAATATTCCGTGACGAAGGACAGTTTTGATTCGATTTTACGTGAGGAAAATAAGTTTTGGTATTATTCTCACTTGATCTAGTTGGAAAATAAGTACAAAGTTGACAAAGTCGGAAAAATGTGCTAGACTGAGATATCAGAAATTCCAACTTGCATTTCAAAGTTTCCGACTATAGTCGTTCTGACGAACTTGGGGGGGGGGGGGGGTGGTACACACCCGATCGCGACGGCCCTGCAGTCATGAAACTGATATCAATTAAAAGACAGTTTTAAAAATACTTACTTGAAAATCGCGTCGAAAACAGCTATTTCTTACAAAGCTTAATGATTGAAGGAGAAAGTACCACTTACTAGTTTTAAAGCACCGGTGCTTAAGACTTACCCATCAAGCAAGCCACATTGGGTCCCAGCTGGGTTTTACTTGGGAAGCCTGGACTTATTTGGGCTTGGGCTGAAGTTGGAATCTTGAGAGAGATGAGAGAGATGCTGCAAACTCATTTGGGCTAAGTTAAGACCCAGTTGGGATTAATTGGGCTAAGTTAGCCCAATTGGGGCCTGATGAAATCTGTGTGAAAAAACTGATTGGGCCCCAATCGCTACCCAATTTGGCCCAAATTGGGACCCAATATGTTGTGTTGTTGTTGGGGAAAGAACATTATGAGTTGCATGTAGTTAAAGTCACTTGTCTGAATTTGCGTTAAAAAGGAAGCTCAAATGTCAGTTTCAACAGTTTTCGAACAGAGAATTGGACTAACAGATACTCAACTGGGAATTGCAAATGAATGGAAAGAACTCACTCTAGCAGTGGTCTCATTAACTTTGCAAATTGAGGGTGCAGCAGTAATCTGGTAACAAATTTGTCAGAAGTAAAACAGTGTTTTAAAAATATAGATGCACGAGAGGGACGCCACATTAGTGTAGTTTTAAGTAGAACATATTGTAAAATCCCCCACCCATTGACTGATAAAGTGACAAAAGCCCTCTTGTCCAGATCACTTTATAAACAGGGTGTTTTGTGCATAATCTTTTAACACCCCAAATTTTATGGGAAAGTGCTCCCTACCCCCTCCCTCTGGCGGCGCCACTGCACACGGCATTCGTTAGTTACTTTCCAGCAAATAATTATCAGTCTTCACATGCAGAAATTTTGGTAAATTGTTCCCTACGGCATATTCTGAAAAAATGCTATTATGGCATGACTTTGATTTTTTGTTTTTGTTCTTGTTTAAAAAAGAGTTACTGAGGTCACGAAAAATAGCCAGTATAGGCGCTATCTCACATGTACACGTAAAGCAAAATCTTAACGGACCAGAGGTTAAACAAGAAATACCTTCGATCGTTTCCTGCCTGATGCTTTGTAATTCGTCTGACACGGTTACCTATCTGGATTATGATCCGATACTTTAACTATCTAGAACGTGCAACATGTATCCTAATACGGATGCCTGGAAATGTGTAGTATTAGTATACGACCGCAAAATAGACAAAGACATTGTCCATACAGACTGTTGCAGTAGTTGAAGTTGACGATGAACAATATTGTAGCAGATAATGACGTGTATTGCGTACCATAGGTTATAGAAAGTCGGCCTTCCTTGGATTAAGATGAATTTCAAGCTGTTAGAAGCCGTATAAGAATCATAGCACAATTGACTGCCTACAAATCACCACGATGCATTATATACTTCAAGTAACTCAATTTGTGGTTTTGTGTTGGACTGCACGAAAGTTACGGGCTCAGTTCATGGTAAGTCAGAAAGTTCTTGATTAGTAGTTTTCATAAGTTCTGAAGGTTTCCATTGGTACTGTGTGGAAACCGCATATTATGATCATCTAACGTTGGCAGTGAAGTAGACAGCATTTGAAAAGAAATGTAGCTGAGTAAGAAGTAAGTGAATCCCCAATAACGTAACCGATTTGACAGCAGAAGGCGGTGGCAATTGAGACAAATTTGAAACTGTTGTCTACATAACGAATTTTCCACGTTAGGATAAGAAATAAATTGCATATGTCATGACGAGATCTTTGCCATGAAATGATTTCAAAAATAACAGACATGCTTTGACGCGCCATGCTACAATAAAGAAAATTTTGTCTAAAGTTATAGCTGCGAGTACTGTACTTAAAGCTGATAAAACTCGATATACACCCACAAGTAAAACGAAACAAGTCCAGGAATCAACTAAACAGTATACATTTTACCAAACACAATCAATAGCCAGATCAAGGGTGCGATTCAATAACAGTTTTTTTTCCAAAGTACATTGTTGGAGAAAAATAGTACTCTTTTCACAGTTTTAAGCCTTTTAGTCCACAAAGAGTTTGTATTTTTGAATAAAAATGTGTTTGTTTTATATAAGTGTCTAAACTCTAAATTATTTTAAATTAACGCTGCCTGTTGTTCTTTATTTAAAAAATCCTCATGGAAGGGGTGGAGGGGGAAAGGGACTAATATAAAATCATTTCTAGTGTTTTTACCAGAAGTTTGTCCGTCTATGAAAATAACCCACTACAAATCAACCTAAGAAAAGAAAACATCTTTCGAACCCTTAAAGCATGTGTAGAATGTTTTATTTTCCCATCCATAGCTCATAAACTCGAAATGTAAATTTTACTGGTTTGTGTTGTCATAGTTATCAGAAATAAATAAAACGCAAAAGTAACCTTGGTAAAATAATCGAAGTGGCTGACACAGCTTTTAGTTTTCTTCAACATTGGTGAAATTGGGGTCTAGTAAGTTTGAATATCTTTGCCACATACAAGTGTGAAATGAGGTCTTTAACTCAGTGTATTCACTTATAGAGGGTCTCAAAGTTTACTAAGTTTGTCATGAACATGTGAAAAACTAGGAAGAAGGACTGTTTCTTTAAGATCTTTTAGAAATCCTTGGGAATTCAATGGCAAGTATTACTGGGTGAGTACATTTATTTATGTCTAACCTCTCATGGCTTTGTTTATGACAAGTAAAGGAGAGGAAGCGGTTTATTTTGAATTCAGTTTTTGGCTTTCAAAGAACTTTTGGTTGTAATTGGACACATCAATCATAATGCGTTCGTCCGAACTGAGTGCTATATAAACGTGAAAGCAACAACGTTTGGTTCAAACAAACACTGACAAGACTCTAACACATAAACAATATCTACCGCTGTTAACTAGAATTTCCATTGTAATCAAAAAGTTCCTTAATCACTGTTAACATGATACGTCTTTTAAAGAATTTGGAAGCACCCTTCAATCTAAGTGTTTTTGCTTGTGTTATGGAGTGGCACTCAATCATATACTGATAGGTAAAAACATTGCTTTTTCTTCGAACTGTATTTTATCCCAGTCTTGTAATTTTTCCTACATTTAATTACAAACAATTAATAACAGAAGGAGCAAGGGCCACTTATGGTAAAGGTTTCCTCTCCTGCCAACCGAATACTATACATCTAACACGTAAAATGTTAATATTAAACAAGTAGAAATGGATTAAGCATACTTATGATATATGTTGTGAAGCAGCAATTAACCTAACGCATTACACTGAGCGTGAATTCTCTGACTCTTTATGAACCTTCGTTCTAAAAAAAAATAATTGAAAATTTTTACAAGGCGATTTTGGCACTGTTTCTGTTTATATCAACACTCTGAGTCGATCAAGCAACCTACGCTACATGTATGCTGGTTATGATGTGCGTACTATGACACTCAGTCCCCGTGCATTATTTCATTGCCAGCACTTATAGACCCTAAACGAGCTTAAGTTATTGTTCCTCATTCCGTGCAGCTGAAAGACCCCTGCTCATTTTAGCTTGTTTCACCAGCAAGCCGCCTCCAGTTGCCCTTCTTAAAAGAGTTCTCACCATCATAATGCTCAGCACCCTTAACAATATTTTGTCGAATACTTATAACATCTCTTGCTGGTCAGCAAAGGTCTTGCTTAGACTACGCTAGGAGAGAGGCTGGCTGAGGGCTTTCGATAAGTGTCTCGCGTTTCTTTGCGTGGTAACTTTGTAAAAAGGTAGTTAAGGCGTTTGGCTGTAGTAGGAGATTGCGTGCAACACTTCTCTTAAAAAACATTTTGTACTTCATTGGAAATAATCGTTCCGAGTTTAATTTTCACCGTAATCTTTTACATGGTTACTAAGTCATATAGACAACATCACATTTCTTTTAAAGTAACTATCGAAAACAATTGTAATGAAAGCTAACTGTTAATAAAAGTACAAATTCTTTAAGTAAAGGAAAACCTAATGCTTGTTCAAAAATGAATAGCATAAACTAATGTTACACTGTTGTTAATACCTATTCTCCCAAACCCATATGCATACACTTTTAGCTACAAGTATTGGAAAGAAAGTATTCTATAATAACCCCATTCTTAAAACGTGCAAAGTTGCTTTAAGTTCGTTATGTTCGTTTGCAAACTAAATTCCAATTTACAGGAAACTATCATGTAAAGTTTGTCATATTACAGTGACAAATTTTTAATTGAAAAGCAACAAGCGTAAATAAATACTTCGAGTGTGTGGAAAATATCTGGCGATTTATACTGATAGGACACTTCATTTATATAAGGGCTTCACTTCCCTATTGACTGATTTAGAATTTGTTGTGAGAACCCTGTGGCAAGCTTTCGATTCTGTGAAAAAGGATCTTTCATTACTGTTTTCTTCCTCCCTAAATCGTTTGATCCGAATTTTATTATAAAGTTTACTACAAGCATTCCAAAAATTCTTTTAACATTAGTTAACTTTATATTATCTAATTTTCAATTACAATTGCTGATATGCCGTGACTTTTATTCGAAGGCTATCCATAGTACAGTCTTAAGGGTAGGGAGACTTCGTATTTAGAAAGGAAACGTGTGCACATTCATGCTTACTGACACAACACGTTGTTAAATACATGGGCAAATAGTTCCCTAAAATCATCTTATTAAAAATTGTACATGATATGTTAATGTTTATCCCTTTCAACTGTTGTGAGAACGCTATTAGAGTCCGTCAACTGTCATGTAGTCTGTGGCAAAATTCAGCTTACTTAGGGATTTTTTGAAAATATTTTGAATTAAGTTTTTTCACCATTTTTCATTTTTAAGTTACTTTTTCATCAGTACATTTATTTCAAAACAAGAGTCTACCTTTATGTTATCTCTGAATATTAACCATCTTTGAGTGACATGTTGACAGACTTTCAGTTTTGCAAGATTCAAGTTGAGACTAGCTTTGGGTAGGTCCTACTTTAATCAATCAGCATCAGGTTATTAACATAAACAAAATTATGCTAATAAGACAGACTTGGTATTCGTCAATTACTGAATACCATAACCTTGAACACCGAATGAGCACAAGTTCGGTATAGAATCAACTTCTTAATCGTTGAAGCTATCGCAAGAAGAATCATAAAAATATTGAAAATTTCTTTGTTCTTCAGTGAAAAGGAAAAACTCTTCATATTCTTGCCATAATAACAAAACTTTAATTAATTGTTAGTGTTCTTTCAATCAACATATTACGTATCCTTCGAAATCTCTATGCATTATTCCACTCAGTTGCAACTACAATTAAAATGAAAAATTCTTTTACACATTCCTGGACGTTCTTTTCAGTTTACGTTTAACTGCTTACGTTTAACTTGTTTTGATGTTTGCCAGCATTTTATATAAAGTAACAAATATGAACAGTGCTCAAGTTCGATATTACACTCTTACTTATTCGCAAAAAAAAAATGTTTCAGAGCAATATAATCTTTTAAGTGATAACGTAAATGTTGGAGTCTGACTACTATAACGGAAATTTCAAAGAAATGTGGTAAGCATCTATCGTCCTGAAGGTTTTGCTTGTTCATGCTTGTAAAAAGTTAAACGACCATCTGTAAAGCCAATCGTTACTATTCTAAGCATTTCATTTTGTCCCCACCTAATTCATTGATAACAGTTCAAAGGTGCAGATACCAATTAAAGAGAGTAATTTATTGCCTAAGAGATATTTACATACTGCAAGGAGAAAATAATCTTAGCCATTATTTGATGTCCAAGCTACTCTGGTAGCGTCGTCTACACTACACTCTAAATTCACTATGGTCAAAATTGACCATTGATTGGTCAACTATGCACCGACCCAAATATGGTCAACTTTTTTAATGTAAATTACGTTCAAAAAATTGACCATATTTGAGTCGGTGCATAGTTGACCAATTAATGGTCAATTTTGACCATAGTGAATTTAGAGTGTATTTTCTTTATCTTATCTAGGAAGTCACTTCGCAATGAATGGTTATTTCGCTTCAAATATCAGACATTATTACCTGTATAGACTATGAAGTGGCATACTTTATTGTCTTTGTGCATATTTGAACCTTAAGAAGACATTAACGATGAATTGTAGCAGAACAATGATGAAAGCCATTGTTCAAAGTTAGCATACAATTCCCGTGTTGTCATAATGTAGGGAAATGAATTCCTGTGTCTCTTTTACCAAATATGACTCCTCGTTCAGAAACATTGTACCATGTAAACTAAGACGACTAGCCTAGAATTACAAATGCCATTGATATTGAAGCCAATAAAAGCTCTTAGCCAAGTGTCAAACTGTATTAATTCTCGAAGTTTATCTTGAAGAATTCATTTACAATTGTCTTTGACAATTTTCTTGCAACAGGATAACCAAAACAGCGTTGACCAGAGTAAGTTGTTAGTAATATTTGTATACGTTTAACCAACAGTATTGACGTGTTATATTTTATCTATAAGGATATTAAATTTGAGATGCAGTAAGATGATTTTCCTAATAAAATTATGAATCTATTTCACCTTGCAAATAGAAAAACAATGAAGCAACACGTTAAACATCAAATTTCGTCTTTTTGAACGAATAGGCAAAGCTTGCGTTTGCCATACTGACGAACCTCTTAATCACCTCTAGTGTGGTAGTACATTCGTAACTATGCTAAGTACACATTTTGCCTACTCGTCCGTATCGAGGCAATTTGTTACAAACCTTAAAGTTGTTATAAGGGATAAATACTGCATAGAATCTTTTCTCATTAAAGCAGCATTGAAATCAAAGTTTTATCAACTACTTTTTAGGTTTGTACTTCTTTTATCAACGGTCCGAATATCCAAGAGATTGTGAAGAGGTTAGCAATCAGTGCTCTTCTGGTGACTCAAGTGGTGTATATCTAATTAAGCCAGATGGTTATTCGGAGCCGTTCGAGATCTACTGTGACAACGTAAACTCTGAGGTGTGGACGGTAGGTATAAATCACATGATTTGGTTGGGAAAAGAGAGGGAGTAAATAATGAAATCACTTGACGTTTTCATTTCCTAATTTTTCGTTGTAAGAGAAACTAACAATGTATTGAAAAGAAATTGTTTGGTAATCGTTCAACGAAAAGGTGCAATCAATTACCACAAATAACCGTTTCTAAGTGCAGGACCTTCGAAACGAGGTTAGGGGATAGGGTTGTATCCCTGTCCCTAATAATTTCAAGTTGGACTTTTTGCTATAAGTCGTCAAAATTAGCCTAGAAAATGACAAAAGGATAGAGTTGAGTGGTTCAACTCACTGGCCCCAACGCAGCCCCAACTCAACGACCTTCCGATGACACTGAACTAGCTTGTGTCTTAAAAGAAGATCAACTGGCATGGAACTGCTCCGGACTTGTTAATTTCTCACACTTATTTTATCCATTTTACATGTTAAACATAGGTTCTGCTGCGTCGCAATGACAAAAGGTTGCACTTTGATCGCAGCTGGAGGGAATTTAGAGATGGATTTGGCTTTTTTTCTCAAGAGTTCTGGATTGGAAATGAAAAGCTGTCATATCTAACAAACCAAAAGAATTACGAACTTCGTATAAATATAACTTATGATGATGGTTCATCATGCTATGTCAACTACGATCTTTTTCGTACCACTGATGACTTTGGAAGCTACAAAATCACCAAGTTAGGGCAATTTTCTGGAAACGCAGGTAAAAATGTTCAATATTATATTAAATCTCGAGGTCAATATTTACCAAGTTGTTTTCATTCTTTTCCTAAGAAGTTATTTTTTAACCCTCAGACGAATGCCTACCAGTGTGCGACTGTCGATGTCAAAAGACTTGTGCAAATCCAAGTAGCTGCCTTAATACATGTAATGCCGATAATACCTGTGTGTGCTCTGATGGCTTGTATCTTAAAGGAGAAGATTGTGTACCTTTAGCTGAATGTTCCAGGTGTGAGGTGGACGGTACAACTATCCCAGTAAGAATAAGCTTTACATAGCAACTTACGGTTTATTTAGTCCTTATCACTGCTTTGTTACGCTTGGAATCCGTTTTTCCACTTAGTATTACTTACGAGCCACCCTTCAGCACAGGAGACTACTCACGGCTGGGGTGCTGTAGCACTTTGGTTTGAAAATTAATACACTGTTGCCCTAAAAGCATAAATTTATCACTGAAATGACAAATGTTAGCACATCCCCACCCCCACCGTGAACTCCTATGAGCGCAGCCAAGGATCGGACTGATAATTCATGCATGAAATTCTTCTCAGCTACGGGGAAAGTCTTTTGAGAAGCAATCATTCTCCCATAATGCCTAGCCACCTCCCCGATTTTGTAATTCCTCTACATATTGTGCATTCAATATATTACATGACGAGCCTACCATCGCTCTTTTTCCAATGCGTTTGGACAAAGTCTTCCTTCTCTCATTGTCTTTCTTTAACATTGGAATTGCTTTGATGTGTCCTTGAATATCAATCATAATGTTGTTATTTCATTTTATTATTTTACTGTCTCCAGGAAGGTGGATTCTACGTGAATTCTGATTGTACAAGTCGGGCTGACTGTCTAAACGGCCAGCTTATCTGGGATGTTACCTACTCGTGCGGTGCCAACGAAGTCTGCGAAAGTCAAAACAACATAAGAAAATGTTACACTGATGATGTTGATTGTCTTGATGTTTACAATGATGGTTTTACAACCAGTGGTGTTTATACAATTAATCCAACAAATTGGCCTGGATCAGCGCTTCAAGTTTATTGCAACATGTCTGATGGAGGGGGCTGGACTGTGAGTCGAGATTCGTTACCTTTTAAATCTAGGCTCTTTAACAAAATACACCTTTAATTCCAGGGGTACACATTGGATTAAAATGTTTAATATCCGCTTTAGGCTGTTTTTTTCTTAACTTAGAACCGAGAAATATTGTCCTCCATCACAAGTAGACAGGCTATCAATGCAAGCTTGGATGAGCCAGTCTTTATTTAGATAAGCGTTTCTAAACTCTGAATTCCGCATATTTATATTAACGTGCACGACCTTACCAGATGATCTAAAAAATTGTATACTCTAATACAGATAACAAATACGTACTGAATATTTGTAGAATAATTCTTGTTTGTTTGTAAAGTTTCTATGAGTGAAATTAAGCTTTACGAGCTTGCTTGCCAAGCACCTGTTTTTAGCTCTTTTTCTGAATCTGTCTTTGTTTACTCTTAAAACCCTTAATTCGATGTTTTTACGTAGGTCTTTCAGCGGCGGGTAGATGGCACTGTTGAGTTTTACAGAAATTGGACCAGTTACAAAGAAGGATTTGGTTCTGTTGATCACGAACACTGGCTTGGGAATGATAAACTATACTATCTGACAAACCAGAAGCGTTACACAATCAGGATTGATTTCGTAAATTTAGACGACTCACCGTACTACGCAAAGTATGATTATTTTAGAATCAACGATGAAAATGATAATTACCGACTCTCTCAGCTTGGCTCTTACAGTGGCACTGCAGGTTTGTCTCCAGCTGTTTTTCTTTCAAATGTTTTCCAATAGTTGTCATAATTCTATCAATATGTACTTGATTTATTATCGTTTATGATTCTGATACAAAGACGTATTATTATAGGAATTGACATAATTATTTAGAATTAAAAATAAGACTGTCCAATAACCTAGCTTGATCTTGTTGAAGTATGGGGTCATAATTACCGGTTACGACAATGCCGCCATACTAGCAATGTAGTGAAACGAATACGTCATCGTTGCGCAAATGCAAGGATCGAATGGTATGAGAAAAGTTATTAGCAGTTACGATCAATCAGTAATGATGCTGCAAGAAACTCTCTACATCGATAACCTAAATAACAGTTTAAACATACTGACTTAAGAACGGACCAACTGGCAGGGCATGAAAAATTTCGATTCACAACCTTAAAAACTCCAGATTACGATAAATTCTAAATGGAGTTTCTAGAGTCGTCAATAGCGACGCTAACCAGACTATAATGACCTTGAAATAGTCGCTGTTAGCAGGGAGTTGTTACAGATGGAATACAAACACTTCTCCCTCCTTTGACACTATGGTTTGCCGACAATAATCTCCGTTTGTCTCTCTCTATCAAATTCTTTACCACTCGAAAGGGATTGAAGGATGTGATGACAATAGGTGTTGTCGTCTGCTACACCTGAAACAGTTTTGAGATGATTTTACCCATTGTCATGATATTGCCAGTTGTTAATGAAAACAAATATTACTTCATCTTTTCACGCCAGTTTACACTTTTAAAAGGAGTTCAGTAAAAGTTCATATAACTCTCTGAACATGTTCATGATCCTTCATTTTAGGAATAATGCGGCGCTTTTTAACTTTTGTAGACAAAATATAGACTTGCCGGCTTCACCGAAAAGAGATGCTACTTTACATGAGTAAAAATTAGAATAATTAAGAAATTGGATCCGTTAAAAGTGCACTTACAGTCGTTTATATAAGAAAGATGACAAAGATTTAACACCTGTCGGTGGAGCAGATCACTTCAAAGCATTGTCTCCATAAACTCTTTGTCCGGGGATTACCTTGGTATCAAAGCATGAAACTATGATAAGAAATTAGGTCATACAAATCTACAAGACGAACTAGAGGACCTATTAATTAAAATTTCCCCTAACAAAAAGGATTAAATTATTCTCAAATGCTTATTGTCTGATGGATTAGGTGCTTGAACTCTGTCTGTAACAACTCCCTGCTGTTAGAAAGCATAGCGAGAGAGGAAATGGATTACCTCCTTCAAGTCGCTTGTGCAGAATGACTAAAAAGTTAACGCAATAAGTAATGCCCCTCTTTTAAAGAAGAAGAAAAAAACTACAGTCTGATTCCAAGAAGCTTTCCTTTAAGCTTACTTTATTTCACAAAAATGATATTACATTATCTGGATAGGCCTATATGAAATTTAAGTTTAAAGGTTTGGTTGTGAATAAATTAATTAAAAATTGTGATGACCAGACATTTATATACATCGTTTTCAAAAAGTCCTTCGAATTAATTCGGGCGTGATTCCTTAAGATTGTATGTATTACGAAAACTTCTCTATAAAGAAACAACTTACTTTCAACAAGTTGCTTATGGCAAGACCATGATGAGGCGAGAATCATCCGGCTTGCCCCACTTACTCCTTTTGCCATTGTTGTAGATGCTCAAACAAGACTAGTGTAACTTTTTTAGGTGCAGAGGATTGTTTTAGGAGCATCTGATAGTGAAGTTAGTTCTTTGAGATTATAACTTAAAACGTGTAAAAGAAAGTATACAAATAGCTTATGTAGATGAGTATAACGCATAAGAATCATCTACATGTAAATCCCAGATTATGTGAAATTATTTTTGCATGTAATGAGTTAACCATGTAGGGAGATAAATCTCTATACATGAAAACTACATAATTTTAACATTTTACAAATTAAACAAACCTCTTTACATCAAATCAACTTCTTTGATTTTTCTTTTCGTTTTAAAACAGATGAACGAGGCAGCAGTCATTCTTCAGCTGGTAGTGCTTTGTCTAATCATCTTAACTACCAGTTCACCACATATGACATGGACCACGATACACATAGTAGTGTTAACTGTGCTGAGAATCGTCATGGTGCCTGGTGGTACTACAATTGTAACAGTTCCAACTTGAATGGAAGATACGACACCAGCTCCAGCTCTTGCGGTTATGATGATATCTATTGGGCTTATCTTCCAGGGAACAATTGCAACAGATATGTAGAGATGAAAATACGCCCATTCTGAGAGTCAAGATATTCAGCACATGCCAAGAGGCTAAAAAGGAGCCTATCACAATTTCTAAAAATTGATTTGACTTAAACTGAACAACAATGAGGTTAAATACTATGAAATGATAGAACTGTCCGTCTAATGATCTTTAACTGTATTTAACGTAGAAAAGGCTGCTGATTTTGAGCGACCACACGTTCAACAAAGTGGACTGAAACATCATAGTTTCGTTAGTTCTTGAAAAATATAAAGAACTGTTTCGCTTTCTAGAGGGAAAGGTCTTTTATATATGAAAGGAACCTGTTATCTAGACATTGTGTTACATGGTTCTAGAAGACTATTAATAAACATAACGATTTAGAAAAAAGAAAAGGAATTTGTAAATGAATAAACACTGATTCGAATTTACAATCCTCTTTGCGACCCCGGATTGTTTTTCTCAACGAGCAAAATCGGGGCTTCATTTAATCAACACACAAAACGAAGGTCAGAATAATTGTTTTAAGATATTTTTTTTTTACATTTTCAACAATGATTATTGACGATTCTTGGTTTTCCCTCAGATTGATGGTGATCAATGAAATTTAATTTACAACATGGATCAACTCCTTAAGTCTTATAGGCCTAATGCACCTGTGAATAAATTACCCCCATCCCCCATTTTTTTCTTAATGCTGATCACTAACGCGGAGCGAGAACCCTTTTCAGTTTCTCTCGTTGCTTTTCTCTCTTCTCCTTGTACGTCTGATACTCGACTCCTGGAGGTCGCTTTTGCTAGTTTCGTCGCTGTCACCATACAGCTCCGTCTGCCACCAGCAGAGTACAATACTCCTGCCTGTTTTACCCTTATGACGGTCCTCCTTTAATGCATTAAATTCATTACCAGTGACTATGTATCTCTGTCCAAAATTCTGACCTTTCTTATCAATTCACCATTCAATCACTCACCACCTTCTCTTCTCTCGAAATTACATTTTCATAATATACAATATTTACTCTAATTATGTCAGATAGGTATGCTTTCCTTGATTGTCAAAATTATTCTCCCAAAGACTAGGTTTTCAAATGAGATCACTCGCGTGGTGCATAACTGTTTTCCGTTAGCCCCTTTGTCAGCATCAATTTAGTAAACTTTTCAACAAACCCTTCCGGTACAGTTCCATCTTGTAAGCAAAAAAAAAACTGCAACTGCAACTGCAACTGCAGGGCACAAACCCAGTGCCCACTGGAGGGTAATTGCCTCGCCGAAAATATAGTGTATCTGGCCACCGTAACACGGCACGACAACAACAAAGAAGAATCATACATTGGTTTAACAGAAACACCTTCAAACCCAGGTACACTGCACACAAGTCCAGCTTCAATCACAAAGATAAAAGAAATGCAACTACACTCAAAGAATACATTTGGAAACTAAATGATACTAATGTCGAGCACACTGTGAAGTGGAAACTTATAAGCAAAGCCCGTGCCTACACTACATCATCTAAAACTTGTAACCTCTGCCTCGAAGAAAAGTTTTTCATCATACACAAACCTTTCTTAGGCACTCTTAACAACCGAAACGAACTCATAAGCTCCTGCAGACATATATATAAGCATCTGCTGTGTAATTATTCAAAAAGGTGACGTATCTTTGTTCACTCGGATTGGTCGTGCCTGTGCTTCACAAGACGAGCACGACATCCAATGTACGGTTAAAAACGGGCACGTACAAACCAATACCAGACCTTTGTTGACACCAGTCGACATCAGGCTTCTGAAGACTGAGGACCTACCTCTGGGCCCTTACGAAACAGTGCTGTAAAGGTGCCTTGTAGTACCCTATAGTCCTAACCTTTCAATATGTATATTACATATATCTAGTACAACCAAAATATGTGGTTGCCATGGCAACCAAGGTCAAAGGTTTGGTGATGGAAGGGAAAACACCTATCTTTACATATTATTTAAGCGAAAAAAGCGTGTCAGAAACTCCTCCTTGTGGGCCAGACCACCTCTTTTCAAACTTGATGGGAAGGTATCCCAGGATGGAAACTTGTGCAACAACACTGTCTGTAAGTTTTTAATGTTTCAAGGATAAGGACTAGCAAAAGGCATACTGATTGACACATGACAACTTCAATACAGCGTGTTGTTGAATATTGGAAATATAATCAAGTGTTACGGCTTGTGGTCGCAAGTCAAACCAATAACAGCGAAAGATCACAGAAGAACGAGATTAAAATTCAACAACTTAATGATTATTTACAATCTCCCTATCTTACTTAAATTCACAATAATTATTTAGATTTACTCACAATCCTTTACTTAATATTTGCCTGGTCTGGTCCAAGGGCTGGTAGTGCATGCACGTTGACGATGGTACAGTAGTAGACCTGCAGCGTGCTGTAGCGTAGGAACTGGTTCCACGAGCGAATAATGACAAGGCTAGGCGATGAATGATGGATGATAACAATCTCTATACACAGTGTAGAAACGGCGTAAGGCAATTTATCACAAGTGTGCAGTGTCAGTGGCTGGGAATAACTTCTCAACAGCGTCTGGACTCGATGAAGTATTAGGGTATCTCTCCCCCATAACAGTTGTTATGGGGGAGAGATACTACTATGCTAGGCTTTCATTTGAGAACTCTCCAGAATTTAACAGAAACTTCTAGAGCACACAGTCGAGCAATTACGAGAACGTTCCTTGTATGCACTGTAGTAAACAAACAATGCCAATATTTCTTAGAAGTGTCGCATCACGTAAACAGTTCCTTCGAGAAAATTCTGGAAAGGCTGCGTTGAAGTTGAATTCTCTGGAGCTTTCCATTCGCTCGTCGATGGATTCAATCCGGTGTTCCTGACGGGTCGTCTTGTAACATCCCCCCCCCTTGAAAAAGTTTTGGACGTCTCGGACAAAACTTAAGTTACAATGTTTACAATGTATAACTTTACAGTAATAACTACAGTATATACAGTATGTAGTCCAATATTCAATGGAAGGTATAACATATAACTTGTCTTGCAAGGCGATGATACATGAATACAGTAACATCATCAATACCTATTGTGCTGTAGTTAACACAAAATTTCAAAACTTACAGTGAGATTTTCAACATACTGCATCAGATCAAATTCTTGACAAAGAGTCTGGTACAACATTGTCTTTCCCTTTAATGTGCTTAATATCTACATTATATGATTGCAGAAATAAACTCCACCTCATCAATCTTTGATTCTTATTCTTCATCTTAGATAAAAATGTCAAAGGGTTATGATCAGTGTATACAGTGATAGGGAAACTAGTAGTTCCCAAATAAACATCAAAGTGTTGAAGACCAAGTATCAAAGCTAATGTCTCTTTTTCAATTGTTGAATAATTTTTCTGGTGTTTGTCAAATTTCTTAGAATAATAACAAACAGGGTGATCAACACCATGCTCATCAGCTTGAAGCAAAACTGCTCCTATGCCATTGTTACTGGCATCCACTGCCAACTTAAATTGCTTCTCAAAATCTGGAGCAATCAACACTGGTGAACTCATTAGTGCCTTTTTCGATAATTCAAATGCTGCTTGGCAATTATCTGTCCAATCAAACTTTTCATTTTTCTTTAACAATTTTGTCAGTGGTGCAGTAATGTCAGAGAAATTCGGACAAAAACGTCTGTAGTAACCAGCCATGCCTAGGAAGCGCATGAGCTGCCTTTTATCAGTTGGGGCAGGGAATTTGTCAATGCCCTCAACTTTGGCCTTAATTGGTCTAACCTTACCCTGACCAATCACATGCCCTAAGTACACCACATGGGCACAAGCAATCTCACTTTTGACCAAATTGACAGTAAAATTAGCTTTGGCAAGCTTGTCAAATAATGCCTTAACATGTTGTACATGTTCATCCCATGAGTTGCTGTACACAATAAGGTCATCAACATATACTTCACAATTTTCTAAGTCTGACGTAAGGTTAATTACTAAGCGTTTAAAGGTCATTTGTGAATTTTTCATACCAAATGGCATAACCTTATACTGGAATTACCCATCTGGCGTCACGAATGCCGAGATTTTCCGAGCCCTCTCAGTGAGTGGTATCTCCCAGTACCCCTTTAGTAAGTCAAACTTTGACACATACGTAGCCTTCCCAATCCTATCAATGCAATCATCGATACGGGGTATCGGATAGGAATCCGTTCTTGTGACCGCATTCACCTTTCGGTAATCAGTACAAAATCTGTACCCACCGTCTGGCTTGGGGACAAATATACAAGGGGAAGACCATTCACTATTACTAGGTTCTATAATGTCATGGTCTAACATGTACCGAACCTCATCCTTGAGATGTTGTCGTTTTCGAGGGTTAACTCGGTAAGGATGCTGCTTGATTGGTGTGGCATCTCCCACATCAACATCATGTTCAATCAAATTTGTCCTAGTAGGATCATCTGAGAACAAGCATGCATATTCATAGATTAATGATTTCATTTCTGACCTTTCTTTGTGATCCAGATGACTTAATTTCTGGTCGAGATTTTTCAACACATCAGAATTTTGTAACTTAATACACATGTCAGGAACATTATTAGCCTTGATCTCATCATTACTGAGTTCATGATTAGCATTGATAACACACACTTGATCACCTGTATCATTAGTGTTACTACTTACATCATGTACACTTTCATCCTTAGAAATGAAACAATCTTCTCTTTCATAATATCTCTTCATCATATTAATATGACATACTCTTTTAGATTTACGCTTGTCAGGTGTCAAAATGACGTAATCTGTGTCACTAACCTTTCTCTCAATGACATAAGGTCCTTGAAAGCGAGCTTGAAGTGGCTGACCAGAAACGGGCAAAAACACTAGCACCTTATCACCAGGCTCAAACTCTCTTTTCACAGTGGTCTTGTCATACCACGCTTTCATTTTCTTCTGAGAGTGTCTCAGAATTTCCTGAGCAAGTTCACATGCTCCATAAAGACGATCTTTAAAGCGGGATACATAATCAAGTAGATGTATGTCTTCACCTGGATCTGATAACCACTTCTCCTTTAACAATTTCAATGGTCCACGAACTGTGTGTCCAAAGACAAGTTCAAATGGACTGAACCCAAGTGACTCTTGTATAGACTCCCTGGCAGCAAACATTACAAATGGAATGCCTTCATCCCAATCTCTCTCATTATCATGACAATATGTCTTTAACATATTCTTCAATGTTTGGTGAAACCTTTCTAAAGGATGATAAGCCGAAGACTTAATTTGGTCTATGCCTAACTCATACAACATCTGTTGGAATACAGTTGACATGAAATTAGACCCTTGATCTTATTGGATCTCTTTTGGCAACCCAAACAATGTGAAAAATTTAAGTAAAGCTTGTAAGACTGTCCGAGCCTTAATATTTCTCAGAGGTATTGCCTCTGTGAACCTTGTAGAAGCACACATGATGGTTAATATATACTGATGCCCTGCCCTACTCTTAGGTAGGGGATCTACACAATCAATGATGACTCAACTAAACGGCTCTTCAAAAGCAGGAATTGGCTTTAAGGGTGCAGCCGGAATATTCTGATTCGGCTTCCCAACCATTTGACATGAGTGACCAGTCTTACAAAATTTGGCCACATCACTTTTAAGTTTTGGCCAATAAAAGTGATTTAGAATTCTGTGATAAGTCTTATTGACCCCTAGGTGCCCTGCAAATGGCATATCATGAGCAATACTCAGTATTTCCCTTCTATAAGTCCTAGGTACCACAATTGGATGGTAAATTCTCCACTCTCCATCTAATGGTGCATCAGGTGGTCGCCAGCTATTAATGGCTGAAGCTCTTCATCATGTTGTTGTTGGACTGACAACGGTCTCTGTGGAGTGTGTCAGACATTTTTGATTTTTCCTGTTCTACCCCCTCACTATGTGTGGGGCCAGGAGACTCACAATCCTGACTATCATTAAGATTAGTCATAAAAGATTGGCTGAGATCATACCAAGAATCTTCACTTTCATGAATATTTTTACTAGAATATTT
Organism: Holothuria leucospilota; assembly: GCA_029531755.1. Classification (NCBI taxonomy): domain Eukaryota; kingdom Metazoa; phylum Echinodermata; class Holothuroidea; order Aspidochirotida; family Holothuriidae; genus Holothuria; species Holothuria leucospilota. The sequence continues at coordinate 44,348,667 of CM055971.1, forward strand.
TCCAGACTCTGACTCCTCCTTTGGGAGTGTTGTTCCATTTTTAGGAACTAATTCCTCAATTTTAGAGGGCGGATGATTAAGTTTATCATCCTTATTTTCCTTTTAGGAACTGTATCCTCACTTTTGGAGGGTGGATGTTTAAGATTATCATCCATGGCGAGCTTTTGTGACATAGCTCTAGTGACAGCACAGGCAGGGAATAAATTTGGAAATTCCTTTTCTAATTGCTTTGTGTTGTTATAATCACATGGTTTATCTGTCAAAATTGCATTGGCTACTACCTTTCCACCAGCTAGGTCATTGCCTAGCAACAGAGATAGCCCCTTTACAGGTAGAGTAGGTCTGACCCCTACTATGATCGACCCAGAAACTAAATCTGACTTCAAATTAATTTTGTGGAGAGGGACAGAAATAAATCCACACTCAACCCCCTGAATTAGTACATTTGCCCCTGTGGAAGAAGAGTTCGATAATGGCAAAACTCCATCAAGAAACAATGACTGTGTTGCGTCTGTGTCACGCAAAATTTTAATTTTGACGGGTGGATGAGCTGAATTCCCATCTAGGGAAATAAACCCCTCAGACACGAATGGAAGGTATTCTTCCTTAATTTTGTCGTTAGAATTAGGCCGTAAAGTCACGACTACCTCAGAAGAGTTCTCTACATTGGCTGAGGCATTAGAAACTGTTTCAGTCTCCTTTTATTTTGCCAATGTGAAGCAATTTGCCATTGTGTGGCCCTTTTTGTGACAGAAACCACAAATTATGTCTTTAAAGGCAGCTTTGTTTGAGCTGACCTGGTCTTTCTTTTGACGACTTGAATCTGGTTGTTTTTCACCAGAATTTGTTGGAGAGATAGAACCAGACTGAGATCCACTGTTACCTGTTGTGCCACTACTATTGCCATATTTCTTATTTGGCTTACTAAACTGACCCTTGTTTTGAGTCTGACCCACTTTACTGAATTTATGGTTAAGTGCATACTGATCAGCCAAATTTGCAACTTCACTCAACTTGTCAGCCTTATTTTCCTCAAGGTGAGTCTTAATGTCATCATTCACACACCGTTTGAATTCCTCGACCAGCATCAGTTGTCTTAAGGCGTCAAATGTGGAGACCTTTTTGGAAGCACACCATCTATCGAAATGCTTTTCTTTTTGATAAGCAAACTCTACGTATGTTTGTGTATCCGCCTTACGATACTTTCTAAATTTTTGGCGATAAGCTTCGGGCACCAATTCATAGGCTTCTAATATGGCCTTTTTAACCTTATCATAATCCATGCTGTCCTCTATTGACAGAGCGGAATACACTTCTTGAACCTTGCCTGTGAAATTACTCTGGATGAGTATGGACCATTTATCTCTTGGCCACTTTAGTTGCTCACCCAGCTTTTCGAAATGGTTAAAGAATTTCTCCACATTATCCTCCTGAAATTTGGGGACAAATTTTACGTGCTTAGAAACATCGAATCCCCCAGTATCCAAGCCTATTTTAGGGTCTGAGCCTTTTATGACCCCTAACTCTAGTTGCTTCAACCTAAATTCATGTTCTCTTGCCTCCCTTTGCATTTCTCTTTCTTCTTTTTCCCTGTGCATTTCTCTTTCCTCTTTTTCCTTTTGCATTTGCATTTCTCTTTCCTCTTTTTCCAATTCTTTCAATCTAACCTCCTTATTCATTTCGATTTCAAGCCTTTTCAATTCAAATGTGTTGTCAGTTGGCACAGTGATAGCTGTTTCCAATACTGTACTAGGCAGGATACTTTCATCCACAAGATTTCTATAACATATCTTTTAATCTCGTCTTTCCGCATTAAAGGCTGAAATTCAATGCCATAATGTTTTGCGACCTTTACAATCTCAGACTTCTTTAATGAATCTAGTTCCTCGACTGAGGGACTAGCCACAAATTTTGAAAAATTTGAAAAGTAATAATAAAGTAAATAAAAATAACTTAATTGTCAGGGTGATTAGTAGCCTTCAGAGCTTGCATACATAATAAAACCCAGTAAAATTCCCCAACGAAACTGGAAGATTTTTACAATGGGTTGGGGCGGTTATATGGGCATTTGGGACCAAAGTCTCCTTGTCGAGGAAAGCAAACCCGGTAGGGTTATGTTTACGGCTTTCATCAGCTCGTTCGTTTTCAACTTTCAACCCCATTGTGACGCCACAGCCGCCCCTGCCTATGGGAACAGTCTTTCCCAAGAATGATGCCTACTGCCCCTTTCCGGCGCCACCCTCGTTGCACTTTGACAAATTGCGACCTAGTTAATTTTCTGATATACCACAAAGTGTAAAATTTTACAAGTTTCATCCTTACATTTGTATTTTGCAGTTAATTCCAGTGATTGTTAAATTTGAAAGGCACTTGCTCCCAACACTCTCGTGGCTAAGGGTCTTAGGTATGACTTAAGATTCTTTCGTGATTGTAACCAGGGACCCGTTTGACCAATGACCCTCCTGACTGAGGGACCGCAAACTTTGAACATTTTACCTCGTAAATGGGAAAAAAATAATGAATTAATTCTTCTAAAACGCGCATGCAGGAATGGACATCATACTCTAACAGGCCGAGCAAATGTTTTGCAACTGACAGGGACAGGTTTTATTCGCGGGTAAACTTCAGTTGTGGAACCGAAGACACGTTTTGTTCTGCCCATTTCAGGAAAATCAAAATAAAATAGAGGAGTCAAGGAGTTGAATTAAACGACGATGATCTTAGACTATTTCTTCCTGTTTACATTAATCGAGAGTAGAGCAGGAGCAGTAGAATACAGTGGCTACCGTACCAGTTCCTGAGCCTAAAAAAAGCCTAAAAAAAGCTTCTATACGGTTTACCAAGGATATAACAAAATATTGGTCAAGAAGACATACTTGATAAACATAACCTATTACACGTTAACGCCATCGGTCGATTGCGCTAATCTGGAAAGATGCCCTACTACCATAGCTTGTAAAAAATGATCACTCAGTGACGAGACGTCAAGCTGTTCACATCAATGAGCTAAGAATTTCTGAACTAGAGCATACCGTTGGCATATTCCGTCTAACGGAACAATTCCGTCCAACAAAACAGTTCCGTTCACCAAAGCAATTCCGTCCAAAGGAGCAATTTCGTCCAACGGACCAATTCCGTCCTACTGAACAATACCACCCAACGTTCCATTGAAAGGAATGACCTCGTTTATACACTTAATCGGTAATTCATGAACTGGAAACGGGTTCCAAACTACCGCAAAAATAATTTACATCTAATTTTACCTTTCAAGGTTGAGGGCGCTTTGTGTACTCTAATACTAAGAGTATTTACTGACTAGAGACCAAAGTCAAAATGGCAGAATGTCCATTAGGCAAAGTAAGGTCCAATTTGCAGTGTCTCGGCCAACCAGTCGTTTCTTCCTTGAGGGTACTTTCTCTAACACTTTGCTATTAATAGGGCTTGCATGCAGGCGTGTGTGGTGCACGCCGAATTGCGTTTCATAATCATACAGAAATAAAGCGCTTTAATAATACTAAAATCCGCAAAAATATTAGTTTACACTGAACAAGACTGGTGTAGAAATACTTTATCGATTCTCGAAGCCCATCATTTCCACGATCTCTTCAAGCAGTGTATATCAAACATTTAAACAGCTTTTGGTAAAACGGTATTGAAACATTGTAACCACGAATAAATGGTGATTTCAATATGCACTTATGTGAAATTTAATTCAGTTCTGATTTGTGGTTTACAAAATATTAGCAGATGAAGTCACGGCATTTGTAATCGAGGTGAGCTTAAACTTGGAGTTATCTTTCAGCTCCCTGCTTGAAGAAAGCGGGTGCACTTGACGTCCTCTCCGCACATAGATGAGACGAGAAATGCTGTTTAGTTTTTCGTCTTGTACTCTATTCTTTCGTATTTGACAAACATGGGTATATATGTTTCCCATAAACAACGTGAACTTTAAAACTTCAAAAGCCTCATACATACAAATCAGGAAAGCATGCTGTTACTTGGAAGGAAAGTGTTTTTTTTTTTCAATTTTATTGACATTTATTTCAGTCTCTTTATTTTTAATCAGTAGACACAGTGTACTAATTCATTAAAAGTAAAAAGCCTGGGGACAACTCAGAGGAAGCAACAGCTGCTTGTGGGAATGAGTTACCCCATTACAAAAACACAGACAAAAAAGGTACACAATCACCTAGTGGAAAAGCTTAGACTATTCAGAAAGATTCAGAAAGATATAGAATAACACTAAATACTAAACAAAACAATGACACTAAGTTACTAAGTTAAAAAAGAAATAACATTGTTGATTAGTGTGCATGTACCTGCTTGAATTTAACTTTGAGATGCGTATGAGTGGCTTTCATTTACTAAAAAAGGTGCAGGATTAGGTGAATCTTTAGTCTCATGATCAAACCGCATTTTCATATTTTCTTCCGTTGCCGAAGTATTACCCGTCATACTATTCACAGTTGAGAATCTCGTTTTTCACTTGAAGCAAATTAATTGTGACTTCATACGTTCACTTCTTTAATGAGGTTTTGGCTGTCTTCAAAATTCCTTCGACACCACTTTTGACAGCACTTTTTCTCTATCCTCTTTGTTTTTCTTCATTTTTTGTTCTGTAATTCTAAAACAGTTGACAGGCGTTTTTAACAGTGTATGCTCTTATGAGTTCTTGGAATGTTTAAATGTATTTTATTGAAATAATTTAATTCGTAGACTAGGAACCTTACTCGCACTGTCGTGAGAGTTCGAACCTCCATCAACGGGTCCATATAATCCTATTTTAAAAAACGACATGCTGTTTGAAATATCTCTCATGCCATATGTTACATGGGTGCCTGATAATAGAACACTGACAAAGGTTGCGGGTGAACCACGCATGAAAAATACTTTAGAATCAAGTCTGGGCGAGTGAAGCCCTGTCATATTTTGTGGTTAATCACAAAGAGATCTTTCGTGAGATAAACTTGTCACACAGGTCATTCCTGATACTGGTCAAGCAAACGTACCATCACACTCAGTGAATGCACCGACAAACCATTTGGTGACCAAAGGTTGGGGGGGGGGTCACAGGGATTGCTCCCTATCCCCTTTGGCTATACTGATATTGATGAAGGGCTATAAAGGTCGACGAGGAGGGGATTGTAAAAATGAGATTAAACAATACCAATCAATGACGTAGCATATTGTCTGCAGTAAATACACTTGATTTACCAAGTATCTGTTTATTGTTTTTATTCAGATTTGCGCAGTGCGAGTAGCCTGTCGAAACTCTTAAGTAAACAGACAAGATTTTGTATTGACTGAGAGCAAGAATAAATAAACTATCAGGGCGGCTGACTAGGACCTCTATTGGGATATAATGCAGGCTATGCTTCATCATGATCCTACTATTGAACACGTTAAGGTCATTTCTGGATGGGCAGCAAAATGGCCTAAGGAGGGTGAAATTGATAAAAAATGCTACTTGCATGGTCAATCAGAGAGCTAAAAAATTAAAACTCTTACCGCAGTTGAAATTTACAAGTAAGGACACCCACTTAAATTAATCTCCTCAGGATTTGGCACGGTTATCGAAAATCTCTCAGTATGAACTGAATTTTTGCTACTGCCTTTGGAACTGGATTCAAAGCATTATATCCAGGATACCACCATTTATTAATAAATATCCTTCTCCGGCATACGACAAACTTTTGGTATCCTGGGAAATTAAGGTCATGTTCCCAAACGTCGATAATAGTCTAGATATGAGAGCTTAAAGGGGCCCTTGAGAGTAGGGGGGCTTTAAACATAGTTACCAATTGAATGTATCTCAGTGTCCGAGAAATCTGCCTGACTCTCAATAATTCTACTTTGACCAGGGACTATTATCTTCAAATACATGGCACTGGCATAGGTCTTTAAAATGTCTTGTAGCTACTTCAATTTGGCTATGACCTATATTGATAGGATTGCCACCACCAAAGGTCGTTTCTCTCCTAACAAATGGTAGAGATACAGGTATGATATTTTTTAATTTGGACCGGTGGCTCTGAGGCTTTGGGAGGTTTACAGATTTCATTAACTCTATTTATGCTTCAATCGAGTTTGTTGTTTTAACTTCCGATAGCAAATTTAGAATTTTCGCTCCAAATGTTTATAGTACACCATATAATACTTCGTATTTACTCTAGGTCTAAACTTTTTAGTAATTTTCTGGGTTTTGGCGTATTTAGTTAAGGGGTGCTACAAAGCATATGTTTGCTCAAGCACAATTTGAATAGTCTTGTAAGGTTGAACGCGTTGATCTCTTACAGAAGTCTAGCGACATTATAGGTTAATCTCGTAACCCCCCCCCCCCTCCGTATTCTTGATTTAATCCCTCCTTGTGCAAGTAAGGTTTTACTTAGTGTCAATCTTATAGTCAGTCTTTTGGTCTCTTATAGTCTTTTCCTTACTAATTTCGTTTCGATTTTTCTTATGTCAACTTGGCGTTGGTAAGCAACTTCCTGTAATGGCATTCTATGTTGTCAACTACACAAAGCAAAAAAGGGGTTCCCCCGTGACTTTTTGTGCCGTTGTTTGGCCCACTCGTTGAATCTACTTTAAATTAAACGGAGCACTTGGTGTCTACTTTAGTGAATACCATTCTTGTTCATCTCTTTACAATATACTTGAGTAATATTATCAGACTTGTAAGCTTCACACTTAACGGGAGAGCAACTCAAACTACAACGTGTACCCAAGAACAATAAAAATATTTTGAGCGGTTAAAGTTCACCATGACAGAGAGCATTGTGATGACTATTACCTCGCCTATGCAGTTTGCATAAATATTGACAACAGTTTGATACTATCACTTGTAAGCTTTTTAACCGAGACATATTTTACCCACATAGGCAATGAAGGCCGTTGAGGAAGCAAATAAGAAAGGTAAGTCACAGAAATAGTAATATAAAGTTAACTGCAAAGGTACGTGTCTGCTTCTTTGCTATTGTATATATCACACTTCATTCAAATTTTAATATGGTAAATTTCTTCACATAATACCCCGTTGCTTTGAGTTGTTAAACAGGATTGTGCCCTAATTCACACAAATCAAGCAAGCCCCCTATAAAGAGCCTCCACTATATCCTCAACTAGCTTACAACGCATTATTCCTAATTTGAAACTGCAGTGAAGCTTTGAAAAATTAATGACATCTCTTAATTTTCTCTTATCACTAGGCCCTCCTAAATAACATGGATTATAGGCCTTTTAATTTTGCAAATAACATCACCAATGACCAAGGGAGTAACCCAGCACGACAAATTCTACCGGAGACTGTTCGTGAGAATGTTTGATACCATTACCCCGATATTGTATTGGAACACAGAAGTAGGCATGAGCTGCCTAAGAGTTTAGGATTAATTAGAAGATACCCTCTTTATATTGCTGTTGAAAATCTGTCCTAAAAACTTAATCTCTACTCAGCTTTAATACCAGTGTTTCGTATGCTTCACTTGCAGCACCGAGAAGGCTTAAGCCACCCATGCTATTAAAACTTTTCACCATCATGAATAATCGTGAAACACTTAGGGTTTAGAAACTAAACAAAACTAACTTTGTGAACAAGTTTATATTCTAAATGCTCGGCAAGTAAAATACTTCTAAACGTCCTTTATTAAAACCCCGTTTAATTGCTTGACGTATTGTGTTTACTAGCCAAATACTTTTAGAGTTCAAACTAATTATTAAAGAAGGGGTAAAAGGTGTTCAATCTATACCCATGGTTTCTTCCTTACCCAATAGATGAATGTCTTATGCTTAAGGTTTCCATTTACACAATCATGAACGTTTGGCGTGCTGCTACTGGAACTCCTAATTCGTTTATACATGAAACTTTAACGATTTGGTGTGTATCCTCTCCTTTACAATTCATGTGTAAATTTATGTTGCATTGAAAAATTCGCTTTACGCTTTGTACTGGGGACTCTTTCTTTGATACAGTAATACGTCATGTCACGTGATAGACTGTTCAGCATATATTGTATTACATTTAGGATTCCGCACATTTCTCTATTTCTTCTGTTATGGCATGTACATATTTTTATCCTATTTATTAATTTTATGCAATGCATTCTAACTAAAAGAACAGGAGGAATAGGGACTTAATAAATTATGACTCGCCGTTTTCACTCGATTTGAAAATGTCCACTATAATTAAGTTAAACACAAAAATTACCCTATTGATACTTTTAGGTTTGATGACGCGAATAGCTTTAAACGTGATTGAATGAATAGTAGCATAAGTTCCATACTTGTGGTCATTAGCGTACGACAAGGGGGGAGGGCAGGTAGATTGCAGCCTCCACTGGGACCAAAAGCGTAGTAACGTATTGTGGCAAATTGTGTTCTATATACAGTCAAAAATGTTCCAGTTCGGTAACACTCTCGAAACTAAAACGTATGCTAATCCTTGTAATATAATACCCACTAGAGACTGTTTTCCTCCACTTACTCTTTATTTTAGAAATTCCCAGTAATTGTGGTTTTACTCTGAACCATAAATTCTCACATTATTTAACAGATTTTACAATTATACTATTTTAGGGAACAGGTGGCGAAGTCTAATTTAGTAGTAAGCAAAATGAAAAAACGACGAATGATTTAAAGTTTTCGACGAATGTTTTTGGGTTTTTCAGTGGTATAACCAGGAATTTTGACGGGGAGGTGTGCGCCTGTTTGGCGAACAGGACTACAGGTACAACTGATACAATTGGAATAAATTCTTTGAAGGTAAATGCCTTCTAGAGAGTAGAGTTTTATATTAGGTAGGGTACTATTTAAAAGCTTTATGAATAAAAACGATGTCCAGATGCTAGTAGGTGCAGCATTTTGCAAATTTAAATTTGAAGTAAATTAAATCCAAGGTTTTGCCTGATCGTAAGTCGCTAGGTTAGGGGAGCGAGAGAGGTCCACTCATGACTCAAATCCGGTTAGGGTCTTGACGTATGGTAGATGAGACTACAAAATATTGATGAGGCATTAACTGGCGTAAGATCTAGATGCAGCAGTAGAGAAGTAGGAACATAACATTCCGCTGAAGGGTGGGTACACAAACATGAAGTACTGAGCAGCGCTGGAGTAGTCATGGAGACTCAAAGTGCACCCATGTGGGTGTTGGCGTCAAGGGGCCCACTGCAGGTACTTTTTGTGGGGTCGAGAGACAACTTTTCAGTGGGGTCCAGGTTTAACAATTCTAATGACTCATTTAATTATCTCCACTTATGCAACCCACTGAGGAAAAGCCCTCACATTTCAGCATCAAAAATGCATGTACGCCGGGGAATTATGGAAACAAGGGGTCCTTGTAGGTAATTTATTGGGTTGTAGGTTCGTGAAAATTATAATTTCAACAATTACATTTGTTGCACTTTCTTCCACGATAAATATGGAAAAGGGAGGATAGTGCCCGCTGAGAACCGTAAAAAGTGCAGAAAGTTCTGATATGAAGCGTAAAAGAATTTTCGTGCAAGTACTCCTTATGGAGGTATCGCCACTTTATGATCCCTAGTGGCATGGATTCAGGAGAGCAAGGTTTCCTTTGGAAGTTGTAGGCACATGAGATATTTTATTAAATGCGCGTTTAAACCAACAAGAATAATAATCTTAACAGTTTTCGAACATACGATTGGACTACGAGGTAACTGATGTGTAAGTCGTATTAAAAGGAAAGCCCGCAGTGGTTGAAAATTTGATGAAATTTGATGGTGAAACAATGAGTAAGACAGATCGTTACAAAGTTCACAAAAACAGATGCGTAGGAAGCACGCGGCAAAAATATTGTAATCTAGAGAGCATTTTGTGCAATTTTGATCCCCTGATTGACTGATAAAGTGTGGCAAATACTCGCGTCTAACTCGATGTCTAAAACGATGCGTTTGTGCAAAATTTGGGTTGGGCACACAGGGGCACAAGAAAGTTTTAGGAGGTATGTACCCCAACCCCTGGTCCCGCCAATAAGGTGCTGTTTTATATTTAATACCACAGTAACTTCTAAGAAAGAGTGCGCTAGAATTTCTCAGAACTGTGATAAAACCGACCGTTGGAAGCATCGATGTACACAAAAGAGTTATATTTAATAGAGAGTGGAAATATGGTGAGGAGAACCATACTGAAATCTGAAGAATGCATCAAATTTTCATCTTTTGGTAGGCAACTAAAGATGGGTATGTGCTGCTGTAAGGATGGAACCAAAAAGGACCAACATGATAACACGACAGGTAAAGCAAACGTATTTTGTATCCTTGCAAAGGCAAAAGGAACCTCTGCAATCACGCTGGCGTGTGTATGTGTAAGGGTGTATAAGGGTGTGTGTGCGTATGTAAAAGATGTAAATCGGGGACATGAGCGTTTTTTTCCCCGGGCAAGTGGGGATACACCTGCAAGTGGGGATATCCCCAATTCCCGAATGCAAAATTTGCCATGAAATTGGATTTTGCACCTTTCAAAGATGTGTCTCAGTAAGTTTGAGCATTTTTGGCGTTTTCCCCATTTTACATGTTGTGAACCTATCAGTAGTACACACATCATGGGTCGGTGCATGAGTGTGTGTGTATGCGTGTTGTGCATGTAAATCGGGGACATGAGCGTTTTTTCCCCTAGTCAAGTGTGGATACACCCCAAGTGGGGATATCCACATTTTCATTGTTAAAAACGTGTGTCCCCGATTGACGCCAAAAACATGTATGTGTGTGTTTGTAAGTGTGTTTTTGCTGCTTATAACGTAAACACGATATCTCAAGATAACAATGACGGATAGTTTGTAGCAAGCCCTGATACTTTCCTTGGTTAGAACGTACACATGTTATGGTCAGTAAATAAGTCCTCTAGATTTTTGGTACAGGTCGAAGGCTGCGGTCACCAGAGGTGAAACTAGGAAAGCCTTGTCATGCTTGAAAATTGCTTGTAAACAAGTTTTCTCAAGATAGCAGTAACAGTCACTTTTCACACTTGTGGTATCGATTTGTCATATTTGGAGAAAAGAGATTACTGTTTTTTGGAAAGGCCAAGGGTCATTTGAGGTCACCAGAGGTCAAAACTGATATTCGAAACTACGACTGATAGACTTTTTCTATACTTCCTACATAAATTTGTAATATACTAGAAATAGCGTTATTGTTTTTGATGGAGATTAAAGGTTATCTGACGTCACCAGAGGTGAAACTACTAAGACCATGTAAACAGCTTGAAAATATCTTCTCGCAAGATAGCAATGATGAACAATTTTCATAATAAGTTTATAGATTTTGCATGTTGCAAGGAAGTTTATCATTGTTTTTGATGGTGGTCACATTTCATTTGAGGTCACCAGAGGTCAAAAGACAAAAAACTTCGTACCTCCAAATTGTGTCGTTCTGTTATCAACGGAAATAGAGGGTTGCCTGCCAGCATGATATTTCAAGAATGGTAACACTGAGATATCTCATACTTGCATGTGGACGCCTTATACTAATAACAGGAACCCTTTTTGTCTTTGACGGAGATTAAAGTTCATTTGGAGTCATTAGGAGTTTGTACGGAGAAATCCTCGTAAGCACGAAATTTCATAAGAGTAGTATTGATAGACCTCGTGGTGGATGGCATATGGATGCCCCCATATTGCGTCTAATAATTTAATTGTTTCTCATGGCGGTCAAAGGTCATGTGCGGTCAAAAGACTTCAAACATAAGAACTCGTATGTAACTGTGAGTGATCAATACGTAACATGTGGACATCCCGGCTGTTTGAAAGAACCCATTGTGTTTGATGGCGGTTAAAGGTAATGTTAGATCACAGAGGTGGAATTGTGAAAACATGGTGAACCTATGATATCTCAAAAAGGTAACTTTGAGCAAAAAACCTCTGCAGTGAGACAAAACATTTCATTCTGACAAGGAATCACAATAGTCTTTGGGAAAGCAGTATGTTGAAATTCAACCAGAATGGCACAGACAGAAAGACAGCAGCTTTTGTGAGTATTAAACCATTCAGTCTTAGAAGGAAACTATAACCCGTCCCAATATATTACACATTAAAAGAAATGTGAATGCTGCATTATTTGAAAATTCCGAAGTTGGGTTAAACAAATCCTCTTTGTCTTTTTTATATTCTTTATATATACACCATGGTTTAAAAAATGTTATATTTCCTTTAAAATTAACTATTTTCAACCGAACCTTACTTAGTATTTAATTAAGAGAATTTTGCATGTTTCGTATGGTTTCAAATACCCTACAAGATGTAACGTCTGTAATAGTTGACTGGCACTGAAAAAGCTCTGAAAAGTTATGCATTTTCTGTATTCAGTTACTTTGATCGCTACAGCCAATGGTATCGGTTCTCTCAGAATCTTCCTCTGGATGTGGTGAATAAACAGTATTTTATTACTTATATGTTTTAGAATCTAACACCAGGGAAAGGCAGACGGAAGCTCACGATGAACCAGGTAGGATATGAGGCTACACCACTCTTCCCGAAATTTGCTTTAGGATACCTTGGTAGAGGTGTGAAGTTGTCGCGACCTTGGTGATTAATAGCTTATGGATGATGAGTATTACCCTGAGAATAATGCTTAGAACATAAATGTAGACATTGATGACTTGCGTTTAATTCATTCAAAGAAGTGTGTGTCCTTTACGTCTGTATAGGCCCCGTAAGTTGAAAGGTGTAAAGGGACTAATTTGAAGAAACCCATATATACAAATTAAACAAATTAACAAAACACTTGAAAGAGATTTTATAAATTGAATAAGTCTGAAATAAAATTTCCAGTTGGGAGATTCAATGTTATCAATTGTTTAAATTATGCTCTATTCGGAGCTTTAAATCCACTAATAACTAACTGTCATACAATAACTCTTCAGTTCTAGAGTCTCATTTCTCATGTCAATGACTCGGGTATACTATTTCGGACAAGTTTGTGTTTACTCAAATATATTTTATTGCTCACAGTTACACCTTGCTGTATGGCATATTCCTTGTTCAGTCATATACCTAGGGCCTGTTCAAGTGTACACAACACAAATTCTTTTGGATATTCACAGAAACATGTGACCCGAAGACTGATTGTTATGAATAATCAAGAGAGTGTAACATCTGGTCCCGTTTAAATCATGCAGTAGCTTATGCCTGCCGCATATTTGATACCACTCCCTGGTAGTACCCACTGCACAGGTGGTTACGCAACGGAGTAATAATTTGACTTCTCAGATTCCAGTCTAGGCTTTTAGTTTCACGACTACCGGAATACACACGCTCACTCAAAACAATAGTAATAATGAGAGAGTAACAGAATAAGTCATTTTATGGTAATGAAGTTTGCGTCCAAAACTGGATGCAGACCTCTTTGCTTTGACGATGGTTGGGAAGCCTTAAAGAGGGCTGAGCAAGCAAAGTCCACTCCGCAGGGTACGTTACACCCTGTCTTTGAGTATTAATATTGTGTGCTTAACTTCTTTGAAATCGCTATCGTATTGTCCTTGATCGAATTACCCATTTGATATTTAAGAGTTAGCGTGTCAATTTGAAGTTGGCCTCTTGTAAAAGAGCCTTCTAATAGTGGTAGATTTCAAATTGGTTGAAGAACCATACTTGATAGATGTAGAAAGTAATGAGCAAACTGTGTTTAAATGAATGTCATTGACCAATTAACAAAGGTATCAACAGGTAGGGTGCGGAATAAGATACGTCCCTCTACTTTCGACGTCGGGGGATACCATATCTCTTCCCCATTGTCTTCTAGAGCCCTTACAAAAATAGTAGGTACACAGTTTTATTCCATAGCTTGTAACAGCTGATTCAAAGGGCTCAAATTCGTAAATAGTCAAACTAGCGGTTTAATAGATTCTAATATCGGGACAAGTCTCAAACTACCCCACTAACCATTAAATAACTGAGAATTTTCCGAAAAAATAGGGAGCCCAGGGTTCCGCGCTGGTAGACCTTCACTCTCCACGGTTGAAGTAGCCTTGGTCAATGTCCCATCACACTTCAGTAGCCGTTGATGCTATTGTCAATCAGAGCAGCTGACCTACATTTGAAGGTGTTATTTGTATGTGCAAAAGTTTATTAAAGTATAGCTTGGCCCTATCTATACGCTTATAAGGGTACACTACGGCGAGTGCATTTTGGAATGAAAATATTGATTGAAATGAAATTTATAATATCAGGTAGAATGGTTTGATTTCTCGGTTATACAGAAGACTGACATTAATCCTCCAATTTAAAGTAACTTTGTATGCTTTTTTTAACATTTTTTGAAATGTTCTCCCAAGTTTTTCACGTATAGGTATAGTTTTACATATATCTGTATATGTGCAGTTTCGTATTCATAGCATGCTGCGGAAACGTATTATTGGTATAGCCATAAAGTTGTATAGCACAGGTAATTACATTTAATGAAAATTTTATTAATATTTAGTTACAAGTGGCAAAAAAGGTATGATACTGCTTCTTATAGGAAATTATATCATTACTTATTGCTAAAAATAAGCAAAATCGGGCAATTGGGGTTTATATGACCAGTGGGTTAATCATCGATATAACAAGTTTATAGATACTGCAAATTTATCTCATTTACTACAACTTATAGCAGATGAGAAAGTAATATACAAAAGATTTATCAGAACCTTTGAGGACCGCAGTTTCCGTGTCAAGAAGGGAGAGGTTGTGGCAGTGAAGAAAGAGACGTACGTTTGATTTCGTTTTTACAAGACTCTATCAAGAATGGGAAATAAGTTTATTATATCTTAAATTTTAAGTTTTTACAGTTTTACATAATTAGCTGATTAGGTTAACCAAACATGACAAATTTGAATGGAAACTTGTTGATCTAATGTCTTGAGTCTAATCCCGTGGTGGTTGCAAGCTTTATCATCTACTGACTTACTTTAAATGCTTTTGAATGATTACAATTAATCGCCTAATGTTAATGAGGAAAAGGAAGAAGAGTAAAGCGAAATTAACCAGAAATTTTACCTTCACGTTTTTTTTTGGCAGAGAAATAGGCCTTCTTAAACGTTAGGGTGCATTTATGGGATAATACTTGAAACAAGTAACATCAAGATGGAAATTTATATTCATAATAGCGTAATTATTTCATGAGGATTTTCTACCATGCTAAAAGACAGGAGAGAAGTAACGACGTAAATGTTTGTTTATGACATAAAGTAGATTGAGAGGTGTTATAAAAAGAAATGTTTAGGAGGATATTCAAAAACTTTAACTTTATACTGAGTCGGAACTTTCACTTTGTTTCAGACCAACAACGTTTAATGTGCAAAAGCAAAATGGTCATAGAGCAGATGTTCCCAAGGATGCTCTGGAAGATGTGCAAATGTAAGTGATTTTAGCTCTTTTTTGGAGTGGAGTATATTTAGGTTCCGATTTGATACTCTGTTTTTGACCAAAGTGTTTGTTTGCTGATAATTGTTGCTTATGGTTTATATCCGTGACGGTTTAAGTTAAATATATGTAAGTGTAACTAACGGTAACACTCAGGCATAAAACTGAGTTGAATCTGAAATTAGTCCCGTTGTAAGGCGTCATTTATCTCTAAATGTAATTCACTTACACTAAGTTTATAAAACCTTACAAGTAGTATGTTTACAAAGGTACTAATTAGGTCCATTTGACAAACATTGACTTGAGTTTGCGCAGACTGAGAAATTCTTTCATGTTGACTTTTGATTTTTAGAGACGACGATGACGAAGAAGAAAACAGAGGTACAGTTACATTACTTTACGTCTTATAGCTTTTATATCATATGTAGTGAAGGGAACGAAGAATTTCACGTATGTTATCAAAATATAGTTGTAGCACACAATTTTGATATACAATGAGAAGTTTTAATCCTTATCTTCTTTGAAAAAATATAACAGACTTTTAGAGCCAAAGTTCCAATTAAAAATAGTATGATCAAAATCACTGCATATTGTTAAGTGTCTGTGGAGTTGACATAAAAGAAATAACCGGCAGAAATTATGTTGGAATGTTTTTTCGCAATGTTCCAGGAGGACATTTTTCAAAAAAACCTATCATGACCAACTTCGAAATACATATCTAAACATACATACATAACCCCTATGTATCTGTTCTTATTGTTGTCTACAGAGGCTGATTCAGATGGAAACAGCAGTTTAGGGGAAGATCACCCTTCTGATAACTCAAAGAGAAAACAAAAAGAAGACAGGTATAAACATTTTGGATCAGAGTACCCCATAAGCCATAAACATGGATAACTTGGTTTTAGATCATGGCCAGATGGTATGATAGCAATCTGAGGTTTTTTTTTATGTAGAGAACATAAAGAACTGTGTAACAATTAAAGATATGAATTGTTTTAGAGCTGAAACTTTTCCTTTGAAAGTTACTTTTAATCACTCTCTTTGCAAGTTAGGAAATATGTACACTTTTAGCAGATTGCGATTACATTCCTTTAAGGGAAAGAACAGCCCCAGATGTATTTAGAGACATCAACTAAATCTTAAAAATTGTGTCTTATTTTTTTTACAACTGCCCTTACGTTTATCCACACAAAATTAATCAAAGTAGAGTTAAAAGTAATTAGTGAATCACTTGTTTCAAATAGACCTTTTCATTAATTTAGATACCGATGTTCACTAACTCAAACTAGGGTGACTGCATTCCTCTTTAAAGAATCAAATTCCTTTGAGAGAGGATCTAGGAATTCGGCTAAAGACAAAAAGAGCAAAAGAATGGAACATACTAGGAGCAGAGGAAATTGTTGGGAAAATTGTAAATCATAAACTCGATGCCAACGCAAGTTTACATTAATTTTAGATGCATATTTTCTTTCCGCTAATATACAGAAATTCCGATGAGGCTCGCGAACATCCTCCAAAATCGAAATATGGTAAATTATTCATGTATATAAATGTATATATATATATGGTATTTTAGAGAAACCGTGTGTTGATCGAACAATCATAGCAGAATAAATGAGCAAAAAGTTTGATGTCCTTTCTCAATCAACTGTATTTATGATCTTTTGTTCACAAACTTTTCGGTGCTCCCAGCACCTTCTTCAGTGTGAGAGTAATTAACTGACAGAGTACACTTGAAACTTAAAACTTATCTTTTAAGTTTCAAGTGTACTCTGTCGAAGAAGGTGCTGAAGAAGGTGCTGGGAGCACCGAAAATTTTGTGAATAAACGATCATAAATACAGTTGATTGAGAAAGGACCATAAAACTTTTCGCTCATTTATTCTGCAATGTATATATATATATATATATATATATATATATATATATATATATATATATATATATATATATATATATATATATATATATATATATATATATATATATATATATATATATATATATATATATATATACAAGAAAATGTTTATTGTAGTTTCATATTAGTCGCCTTTGTAAAAGGGTTCAATACCCGAAACGTTGGCAATTACAATTTTAAACCATAGCATGAGTATTACTTGTCTACTTTTTCTTGTTACCATTTCCATGCTACACAGAACTTGTACCGAACTATATGTATATATATATATATATATATATATATATATGCACTAAAATATTTACGTGACCAGTATTTCAAGCCTGCAGTAACATTGATGTGTGTGCGCTCTAACCTTGCTGAAATAAGCTGAGAGCCATTTCATCAGTACTTGTTTAAGATCTATGCAGCCTTAAGTTACAAATTACTTACCATAGGTGTTGTATAGTCTTTCAGGCACACACATTGTGTAATAAACGAAATATGTCAATAATAATCCGAAAAGATAAACCTCCCTGTTTTAGTTTACGATTATAAAGCCCCAAAAAAGGAGTTCACCGATTTGTAAGAACGGACAAGATTCACGGGAATCGGAATGCAACATATAAAACACGAGAAGACCGAAAAATCCAGTTGACAAAATTGAAAAGATTGAAGTAATTTCATTTCTGTATTTGTCATTATTCTCAAGCGAGTATTTTGCCATTTAAGACAACTCAGTTTCTAATCCAAGACTCCATGAACCCATCAAAAATGTGAGCACTGGACGCTGTCTTCATCTTTTGTGGTAACTTACATTGGCTAAAAAGTTCACACATATTCATGTAATAACAGTACGGAATTACTTCACAAATCGGAAACCGACGTTTACACAACGAAATCTATGCACATCAAGAAAACGGATTATGATACAAATTTGGAATTTGCAAACGGTAAACCTTTTCTGTCTAATTAAGCCCAAACCAATATTAGTATTGGGATTCGTGATTGCAGATGAGACACCTCCGTTAAATGTAAATAACTTTTTTTACAATTTACAGCCGTTGGGGAAGTAAAACGCAAAACTTTTTCCAGGGATTGGCAGCACGCCAGCTTCCATGCCAAGAAGGGGCAGGTTGTAGAAGTGATGAATGAAACGTAAGTTAGAATTTATTTTTCTAAGAAATGAACCAAACCAAGTCTTTCAAATTAATCTTCGCGTTTTTGTTTAGATTTAAGTGTTACTTATAATATCAACGTAATTGATATGAAACTAAAAGACCCTCTATACAAGTTCTTTTCCAACGGATACCAGACCGTAAGTCGGTCAAATATTCACCTATATTAGGTTCAGGGATAATTCAAGTTTTATCATTTTGCATCAAATTCATTCAAACAGATCAGATGCTGGATCGGTGCCTACACAGAAAATAAAAAGTGAGTCACTGTCCTAAAACTGAGTCAATTTGTCCCTGAGGCGACTCACTTTTAGATAAGTGAGTCACCTCAGGGACAAATTGACTCAGTTTTAGGATAGTGACTCACTTTTTATTTTCTGTGTAGTTGATCAGACTCGTAACAAATTTGAACACTGTTGCCGTCTACTCTAACAAGCAGTTCAATGAAAAATGTCCAGTAAATGAAAGTTGTTGTGACATGAGAACTACGCTGTTTTGAGGAGGGCAAGAATTGCAATTGGAAGTACATGACGTTCATTATACATAAACTATCTTGTCAAAGTCATTCATACTGCAGAGAAACGGCGTTTCTTGTTTGCAGCAATCCATTCTAAAAACGGTAGGTTCAAATTTTAGCCGGTCGGGGTCGGAGGGGCAAGTGACCAAAATCTGTTCAGAAATTTGACTAGATTTGGTTTAAAGCTAAACCAACTCGGTTCAATTTTGTACCAAATCTAATCAAATATTTGAACAGATTTCGGCCAGTTGCCCCTCCGACCCCGGTCGGTTCAAATTTGAAACGACCGTTTTTAGAGTGTACAGGACGGTTAATACTTGTAAAATAATTTTTAGTGGTACTTAGTAGTGAGTAATATATACATCAGTCATTTCGTATCGTTCAGCTACCACCTTCAAAGGAAAGAAGTAAAGAAAACTTGGAAAAGTTCAGCTTGATACTGTTATCTTTTGCTTTATTTCAGAACAACTCAGTCTTATGTGAAAATGAGTGATGGCAGGAAAGCATATGTTCCCAATGACAATTTGGAAGACATTGACTGGTGAACGACTTGAGTTTTTTTTTTTTTTGGTTGGAGTAAGATCCAATTTATGATAATGCAAAAATACTTTGAGACCGAATAACAATTAAACATGATCTGGATAAAGGAAACTAGGAGCACAAACATCGTTCACTACAGAGCTAAAATTCCGGTCGAAAGTGTTTGCCAAATAGGCTAAGTTTTTTTTAAACACCTCCCACCTTTTGTGGAATGTATACCTATACCACTATGGACATGGATTATTTTCGTTGTTGCATTAAGTGATACACCGTCGGAACTACTAACTAAACTTACAGTATGAGCGAGCAAACTTTGATGATAAGAAGATTTTCAAAACGACCATTTCTCTCCCCTAACGACTAAATGTAAAGAATTGAAAAAGCGTTAGCACACCTGGGTTCGGGTCTTCATGTGAGAATACTTACCACTGAATAACGTAATTGGAATAGAATGTGTGTTTTTATTGGGACCATACGTTTAAAATTCTTTTGTTTTATCTGTACTTTTAGGGATGACGATGAGAAAGAGGAAACTACAGGTAAGTTTAAAGACAGACGCTCATTATCCCAAGGACACGTTTTGTCGGGGAAAGGTAAAATTGTGAATTGGCTTTTACTCTTTGGTTGAAATCAAATTCAAAAGATACAGAGAAGATTACTTTACACAGCAAGTGCACAGAGTGTTGTTACTTTACAGGGAGGCCTTGTATGATCACCAGGATATGACCGTAAGCAATAAACTAGGTTTGTGTCTTTACAAGAAGGAGCTTAAGACAGTTTTAGAAGAGACTAAGAGTAACTTAGTTGGAAGAATTGGATCTGTCTGGGATGAGAACGTTTGCCTTTTAATCTGTTCGCAAGTAACGTTATATGTTCCTCTAAAAGAATTGTAGATATGATTAAATAGTCTTCGGATATGGTCTCAATTTTTTGTTCGTAATTACGTAATTGGTACAATGAAAATGAATTAAACCTCCCCATGCAGTCGTAAGAGCACTTTTGTAGGTCCTGTGTTTCTTTGAGATATTTCAAAAAAAAAACATTCCAACGAAATATGTTTTTATCTGTTACGACTTTTCTCATAAGAGTATAGCTGTAGAATGTCATTGCACAGGTACAAAGTTCCTTAATAACCTTTCGCAGTAGAAAATTGTACAAACATATTATAAAAAATAAAAGAAGGCGTTTTATAAGCCTTTGTTGTTGTCTATAGAACTTGATCAAGACACACCGAGAAGCTCAAAGAATGTGGTTTCTGAAAGATCGAAGAATGTAGAATATGCATACAGGTATTTCTCACTTTATGAAAACTTACTTCATACTCTACGCATGGCTGCAATTATAATGTATGTTGCCTTGAAAAATTAAAGTTTGAAAAGAGATGTTATTAATATTAAAACATAAATGCACGTGGCGAAATTGGTTTTCAAGTTAGAGGGTAGTTAAACATGGAAGAAGTTTTTGTCATTATGGGGTGTGTCAATTGTTTCCACCCGGAACAACAGTAGAGATATCATGACACCACGGAATATAGTACAATATTTAAAGGTGAAGTCTTGTAATTGTGTTATAGAACATATCAAGTAAGGAGTGCTTAATGCTGCTGCTTGTGAAGCGAAAAAAGTAAGAGAAAGTCACGAGTCATCGATGCCAGCATTGTTGCGGCATAAACGGGATCGGATACAGACGATTCCTCAAGGTGTTAGAACGCGTGACAAGATCGTGTATCAGGCTAAAACCGTATATAAGCTCATGCCTGTTACTGTCACCTTTGACAAAGCATGAAGCAGAAGAAATGGCTGTCATTAAAATACGTATGTGTAAATTTAGAAGAAACCTATTATTTTAAACTGACTAACTTAACACTTCAGCTAAAGAGAAAGTTTAATTTTAGGATACTTGTTAATCCTTCCAAATAAAAGCAGCGTGCCCTTTATTAAGGATATGAACTCTCTGGAGCATGGAAAAAGACACTAGTAAACACCTAGGCTGATTAAAATATCTTCATTTAACTTCTTTATGCATTTTATTTACATATTGACGGTATTTATGAATACATGCACTGTCTTGAACGAGTTTACATATTTGTTTTTTTTTTGTACTAATACAGGAAATCCAGAGATGCCCCAGAACTTCTTCCAGTTTCAAAATTTGGTAAATAACATACTTGTTTACCTCACTCACTTAAATTACTGAACTTGAAGTGAAGAGTCCACGTTTACAGGGAAATTAACTTAAAGGTTTTACGAGTGGAAATATGCTGGGGTAATTCCACTTTCATTGCAACATATTCCCTTGACACAGCCTGACAATTATTCATAATCTTGGTGACCAAGGTAAATTATTCAATTTATATTAAGTCAAAGATAGATACAGAGGTTACGCAATAAGTTTATCATATGAATATGTCTATAGAATCTTGGAGGCTTAAGAGAGGCTGTTGCAGATACCATCCATCCACGTCTTTCACGCCCCAGTATCCCACACTGGAATAATAAAATAAGAAAACCATAACGCTTTCGTATTCGAAGTCTTCTGCCCTCCAGAAAATTATGGGGCAACTAACTGCTTTCCACATGAGTTTTATGTGTGTGTGTGCTTTTTTTTAAAGCGTAATACTGCTGATTCTTTCTTCTCTTACAATGTCGTTTTGCTCAAAAAGTTATTAATCCTTAAATAATGCACAGGCTGTGTGTCATATTGTGAAATCTCGTTTATGAGTTATGTAAGATAATTAAATAATTAATTGCGAAATTCATGGCATTTTTCATTTAAAAACTGAAATTATTATTTTAACTCTTCTAGATTCAAGGACGTTCATTGCCAAACGTTCATACGACTCCATACGGGATGACGAAATAGGTGTTAAAGAGGGTGAATGCTTGATTCGTTTAAAGGAAGGGTAAATCATTAACTTGGCCTTGATTTTTACTCGATTTTGTAAACCTTGATAGTTGAAGTTAAAGTTGACATTTAAAGTAAAAAAAAAACATAAAATATTTTATACATGGAGAGGCTAACAGACTAACTATATCCTTCAGACCCGTTGCCAAGTATTTTGACACGGGGAACCAGTACCCCAAAATAGAGCACCGTTGATTTAAAACAATTTAAGGGAACTACAGAGGAAAATACCTTAAGCCTTTCACATATAGCTTCGGGAGATCGAGGTTACGTGTGAACATGCTTGAAAAGCGCTCAAAATCTTTCCTCTTGCAATACAGAGGCATCGAAAGTCTCCACAAGTGAACGGAGGCAGGCTATAATAGTGCTCTGTCAGCTTACCAGGGGCAATGATAGAGTGGAGTGTTTTTCAAGCATTGAGCGATCCATGGGGCTCCTGTGTGGAGTAATATCTTGATGGGAGCCAAAGGCAGTCCTCCAGAGGCTCCATGGCATAAACAAAAGGGGGGTATCAGCATGGGGCTTTGAGCTATTTGAGTTATCGTATATTTGCTTCAAAGCAGATTTGCAAGAACAATTGGCAAAAGAATGAGCAATAATGGATACGGTAAAATAAAAACGAAGATTGAATATGTGAGATTTAAAATGCTTACTTCTGAGCGCCGGAAATTTGTGTAAAACTCTTTGGCTATTCTCTCTTAAACCTTTAAAGTAAAAAGTCATCACTCCTTTAGACTGAAATTAGGGACCAATCTTAACTTGGACTGAAAGATTTCAGTCCAAAGAGAGCCATTCTCACTCCTTTAGAGTAAATATTCAGTCTTAACTTTAGATCCGTTCCTAATTTTATTCTTTTGAATTTAGAGGGTGGCAACAATAGAAGGCGGGATTGGCATTGGAACAAAAATTATGTTAACTACGATGGCGAGTCTGAATTGAGAATCTTCCTAAAAGAGCAAAAAGGGGAAGTAACCCCTTCGTATCTGTACAATATCGCGTTTAGTTTCTCCCGAGTCACGTTCTCTGTACGAGAACAGAAGTAATTGTATACAAACCCCTTTCTGATTACTAAAGCCCCTTATGTAGGGAGCGGTAGTAGTCGGTCGGAAAAGGCTATAATTCCAAAAATGTAAAAGTACAATCAAGAAAGTGCCAAATTGTAGTTTTTGTGATCGGTCTTATACAATGTCATTTGAAGAATTTTAACAATCCCGGGGCATGGATTAAGTCCTTGTTTATAATTAAAGTGTAACGACCACAGCATATAAGGAAGAATATCATTGGGGTAAAAACAAAATCAAAAGCTTGTTCTTGTTTCTATTAAGGAAAACTTTTGGGATCGTGATGAGGAGGGAGGAGGAACTAAACAAGTATAAGAGTTTTCGTTTGTTCCTTGACAGAATAGAAACAGAACAGAAAAAAGAGAAAAGGGCGGGCAGAATCAGTTTGTCCTTCGGTCTTTCAGCCCTTTCACCCCCAATTCATGCCAAAGTCGAATTTACCTCGCCCGACATCCCCGAGGAAGAAAAAACGAAAACACAATAATCTTTACATTCATAAGACAAATCGATGTTCGAAATTCAGAATAAATCAATAGAGCCCGGCAGGTATGTTTGGTTGCTAATCGCTCTATGTCCGTCAACCCAGTACCGTCATCTCCCTGAGGTGCTAAGGGTACCACTATGTAAACTACCCTCTTATTGCGACATTAAAATATTTCTTTGATTTCAATCACCGGAAATGACAGATTACCTAATACAATATCATGCTAAGATGATCACACAGAACTGAAGGTCGTAAGAGATGGCAATGAATAGGGAAAGTCTGACGACGAATTGAGAGATATGCCTTTCATTGCCACTTTAGTTTATGAACTTCTCAAGGTTGACTGGTACTGGGATATATTATGACTAAGGGGTTTCTTCAAAAGAACACCTTTGTCAATAATATTATTGAAAAAAATCAGATTCTATGGAAACCTTACACCTTCTTCGATCTGAATTTGTCAAATTCAAGCCCCAGAACGTTGTTAACGATAGAAGAAAAGTGAGTAATAGTTCACAATAGCTTAAGACCTGTTCGACAGCTATTAAACTCACTCTCTGCCGTCAACAGAGTTGACACCTTAGAGTTCTGTGGTTAGGAACAACTTGGTATATATAAAATGGAATATTGAAAAACGATCTGCTAGGTCAATAAAACTCAAGTGAGGGAGTATGTGCAGCTAGAGAACACCTCAAGCTCTGCTCTATAACTGGTTACATTTTGGGTTGACGGGGATTTTACTGGTTTGTACAACTGTGTCTTCTCTGGTACCAACTTCTCATGTCATCATTACGGAGAAACGTCTACATCTGAAACTTCCGCAGAAGATCCAACCTTTCACAGTTGCTTCGTCAGTGATGTTTTCCCAGACTTCATATTTCAGGATAAGATATAAAAATTTCTTTCTTTTCATTTATAGGGAATTGAGTTGGAAAATGAAACGTCAAAAGGATCCTTCCAAGGTCGGGCTTGTTCCAGCTTCAATGCTAAGACCGATTAAGTTTCAAGACGAACAGTAAGTTTCAGATGTTTACCTTTTTCTTTACATTTTCTTCACTTTTGTGGCAGAAAATTAGACTGATTGCCCTAAAAATGATTTAAAGTGGACCTAAAGTCAAAAAATTCAGAAATATATATTTTAGAGGTTACAAAATTAATCTTATTGGTCCAACTCCCATTGTCATAGCTTATTCCATTGCTGAGATATTAAATGTTAAAATTTATTCACTTAAATCCAAACAGTTCATTGCGCAATAATTTTTGACATTCTTGTTGTACAACTCACATTAAATGCTTTGTTTTCTTTTAAAATTAAAAATGTTTATATGACCTTGACCGCTTCCTGTTTTCTTGCATGACATGCTGTACAGAGAGGGCTTATATAGTCAAGTCACCCCAAAGCGTTAAGAACGCGATCACACTTTGGCACAAGGTGCGGTGGCTTTCAGAAAAACAAAGAGATACAAAGATTGTAATTTGAGTAGTACAACAATGACATCACAAATTATTGCGCAATCTACCTTTTTAAATCGAGTGAATAAACTTCAACATTTTATATCTCAGCTTAAGAAAGTCCTGTGAAGATGGGAATTGGACCATTGGAATTCAGTTTTCATGCTCTGTAATATATATTTTTGAATTTTTAGACTTTAGGTACACTATAATTCTATTGCCTCACTGATGGTTACGGGACTTTTGATTTTTGACAAAATATAGTAATACTGGTTTGTCTAAACTAGTTATGGAAGTTTAGAGTTAACACACTGGGACTGCATCAATGCAATGCAGTTGTGCAGTTGTCATTGTTTTTGCGGGCCCCTTTTGAATTCTGTATAAAACTATGTTTCTACAATGGGATCGTTTGCCCCAGTTCTAGAAAACTGTCTAAGTCTTTTCATATGAAAAGTTTGTTGGTTAGTATATTGCACTTCGCTTTGCTATGCATGCCAACTCTGGAAAGGGCAGACATTCTAGATTTAATGATCACCTCAGAGATACCCTTTACTCGATCTTGGCGCATTTGTCCGTTAAGGTTGTCTGCTTCCATTGTATGGAACGCATATCTAAAAAGCAAATTCTATCAAGAGGCTGGAAATCATAGGAATTTAAGGTAACGGATAGAATGAAAAGTAGATGACAGGAACATACCCTATGTGACACTCTAAGAGCTCTCTGTTAAAATTTTAACTGAATTGTGAACTAAATTCGAATCTGGTCACGAAGTGAATACATGTGGTCCTATGTGAACTATATTTGGCTTATTTGTAGCTCAAGGCTAGAAAAATGTTTGATCCGATTACCACACATGGTATCCAATTGACCAGTGTCGGATCAAATTTGAGACCAAGTTGTTTCGAGAGCTTTTTGATTCCTTGCCGTAGGCAGGCAAGGAATCTATGCGATGGTGATGTGTGGTGTGGATATGTGTGTATGTGACGCCGAGCTTGTAAACATGATATCTCAAGGTAGCAATGACCGACACTTTTCATATTTGGTACATAGATTTTTCATGTTGAGAGGAAGAAGCCTATTGTTTTGTTGGAGGTCAAAGGTCATTTGAGGTCACCAGAGGTCAAATACCGAAAACTTTGTAAACACGATATCTCAAGTACGCAATGACCGACACTTTTCATATTTGGTATACAGATTTGTCATGTTAAGAGGAAGAATCCTGTTGTTTTTTGTAGAGGTCAAAGATCATCTGAGGTCACTGGAGATTAAACTGCGAAATCCTCGTAAACGGCTTGTAAACACAATATCTCAAGATAGCAAAGACCGACACTTTTCATATTAGGTATATAGATTTGTCATGTTAAGAGAAAGAACCCTATTGTTTTTGGTAGAGGTCAAAGGTCATTTGAGGTCACCAGAGGTTAAAGGCCAAAAAGCTCGTAATCACGATATCTCAAGAAAGGAATGACCAACACTTTTCATGTTTGGTATATAGATTTGCATATTAAGAAAAAGAACCTTATTGTTTTTGGTGGAGGTCAAATGTCATTTGAGGTCACCAGAGGTCAAAGACTGAAATCCTTTAAATTGCGATATGTCAAGATAGGAATTGCCGATATAGATTTGTCATGTTGACAGGAAGAACGATATTGTTTTTGGTAGCGGTCAAAGGTCATCTGAGGTCACCAGAGAGAGGTTGAACTACGGAAACCTTGTAAATGGCTTGTAATCACGATATCCCAAGATAGCAATGACAGCCACCTTTCATATTTGGTATATGGATGTTTCATGTTGAGAGGATTTTGGTAAAGTCAAAGGTCATTTGAGGTCACGGGAGCTAAAAGACCGAAAAGCTTGTAATCACAATATCTCAAGATAGGAATGAAGGACACTTTTCACATTTGGTGTATAGATTTGTTTTGATGTAAGAAAGAACACTATTGTTTTTGGAGGAGGTCAAAGGTCATCTGGACTTACCAGAGGTCAAAAAGCAAATTTTCCCAAGAATTCCCAAGATTGTCATCTGGGGTCACAAGACGTTCAAAAGGCAAATTTCCGAAAAAATCCCAAGGTCCTCACCTGAGGTCAATAGAGGTCAAAAAGCAAAATTTCCCAAGAATTCCCAAGATAGTCATCAGGGTCACCAAAGAACAAAAAGCAAAATATCCCAAGTATTCTCAAGGTTGTCATCTGGAGTCACCAGAGATCAAAAATCAAAATTTACCAAGGATGTTCAAGATCCAAGATCCATCGGATTTGAACCCTTTTCAAGACACTTCCGTTTTCTTTTTTTTGTTATATTTGGTGTGGTTGAAAGGTCATGTGAGGTCAGCAGAGGTCAAAATGTTAAAACATCATAAAATGATGTAGTTAAGAGAGATAAATTTGAGGGATAAACAGTGCAACAAAACATCCCCTTTCGGCAAGGAATCGCTAAGCTTTTGGGCTTTTTGGTTATATTATTATGTAATTGTTTGTCCTTCTGTTTCAAATATACTCACAGGTGGTACTTTGGAGAAATGGACAACGTTCGTAGCTGCAAACTTCTTTTACAAAAAAGTCTTCCAGAAGGCACATTTCTTGTCAGAGACAGTGCGACGCAGAAAGGTGAATGGCACAGCTTGATAATGACTTTTCCGTTTCTTTTTTCTTTAAATGGAGGCGTAAGGATGACACCCCTTTCTTAGACGTAATCACTTTTTGGATCAGTTTATATAATCTTCACTAGCAACTTATCTCGATAGATGCTGGCATAGAGGGATTATACTATTACCTTGATTTATTGTGAAAATGCGTTCCAGTCACCAGAACGATTGAGTGAAGGCACCAGATTTACGGTGACAACTTTGATGTAAGTGACATATTTTATCATTGGGTGATGTTCTTTATCAGTTGAACTCTAAACAATAATATTTTGCCTCATTTCTCTCTTTTTGCAGAAAATTTGACTTTGTCTGTTCGAGTTAACACTAAGGAAGGCAAGCCGGATGTGGTGCATTTCAGAATTTCAGTTTCGAAACCAGAAGTCGGAGACACCATACATTACAAATTTAATTCCCAGAAAACCATAACCGAATGTTGTAGCAGCCAAGAACTGATAATGCAGTACAAAAGTAAGTTCGTTCATATAAGAGGGTTTAACAGAACTTGCACCTCTGGAACTGCATAAATCTACTGCATGCTGATATGCTTCCTTCTGATTTTGTTTTGTGAGTTGGCTGCCTTGTCCCCTCTTGGGTACAGATTCTGTTGAATATTCATTATAATGAATGGTCATACCGGATTGTAAGAAGGTTTTGTATAGGTAGGTATGATCCACCAGCCTAAAGCAAACCGTGTTTATCACTGTTATGGACCTTTTCGTTCCATTTTAGATATTCTAAACATATGTGGTGTGTGCTGTCGTTCCTGAATGTGATTTGTTTGATCGTATTGCACCTTTTGAGTACAACAAATCAAGCAACTTTCAAATCAATGACATTACCATATTTATTGTACTGGAGACTGTTCAGCAAGTTTTTAATTGTACCACTACTGTAGGAGGGACTACATGATCGGAATATCGAAATTGCAGGAAGTTTACTATATATACATACTGAGACTGATCAATATCAAAACTACCCGCAAGATTCTGGTTTTAATAAATGGTAGTTTGATTTTGAAACAAACTTGCTATATGTCAACAGCCAAACAGGATGTAGCTTCTGTGGAAGTGTCATTCTCTCATCTGCAGGTAAGGTGTAGTTACTTTGCCAATTGAGCTATATACTTATATAGCAACATTGCCCATGGTAAGGGTAAATTTCCCTAAGTTACTAGTCGCAAGTTATAACCTATTGTTAAGAGCCCTCGAGTGTGCGTATGTATGTATGTATGTATGTATGTATGTATGTATGTATGTATGTATGTATGTGTGTATGTATGTATGTATGTATGTATGTGTGTATGTGTGTATGTATGTATGTATGTATGTACATACGTATGTATGTACTTTTCTACTCCTAGTGGGCCGGACTGATTTTCATGAAAGTTAGTGAGAAGGTACTCAGAAGGTACTGTAAATAATGCACACACAATAATTAGGAGCCCTACTTATCACTAAGAGTTAAATGGCGAATCGTTCTGGACAATATTCATAAGCAATACTCTTATTGGAAGTGCAAATTTAGCAATCACTCAAAAGCGCAGTCATATTAACCCACTTTGTGTCTCAACATGACTGATTGTGTACAGTGGACGGAGAAGTATATATTTCAACTATATATTTCTGAGCCGTTGAAAAAGTACAGTTGGGCAAACCTTGAGGTCCCACGGCTTCGTTCTTAACGATTTTGTTTTCCTGAACTAAGAACAAATTAACTACTATCCTATTGTTATAACATATCTGCGTGGCGGTGCCCCATCAGAATGCGATTTGAAAAATGATAGTGTAATTATTGCTGCCTTATACGTGTATGAATCTAATTTTTCGATTAGACTATCTCATAATTGAGTAATGCTTCTATATAGCATACAGTGGTATGAACGTCATAGCAACAGAATTCAGCAGCTTGGTCATTTATATTAAAAACATCTCTTGTAGAAATCATTATTTGTAAATATGGCTAACACCCTAAATGCGAGTATTCTTAAAGTACAGATGTCTAACATGTAAAGATCGATATCTGGGAGGTATATGTTAACCTGAGAATAATTGAGACCGAACGATTGGAGGCGAGATACTCCAGTTTTGTAGTAGCAGTTGTTGTTGACTCAGCATGTAAAATCATGAAATAACCTAAATAGAGTTCTTTGATTAAGCTAGATACTACTAATCTTGGGGAACTACGCACACTTGGCCTGAGCTGAAACTTATAAGGGTCATTTGTAGTGGGAGCTAATACATCATCATGTTGAACGTAATCGATGATAGCACTGAGATTTGCAACTCCGTGATGTGCCCTCGTCTTCACGTTTTGCCCATTTTATTTGGTTTCAACAGACAGCCACCTGCGAACCACAAATGGCCTTATTGTTCCACTTAACTTTGGCCTGGTTAACCCAGTGAAGGAGGATATAGACTTTCCTAGCCTTGCTGACATAAAAATTGACCCATCTCACATTCGAAAGCACAGACAACTTGGAGAAGGCAACTATGGAACTGTTTTTAAAGGTAACTGCCATTTAGGGTTCGAAAACAAGAGTAGTGAATTAAGAATAAGAGGTAACGAGTCCATGTTATATCCTTATGTTATAATTTCCAGATATATTGTAAACTCTACAACCGACATGCTAAATCAAAGACGCTTAAAATGTTGATATCTTAACCTCACTTTCCTTGGGCCTAAGTGTGGTATATCACATTTCCAACCCCATCGCTGGAGGTCATTTATTATCCCTGTAATGCTCTATTCCACTCATGTTGAAAACAATAAAACAGTGGATTAGGCAGGATTGTAAACAAAATTCGCTTTGCAAACACAATGCAAGCAGGCAGTGATCAGCTTTGATCAAGATAGGGGCATGCTTTGTTTTTTCTGTTATGGTCAATCTAAACACTTCTCATTGAGGTTGCTATGGCAACTTCATATTCTGTAGGGTAACTATGCAGGGAGCTTCCAGCAAGCTTATTTCACCTACCTCTAAGCACCTGTCTGCTTTCTCTTTGAAACTGTTTTTGGTGGAGCTGGACGGAATATCAATACATGGGATATTATTGTCTACTTGTCAGCAAAATGTGTAATTGGGCAAAGAAGGTAATCAACTGGTCATTTTAACGTGACCAATTCATTTTGACAATTTCATTACGAAAAAGATTGATCTCTGGTATTATTTTACTGCACTAAGCTATAGCAACAATTATCATGAGATGTTATTGCAATATGCCAAACATGAAAAATGTCCATTATTCCTATCTTGAAATATCGTGTTAACAAGGGTTTTGCTCTTTGAGTTCTGGTGACCTCACATGACCTCTAGTGACCTCAAATAGCTTTTGACTTTTACCAAAAATAAAAGGCTTCCTCTTAAAATGACAAATCTGTATTTCAAGTGTTAAAAATGTGATGTAACTTGTTTACAAGCAATTTACAAGGTTTTTGCAGTTTCACTCCTGTGACCTCAGATAACCTTAACCCTCTACCAAGAAGTCTACTGATCATAAGGTATCCAGGTTATAAGTGTGGGAAGTATACGTACTTCATATCTTGGGATAGCTTGTTCACAAGGTGTTAGCGTTTTGACCTTTGGTGACCTTGAATGGCTTCTGACCGTCACCACACACACCCACACACCCACCCCCACCCACACACACACACACACACACACAAATAAGGATTCATTCTCTTATCAAGATGATACTATAAACGTATGAAAAGTAGTCATCATTCTATCTTGAGGTACCGTGTTCACAAGCTGATCGTGACAAAGACACCCATACATACACAGACAGAACACATAAACACACACATACAAAAACTCGCCAATTTAATTGCATAGAAGTTCTTTTTGCTTTCTTCGGGGATCAAAAATAGAAAGCTAACGTACCAGGAATCACCAAGTGCAAATTTTACAACGTTCTTGAACTTAAATAGAGTGGGGGTGTTTGATTCAACCTACGATGTCACAAACTCATTGAACCAATATTCGTATGACAGTAATGACAATGAATGTTTGTATATCCAGTATTATGACCACAGGTATCCTACTCATGTAGCTAAGGATAACTTGAAAGTGAACAAAAGTGGCGTCCCCTTTCGAAAATTTAAGCTTACCGCCGGGCTACTATCGTTTGCGTACATTGATGCCGAATCTGCATCATTTCAGACAAAATATAAACCGAATGAAAGAAAAATATCACAGTGCCTCCTTTATTTCTTTGATTTTGACCAAAACTTTATTCTTTTGTAATTCGATATTTTTTCATATAATCTGTTGATACTGAATCCCTTGATGAAGACCAAATTGAACACAGAGGACAACAGACGTAGCCATATTGGTAAGTCTAAACGTGTACGCACGCTGGCGAAACTCTACGCATTGAAAGTTAGTGTAGGTTACTCCGTCCTTATATATGAGAAGTCCGTGATCATGACTCTGAGCAAGAATATTATCTTAAAATAATGGCATTAATCTGTTTCAGTTCTTTTAAGTATGTACGGCACGATGAAATTCAATAATGTGGGTAACCTTAACCAATTAATCTTTCTAAATAGAGGGCTGGATGGTAGGGAAAAGTTGCCTGCATGACCGATATGGTGAAGCGCTCTTTAATGGCTCCAAGAAGACGGCCATTCCAAAAACGTTTGCAAACATCCTCTTGATTCAGTTGTTGCATACCTTCAGAATGTTCTGTCATATGATATTTCTCTGACAGGGGAGAACACTATTATGCTTACGGTAATGATCCTTCTAATTTGTTTTTATGATAGTGATATTAGCGAGCATAAAGCAAGTTAATGTGTGGTACTTTTTATTGTAGCAACATGGACTAGAAACGAAGGCAAAATAACTGTTGCCGTAAAAGAATCCAAAAATCAACACAGGAAAGACGGAGTGGAGGATATTAAAAGAGAGGCAGAGGCTATGTGCAAATTGCGTCATACCAACATAGTCTCTTTGTTTGGATACTGCTATAACAGATCTGAGGTAATTTTCTAAATTCCTTTGGAACTGATTTTTTCAACGGACGTTCATTGTTTGTAAAATGTTTACTTTTAAGAATAATCCCATCAATCTCCAAATATGTAAACTCAGAAACAGACAAGATAAGATGGTACACCGCTGTTTAAAATTTGGGAAACCTCATAAGCTCGCACAGTTTGAGGATCAGAATTGGGGCAGGGGGTTAATATGTGGCACCATCTAAGCGGAGGGCACCATTTATCGGGGAGTAGCGTAGCAAGAAAATGTTTGCCGAAATGCCCCCTAGATTGCCTGAAATGGCTTTCTCAGTGTTTTTAGTTGATTAAAATTGAGACACTGAGCTTTCAATTCTCCTGCTTTCAGAAAAAAGATAAAATTGTGGCAATTTTGGGGGCTACGGAATAAATTACAGGGGTTATGTCCCACCTCCCCGTAGAACAACTCCGGTTCATACACTCAAAAAAAAGAGATAAAAATGGATAAAGATTATTCAAACGTTGTAGTTATTCTAAGTGCATTATTTTTCTTCAGATTTATTATTCCTTTATTTCTCTGAAGGTGGAGTTAGTGACTGCAAACCTATTGGAGTTTTGATAATTTGTTTAGATTAAAACTTGGTCGAAGGAAGCTAGACCGAGTTGAACTAATTTGTAAGATTACAAAAAATAGGGCTTCAAATGTAAAATATAGTTCGTAAGTAACTTATTTAGCAAATGTACACCAAGTTGAAACAAAGAAATCAATAACGCAACCATTGCTGTTAGAATAAGAGAGTTTTTGTCTTAGAACTTTTCTTAAATATTTTAAAGGTTTGATTACTGATGGCTGTAGTGTGATATTTTTATTGAAATCTAACTTCAATAATTGTATTCTCCAATCTACAGGATTCAGTTCTACTTGTGTTTGAGTTCGTTAGTAAAGGCGATCTCGCAAAATATTTACAGAAATGTGGAGACGAAGACGTGAAGGAACTGGACATCCTTTACTACGCTTTACAGGTAGGTGGAAGCAAACAGAAAGTTTTAGACGATTCGTGAAGAATAAATGCCAGTCGCATGGAGTGTTACATGTACTGGGAAGTCAAATATATGCCAATCATTTTCGGAAGGCATTGTAAATACTTTGGCTGCTTTGAGGTCTACCTTCAAATTGAAACAAATTACAAGGACTTTTCATTGAAAAATGGGACGATTTTTGAGGATTTTGGACACTTTTTCGTCTTCCAGTTTCTTCCTACACCTTTTGGACGATGGACGATTTTAGTAGAAAAAATACTGCTTTTAGACGATTTTTGAAGCCTAGGTTACTAAGAAAGGAAGTTTCATTGCGTAATGGGCCTACTGTTTTACGTTAAAATGGGGATTTTCTTCCTCAAATATTTCTACCTACGGTAAAGGAACAAAATAGTTTAGTTGTTTCTTTCATACCACGAAGAAACATTGAAGGCTATTTTAGAGCCTAATCTACTTTGCATAAGTCCGAGTAACTATAATAAAATTTATACTACTGTTCTTGACTATTTTAATGGCAGGACGTATTTGATTTATTTTTTCCATTTTTCACTGGGTTGTCAAGTTTTTACTTAGTTTGATTTTACAATATAATTTTACACAATATTAAGTAAAATCTGTATAAAATATACTTTGAACATAGCAAAAACGCATAAGCATCTCACCCCTGCGGTTACCCTCTGACCTTGTACTGCCTGGAGTTGATAGCTTACATTGAATGAAATACAAAGTTATTATAATAAAAGATGTATATCACATTAGTGAGTTAAACAAAGCTCATGAAAGTTCGGCCTGCTAGCAAAACGTATAACTGTTATTGTGCATAGTCTAGGCTCATTATTTTGACAAAGATAAATTTATTCAGTGTCTTTTGAATTGTAGGTTGCCGACGGAATGAGGTATTTAGCAGGTGAAAATATAGTACACCGTGACTTAGCTGCTAGGAACGTTCTTTTGGGAGAAAATCAAGTAGTTAAAATTGCCGATTTTGGTCTTGCAAGATTTCTTTCTGATGAAAGGATATATGAAGTTCAAAATGGTAAAGAATATTTTTACTTTCTTTTAACAGAACTAAAGTCATGATTGACCAAAACCTTCTTAAGTTCTAAAATCCCAAAGTTTAAGGAATGTTAATAATGATACCGATAGTCTTACCCATCGCTGTACTGCCCAAATACTTTTAGACGTGAAAAAAGTCAAAGTAACAGAATGATGATGAACATATGAAAATGACGATCCTCAGTATAGCACTGACGCTTAGAGCGAATATAGCGCAACGAGTGAGTCTTATACTGTGGTTTAGAGACAGCGTCCCAGAATTTCAGAATTGGGGGGAAGTGGGAGGCTGTAGAAATTGAGAGGGGGCAAAAGTTACGTGTGCAAATTGCGGAAGATGGATTAGTATGTAAACGACATCTTTACACAAGCCCAAACGTTTAATAAAAAATTTAAAGAAACTAGACGAAGAGTTCCTTCTACCTTATATCTCCAGATTAAACGTTTGTTGCAATTAACATGCGGACGGCTTGATTATATCTTTCCAGCACAAAGGAAAATACCAATTAGGTGGACTGCTCCAGAGGCACTAAAGGAAAGAGCCTTTACCGAGAAATCTGATGTATGGTCATATGGTATCTTTCTGACAGAACTCGTAACAGGAGGAAAAACGCCATATCCAGGTATAATACTAAGTAGTAAAAATAGTCAAGTATTTGTAACTCTTAGGTATAGCGTCTGGTCCATTATTCGTTACTGAGAGCTCTCTAGAAACGCACATGCAATTTGATTTTAGTACACAGAATGTGCATTCAGAGAAAGTCATTATCAATAGCTGGATTGTCTGTGAGGGAAAAGGGTATTTTTTCGCGTGTAAACAACAACTTTTCTGTGTACAAACAGTATCTTTCTGCATAAACAAATTTTGGCCATCTAAGGTCTGGCTTACAAACAATTAGTTATGATTTTGCCGGTTTTTCTTTATATGATAGATCAGCAAGTATACCAATATCTAATCATATATTAATGTGAAATGAAATCATTGTTATCGTAACTCTAAGGATTTTGCTTCAGTTTATTGCCTAAAAGCAGCTCTGACTAGAATGTACTTCTCAATTTGCTGACAGGACAACCAACTTTCTTCCTTTACCGCTACAGATATCACAGATATACACCTGCTGCTGACAAGACTTGAACGAGGCCATCGTATACCACAGAATGAGTTAAGCTGCTCTGACGATATCTACGAGATAATGACGTCTTGCTGGCGAAAAGATCCTGAAGACAGGCCAAATTTTGAAAACCTCTTTGAAACAGTACAGGATCTGTATGTGGTTATTATGGAGGCAGATTATCCCAATTATAATCTTACTCAATAATAATTTGTCTAGTTTTCTCATATCGCAAACTGTTCAGAATTCTCGTTCTTTACCAGGGTTTCCAAACTTTTTGAGATCATCTCCCCTTTGACCGGATTGGGTTGGGAAATCATCCCCTCCCGTCTATAACTTAGCATTGATATGCATGAAACGACAATAATAAAAGAAAAAAATCCTGTTGAAAGAAAGTTTATTGTGATGAAGAGTACCTGCGATTTACGTGAAGTCTTGAACGTGGTCATAGTCTCAAAAACGTTTTAAGAAAATCATGCAAGCCAGGGCCCCACGGCAGTGTGGAGAGTTCCCCATAGAGCCTCTGATGGGATCGATGGGCAACGTCCAAGTCAGGGACCAAGGACGAAGCTCTCGGGTATTTACGAAATTTTCGATTCAAGAATGAAGCACTGTAAGACTTATTCAAATTTTGACTATCATTTGATTACCTAATAATCTTAAATACCCACTTAAGAGATTACAAAAATCACACTTAGATTTGTTTGTATTTCAATAGTACTCACGGATGCTTCCGTAGATGCTGCAAGGGTATGAGGAAGAAGGATAGTACTACAGATTGTAAAATGAGAAAACAGAAATAAGCCCACCCATAAATTGTATTCTGAAAACATTCTAACATTTTACTTTACAGTACTGTAAAATTGAAAAAGTTTTGTATCATGTCACAGTTTTGTACAATTTTCACATTATGTCAGTATGTCATGTCAACACACAAATAGGCAAGGAACTATACTCGAGAAAGAAATGGCGGGACAAGTTTAGCCATTGCCCCTTCGCTTACAGTTTTTCATGCCACTTATGGGAATGTGGAGGTCCTCGCCAGGAATTTATTGAAATAATCACGCTATTTGATGTGATTTCCTTCCATCTGGCAGTAAAGATAATTCACATTGCCGCCACTTAGCGCCCCCTGATTTGGAAAAATGCCCCTGGAGCAATAACGCTCCCTTTGGAACCACTGCTCTATACTAAAACAGTCATGATTATGAATGCCATTTTGCAGGAGAAGGGTAAGATTTGAAAAAAAAAACGGCTGATGAATATATGCACCTTTTTCCTAAACAACAAGGTCAACCGCGTCCAACAAGCAAGGGCAAAAGGTGTGTAGTACTGCTCTGTTTGAAATAAAATATGATTATTATTTAGTAAGGGATACTACGAGAAAATAAAGTTTTCAAAATAGTTGCATACAGCTTGGCTAAATGATTTCACCATGAAATATTATTTGAAGGACAATTAGAACGCTTTTTGTGTGACCTAAGCATAGCCTAAGGCATGAACAAACAGTGACAAGAAGCAACGTAGAGGGAAGACTTAGTGTTACTCATCGTTTATATTTCAAACCAAGGCCCAACTCTTGAAACACGACCAAAATATGTCAGACAATGTGTACTTGAAAATGATTTAATTCTTTTCAAGCACTGTCATTTGATTGACAGATCTCTTAATTACTATTGTTAAGTCTCTGCTGACTTAACCTTTTCAAAATCCTGAGAAAAAGGCCATTGCTTTTACATTCTTTGAAGTGAAGTTTGTTTCGCTAATGACCAAACTTAAATCAGGATTTGCATTTTTATAATGTACTTCATTTGTGCCCCCACGACTTTAATACGTCATCAGCTGGGAACATTGTTCAACTTTATACATTGCTCTTAGTTTTATTTATTAATTCTCCAGTTTAACGAGTTCAGGGTAGAGGTGTGTCTTCTCATGGTCATTTTGGCAGTGCCTCACTGATCCTAATTGATATGGGCATTGAGATAAGAATTCTGAGAAGAAAAGCAAGATCACTGTCAGACTACATATGTATCACCTATTTGACCGAAGAGGCCAGACCTCACGTTAATATTCTTAGGCCTACACCGTTACGTCGTTTACTTCTGTGTTAGCCACTGACATAAACAATGGCTCTAAAGATGGCCTACTGTTTTTGATAAACACGGCTGTAATACGATAGTACGATATAGGCCTAGGGTGGGAACAATCTCAACCGAAAGAGTGGCCGAGCCGGGCCGAGCAGAATATAAGAACTAGATCCTGCATGCACTGTGCACTTATGGCCGTACTAACGGTACCGTATTCACAAATTGGTTGTATGTTTCGTGCTTCGTGCTTGGTTACAGTAAAGCTGGCTTCCGTGTTCTAGATCTTCTGCACATACTCAAGGATGTCCAAAGGGTTACTACTTCTAGGACTAACAGTGTTTTATGTTATGATAACATATCCTACAAAAGTGAGGAGAGAGTAAATGTCACATCTTTTTATGACGACCAGTAAATGATCTTTTTACTCACAGAAAGTACTGTAAACAAGGCTATCTTTAAAAATGAAGTTTTTCATTATATTATTGTATTTTTTTTTAATTTGTATCAGTCACACCTAGTAGAAATCATTTTAAGATACCTGAATTTGTCATTCTGACTTTCGGACATTGATAAATCTTTATAGTCTTATTTTGCAATGAAAAGACCATTATTTTCTTAGTGACTGCTTTACAATTAAATACACGTGGTAAGAAATATAAAGTACTGGCGGCAGTACTGATCATGAACTGCTTCTTCAGATAACGTGTCTCAAAGAAACTGTCACGCGACCTGATCCTATGTTATCACAATATGTTTATGAGAAGCTGCGTTTCCATAAAAAGAACAAACTTACAAGACTATGAAGAAACTTTTCCGGAGTAGTTATTTTATTTTATTCATTGACATATTTTGTATCTTACCTTAATGTTAACATCGAGAAAGATGTGGTGACTAAATTTTCTTGTGTTTGTTTCATTCCCATAGTTTATGTTAAAGTGTAAATGCGCTGTAAATGAAACAGTAGTGACCTTTGTTACAAGTGGTTATAAATGTTTGAAAATGTTGGGAATTTTTTAGTTGCATTTTGTCCAAACTAATTTGATTCTGTTGAAGAATTAGCCGACATTGTAAAAGTCTCCTTAAACTTTTTGTCCGGGGCACCTGATTCCTGATCTCAGATAAATTGTAACAGGACGTCAAACATCTCTGGGAAAGGTATATTTCAGTGAGCGACGTCTAGTCTTATTCCCAATTGCACTTAATAATGGAGCTAGAAATGCTATCAGTGGGGAGGATAGTGTGACCTTGTATAACATGGATACTTTGCACCAGGGTAGCTACACTATCAAGGTCCTTGGCTCTCAATTGGCAGCACGCCGGCTATTAGCAAATCAACGGCACGGAAGATTCTGGCAGCATCAATTATCATAAAGTGAAATTTAAAGTAAAACGGCCTACAGGGGAAACACTTGAACCCTAATGTAGGCGATCGAAGCACCATGCACCGTAGAATGCTAGGCTTAATTCTCGTCTTATAGCATCTTTTTACTTCATAGGTACAGTGTCTGTCCTGACTAATAGGTGATCTTGGCCTGTAGATGACTGCAATACTATATCCGGGGACGTCGCTCGCTTCCTTTTATTCAAAAATCTTTTGTAGGGGTAACATTTTGCCAACAACTCGTTGTTCTAAATTATGTGATTATGATATCGTGACACCTATCATACTTCATATGTAGTTAGTGCATCCATTTTTCTTATGTCTACCAAGTCATTTATGAGATATGGGAATATTCACATCCAAAGGGTATGAAATTTCGTCCGATTTTCCTTTTCGCCTTTGTCAAGTAAAATAAGAAAACAAAAACGGTTATAACGCAACCCCCTTCCTCTAACCAGAAAGCCCTAAGGCTTAGTTATTTTCTTGCTGAAAGGGAATGATTTGTTGCACTCACTCGGTTCCTCAAATTTATACTTCATGACTTTTTCGTTTTTTACGATGTATTCACATCTTGACATCTGCTGACCTCATATGACCTTTGAATTCTACCAAAAGCAGTGAATAACAAAAAAGAAAGAAACTGAATATTTCCTATTATTTCTGCATGAGAAACCGAGCTCTGGTCCACTATACCATCAAATAACTCGTGAAGCGAGTGATTTCTAATCACTAATGATTTCTAATCATTGTATAACCACAGCATCTTTTTCACGTGTTCAAATGAGAATGATTACCTCAATAGTTATGCTTGTGAAAAAAGAAGAAATGTTTTTCTCTGTAATTTTATCTTTGGAATGGTACCGCCCACTGTCCATGTAGATTACGAGGTTTCGTAGTTTCACCTGATGACCGATGACCTCAAATGACCTTTGACCTCCAAGAAACCAGGGAGGTTCTCTTTCTCTTAAAGTAACACATCTATAAACCAAATATAGGAAGAATCCATCATCCTTATCTTGAAATATCGTGTTTTTCAAGTTTTCGGTGTTGACCTCTGATGACCTCAAATGACCTTTGACCTCCACTAAAACAATAGGACTTTTTTAATATTATAAAGTTATACACCAAGTATGAAGACTGCTGTTGCTATCTTGAGGTATCGTGTTTATAAGCAGTGTATAAGAATTCCGTTTTTCCACCTCCGGTGACCTCAAGTAACATAAGATCTTTACAAAAGTCAATTGGGTATATCTTTTGACTATAACGCATCCACATGCTAAGTATAAAAGGTATCTAAATTTCCTACCTAGAGATATCGCGTTTACAAGATTTTCGGTTTTTGACCTCTGGTCACAAACAAACAAACAAATAAACACACACACTCGCCCGCGTAATTACATGGACTCCTTTTGCTTTCGGCAAGGAATCAAAAAGCATCACAGAAAGTAATTAAGGAAAAGCAAAGTAATAAATTAAAAATGACGTCATCTGAATAAATTTTCATATTAATTTAGCAAAAAGGACGTTTTATCAAATCTACTACTTCTTAACTCCCTAATGATATCTTGGTTTCAAAAAGAAGTATTCTCAGCATTTACTTAGATCATGCTTGAAATGTTGACATTTTATTTAATAATAATTCATACACGCATGGCAGAAGGGGTTAAGGCACTGTAATATTACTGAAAAACCAATTGAGTCATTTAAGGCGGTGTCATCTCCGCCCGGGGCGTTTGTTTCGCCTCTGACTATAGGGACTCTTCTAGTTCACACTGGGATTTCTGTGGCAATAAACCAAGCTGTTAATAAAATGTTCTAGAATGCATACCTTGTCTTTTATATGTTTATTATCAGATAAATATGGAGCAATCTAGTGTCAGCTGAGCGCTACAGCTGCTAGTGTATTTATCATAATATGCTTTAAAATAATCGGAAAGGGTAGTCTGCATGGGGATTCCCCTTCTCTCTACAACGAAGTCTTGCGCTGTACATAACACATGAAATCAGTTCTCGGGCCTAGTACGTTTAAGTTTTAACCTTTCAGCTCTTCTAGCTTAATATCAATGTATCAATATCAATATATCGTATCAATATAAAATTCCCTTGTAAAATTCTTCGAGTATTTGAATGGTAAATACAGGATTGCAAACTATATGGCAATTCGGGTCTATAGTTCACGAAAATACTTTGCTGATTCTAAGAGCTCTGGAACTTTCAAACTTGAGATATGTAATTCTTCATTGAATTTTCTTAAGTGCATGTAACGTATTTCCATCTTGTACAAAGCATAAAAATAGAGCCTGCTTGTCCGTGCATTCATGTCTATTTGATGGCATTAGTCTGTTTTATTGTATAGCCGAGTCGTACAATTAATGTGAGCACATTTCATTTTCCTAAACATAGTCGCTTATAAATACGCAGGGAGCCAGACGTTGAGACTCTTTATTGGTGAGGTTATAATAAACATTCTTTGAGCGAGTCTGGCCGAAATTTTCATTCACCATTATCCCGAATAAGTGTCCTAGTCTGAGTCTGAAAGAGTCGAAATTTTCCAACATCCAACGTCCATGAGTGTTGAAGGGATAACGCTATGATTTAGCCCAGAAGTGGTCTTGAATACCTAGAGGAGCTACATATTTTCATCTCAATAGTATTGAATATAATTGCATAATTGCATATAATTGCATTACATCACTGGGTTTTGATATAAAATTGACTTCTATTTTCATTTTTACTTTCGTTGCATTAAAACACTGTGTAACGTTTAAATTTTCCGAAACATGCAATCACTTCAAATGGATTGCCTTTTGTCTCATTCACTTGTAGTCCAGTAACAATAAGCCAAAATTAGGTAAACCTAGAACAAATTGCAACAGACAGTTTTTGGCTTTTAATTATTAGAGTGGCTTTACCGACGATGATATCTAAAACAGGCTCATAACCAGACTCTTCGGCTGGGGGGGGGGGTGCAAAATGAAAATTTTCGTCCCGATTTCATGATTTTCCAAAGTAGTTGTAGAGGTGAGTCTCACCCACCCACCGTTTGATTTGGGTCCAGTTTACCTCCCCTCCCCACCGCCAAGTCCGGAAGCTCTGGAATTGTAAAAAAATTGGGACATGAGAATACAATATCGACTTGATATTCAAATGGCCTTATCAGTATGCGAACTGATAAAGTCACGTTGATCACAAATTAACTATTTTTCAAAACACTGAAGAAATGATAATCGATTTGATGACGCCGGAGTGCCTTTTCAGTGGTAAACTGGACGTAAGATTGAGGAATTTTTCCAGAGGGATCCATAACCTTTCCTGAGAGGGACCTTTGAGACATTATTTATTGCAAAGCGCCACCAGCAGTTGGCGCGAAGCGTACAGGGTAATATTTTGGCCAATATGCCTTCCCAGATTACAGGAAATGACCCTTCCCAGGTGTTGTAAGTTGCACTTAAAATTATCAAATATTTTTTGCTTTTAAGATTTTAGGAAGATTGCTGCTACAGTCAGCCACACCAGGGCATCACCTGAGAGAAAATTAAAATGTAAATGGACAGAGGTAAGTTTTATCACTTCAGCCTATATCTCAGCTGGGAATGCAAAATATGGGTAGAGCTCGAGCATGTTTTAGTGTCTATGTGGGCTTACCCTGTGAACAGATGAGCCTGAACGAAATATTTAAGTATTCAAAATGGAATTGGATGCGCACTAAAATCAATATAGGATCACCATTTGATTTTTTTTATAATTACCTAACTTGGACTAGGCTATCGGTAGATCAATATGATGGTCACGGTGATAGGGTGAGTGTAGAGTGTAGATGTAAACGGATGGATGCCGGGAACTACACGGGTCTTTGTAAGGATTAATTCATTTAAGATTTTCACAAAGAGCAAAAATGAAACAAGCACGCCGGGAAAATCCTTTTTAAATTAAGAGAAATTGCCCTGCACGGCATTGTTTTTCTCCAATTGTCTAAATTTCTTGCTAATTTATTCTCGTCTCTTTTCTTTCTCGATCTTTTTTTCTTGTTTGTTTTCGTTATTTTTCAAAATTTGTTCCTATTTTCTGCCTAGAGGAGATGGGATCCATACTCTCTGGATCTGCACCTAAGAGGATGGATGATGGTAAATGAGGGACGCATAAGGCTTTGAGTAAATTCTGCTCAAACTGTCCTGTAAAACTGACTAACGACAACCTATGCAATTATGATTTACTAGTGCAAAGTGCGCCGAAAAGACCATTTAGTATGAATTTCCTTGACATGCTTCACTTTACATTGCAAACGTTATCTATCATATTCAAATCCACATTTAGTTTCTCTTTACTTGGCAACTT
Organism: Holothuria leucospilota; assembly: GCA_029531755.1. Lineage (NCBI taxonomy): Eukaryota > Metazoa > Echinodermata > Holothuroidea > Aspidochirotida > Holothuriidae > Holothuria > Holothuria leucospilota. The sequence goes on from CM055971.1 coordinate 44,392,655, forward strand.
TTCTTGACTCCTTCATTAGGGTTCTCATACCAAACCTCAATTCTGGCAACTGGCTCTTTTCCACTCATTGTGTGACTTTAAAAGAAAATTTGCACCCGTACCGTGATTTAAAGTATCCCTTTCTGATAGGGATGAAAGATAAAATCGGGACGGAAGCTGTCATCCCTCCAACTCCCCCACTGACAGCCTTTCTTTACGTCCTCGTCTTGCTCTCCCTCTAACTGTGCTTTGCTCTGCTCTGCTCTGCGTCATAGTCTGTCCTCTCGGAATACCGTCTGACGCTCTCTATTCCCTTTCCTAGTTCCCTCATCCCGTCTCCTTCCAGTGCACAATCTGCATGGCTTCGTCCCTCGTGCCGGTTTCTGCCTTCTGGGCCCTTCACTTTCTCATTCCCTTAATTCGGTCTTTTCCACGTTCCGTAGTCCTGCCTATTTCAGTACTCGTCCCGTCGATATTTGAACCAGTTTTCTGCTTTATCAAGCCCTTTTCCTTCTCTACATCCTTTCCTTTCATCGATAATAATTCCTCTTTTTATTATTTTATTTTCCTTCCCCGGCCCTTACAAAAAAGTGTGTCAATTGGTTCCAAATCCTAAGGTTTTCTCACATGTCTGCCATGGGTTTTTACAGGTTTTTGCATCGAAACCTGAGTTTTTCCGTGAAATTGACACAGGTTTGCCAGTTGCCACACTCTGCCACATGTTAATTACAGGTTTGCCACAGGTTTGACACGTAAAACACGTGACAATTAAAAATAATACTGAAAAAGAATTCTGAGTCAAAAACCTGTGGCTTAAAATTGAAAGCAAGAAAAGGTGTGAAAACCTGTGTCAAACCTGTGTCCAGAGGGTTCCAAAAACACAGGTTTGCCACCCAGGAACACGCTTGATTTCTTTTCTTTTTCATGTGTGATCACGCGAGGTAACTGACCCAGGTTGACACACTATTTTTTGTAAGGCTTTTTTTTTCTGCCCCTCCTTCCTCTTCCCTTCCTCTTCTTCCTTCCTTTTTTCTCGATTTTTCTTCGATTTTTCCCGGGGGGGGGGGAACTCTGTCCCCCTGCTCAATCTAGCTATCCTACTGATCTAAAATCAGACAAAATCTGACACCAAGAAATAGGGTAATTTTCATAAATTCAAAATGGCCGCCGTTGACAACTGTAAGGCCCCATATATCAAAAACGGTTGCTTTTATACCCAAGATGTATTGTGAATGTATAGAATGTGGTACTAACGAGCCACATTACCTGGTAAAAAATACTCCATGACGTATTTATGACGTCCCAAGGCCAATATGACGTTATATTACGTCACAATATTTAAAATGGCGACATAAGTGAAGAAAAATGTTTTATCCCCATAAATTAATTGTGAGTAGATATTAGATGTGTGAAATCGAAGAAATCAGCTTAATTAAAAATGTAATATGACGTCATTACGACTCTACAAGGTTGGAATGACTTTTTATATTTTATAAACATTTTATGTATCTTTATTCGTGTATGATAACTCGCTGTTTCCAGTTGTAAACGAATGTGTATGCCATCGCAGAGCACAGTACCAATACTGTGACAACAGAATGAAGATAATTCAAACATTACATAGGTTGCTAATGGTCACTTTGTGTTCACAAATAAGAACTTGAGCAGTTTGGAATTAGCCCTCATAGTTGGCATTCTGGTACCCTGGGGCATTACGTCTACATGGCAAGGGTATTGAGTTTCCACGCCTAAGTATACTATATAAATACATACACACAGGTTACATAATTTACCTTTTTGAACAAGCATATTGTGGGGGTAAATCATATATATTGTGGGAGTAATTTTGTAAGTGTCTAACGGCTAAGAGTCAGGATGGTCAGGCTAAATCGTAGTGTCCCGTATCTCTTTCGGGGTAATCGGGGAGCAGAACAGCTTTGTGGGTAACGTTTAGTTTGTACCTCGGGGCACCATCCCGAGCGAAGGGACTTTTAGAAGAAAAAAGTAATTTTGTACTTTGCTTCTGAGTTACTTATCTCCAGACGAATGAAAAGTATGCCTATCGTTAAAAGGACCCTGGTACATTGTGTGTAATTTGATGTTGTAAGTGTAGGAATATTTATAAATTGTTAACGCAAAAGTACTCTTCGGTGCTACTTTTATATTCAATAGTTTTACTTGTACAATACAAATCTTCGTTTCTAACCTTTACCCCTTGTAGCTCCCTTTCACTTGCAGCCCCAACAAAATACGATAAAATTGTGAAATTTATTTTTGGCTTAATTATCAAACTGTGTAAATCAGTGAAATTTCAGATTACGAATTGGAAGTAAGTGCAAACGTTTCAAAGACCATTTTAAACCAAATAAAGAATAGTAAAGTCTAAATCTAAAATTTTATCTGCATAACAATGCAAAAATGATATTTAATGGGGTGGATCACGCCATTACCATACGTGCACCCGAAAAATTCAAAATTATATCATCTTTGGGGGACGACCTTCCCTGTTTAAAACCAATATCCTGGTGAAAGTGGTGGTTGCAAGGGCGTCAACTACAAAAGTATACCTGAAAGTGTCACAGAAATAGATGCGCTTGACCAACAGTTCAGTCATTATGTAAATTGTTTAGCCATGCCGTATATCATGGGTCGGTACATTAACACATGGTAGCAGGTAGCAAGACTGATGACGATTATCATCCTGTAAACAATTTTGTAACAGTACAGTCTAACAGTGCGTTACTTTAAGGGTTATTTACAATGATGGCACAAGGGTAGATGGACCATAAGTCGCATTCCCCTCTTTTCTCACAGTGGCAAAAATCTAAAATCGTTTAAAAGTTGATATAATATAATTCTTTATAGATGCTAGACGGCATTACGCACAAAATTACGTCATACACTAAATCTGAAACCTTAAGCTTGTTTTCGAGCGGTTCAGAGCATTGTTGTTTTGAATTTCTTCCTTGTACAATGCAAGGTAACTGTGCATTTTCCTTTTAGGCCTATACATCCTTTCTCATCATTCTAATTGTCCATATGACTCTGTTTGTAGATGGAACATTTTCCTGAAAGTAACAATCCATTCTAATGTATCCATTCTGTTGGAGAAGAAACTAAACATTAGTTGTTCATGATATCAAAAATGATCTAGCTGACAATAAAAATTTCTATTGAAGCTTCAAAAAGAGAAGCTGGTATTTACTCTAAACTTATAGGGGCAAACTACTGAAATTATACCCAGACATTTTACAATGAGGACATCACTTTAAAGTTCTATTTTGTTTATTTGTAAATAAAGAAATTTGCCCTACAGTGTTATACTGAATTGTTTAATTCACAACGGATATGAGCTTCATATCATGGGATCCCCGGCCCATGTCGACATATAGTCAAGTTGTAGATTTTGTCGGTTTGAGTAAGTCCCAGTTTTCTTGACATTTGAACTTTTGAGTGCCTTTACAAGAAAATAACCAAGATTCTATTTTAGCAATGCTGTTTTGGGCTTTAAATTATGCACTTTTATGAACTTTCTCAACATACGTCTGTATTGAGCATATTGGTATAACTATTATCTGTCATAATTCTGTCGGAACTATTATTCCGATTCTACTTTGCTATCCCGAATTCTGACATGACTTTGGGCTAGATAAAAACTCCTTTTGGGGAGATTTGCTCACTAGAGTAACAGGGCAATATTTTTATAGCTTAATATTGTTGAATTCCTAAATTTATTTACTAAAAGCAAGTCTCTGATCTCAACTAGATATAAGTGATTTCCTTAAGGACAGTTCAGGGAGTACATAAAATTAATAATGACAATTTATTTCAATGGGATATTTGTTCTTCTGCGTCATCATGCATGGAAATGAATGCTCCCGAGCCTTTTTGGCATAAATAAAATTATCCCTAAATGCTGAGAATGGCTATTCAGGGGAATTCCAGATTTCAAAATGTCCTGGGGCAACCTTCGGTTAGAGTACATTATGCACGCTTTCGGTGCTCACAAATTAGTTTCCTACATATCTAAACTTCTTATTTCGAGTACTTCCCTGTGTTAGATACACTGTGTTCAACATGGTACACTATAACATACTTATTAAGTTAAAAATTGAAATTTTGACAATAGATGCAGAGAAAATGTCCGCCTGATACGGTATTCGGCACCCTGCATATTTAGCTTGTTGATCTTATCATACATAATCATTTCATCATTTCATAAATAAACATGTATATTATGTGGAGCTACATGGATGGCTCATAACGCATTTCTTGCCCCACTAAAGTGCCCCTGGCTACTTATCCAAGACTGGACTCAAACTTTGTCCTCAACTTCGAGCTCCAGCTCCGTCGTCGATGTGGAAGGACTCACAATGATGAAATTATTTGCATGTGTCGTAGCCTATTTGTAGATCATCAGTGGCTTAGCTACGGGGGGGGGAGCTTGGGGTGAGCCCCCACAAAATCGCCGCCCCAAGAACCCCCACTGCCATCTGGGCAAAACAAAATCACCCACTTTAAATTATATTGAATAGATTTGGATTGATTGTGACAAAATGTGTCTGAGAATAAAATAAAATCAAAGTCTACATTTTTTCATCAGAATTGCACATCCTAATGGTTGCTATCAAGCCTTGCAAGTGTTATTTCTGGCAACCTGGGATGCACTAAAATCTCAAATTTTCGATGGAACGCTCGGCGCCAACCTTTGGTGGCCCTTCGCTAAGATGGTAACCGGGTTTCAAACTTGAAATCCTAGGACCCCAAGTCCGGCTAGCTGAAGTAATCTGTTCTCACGGTATGTGTTTGAGAATAAAATAAAATCAAAGGTTACGATTTTTCACAAAAATTGCCCATCTTGATGAGCTGCTATCAAGCCTAAAAAGTGCCATTTCCGGCGATCTGGGAGGTATTAAAACCTCCGATTTTCTTGGAACACTCCGCGCTAATTAATGGTGGCTTAGATAGTGAACGCAGTGGCGTACACAGGGGAGGCCATTGGGCCATGCCCCCTCACTGATGTCGTTTTTTTTTAGTTTCTAATTTTACGTAAATTTTTTAACACAAATTGTTCTTCAAAAGGTAGCATATGTGGCACCAAATTGCATGTAAGAACACCTAATTTTCAAAAAGGAGGACACCCCTCCAATTAGACCCCTCCCCCAGGCCGGCGATCACACAACATACTGCATGGCCTCCCGTAAGAGAAATCCTGGGTACGCCACTGAGTAAACGGGATTCAAACTTGCAATCCTTGGACTCAAAGTCCGACTAGCTGAGCTAATCTGTCCTCGCAGAAATGTCTTTTGAGAATAAAATAAAATCAAACTTTACATTTTGTTCACAAAAATTGCACTTCTTGATGACTATTATCAAGCCTGGAAAGTGCCATTTCCGGCGATCTGGGATGTATTAAAATATCAAATTTTCTTAGTAAGCTCCTCGCCAACCTATGGTGGCGCTCCGCTTAGAGAGTAAACGGGAGCTCCCCCACAAAAATGTCCAGCCCCTAGAGTCCCCAAACCAAAAAATTCTACCTACGCCACTGTAGATCATGGTGACGTAATGATGGCAAGATGATCAGTAGAGTACACTGTTACATTAATATATTGATAGGGTATCATCCAACAGCTATGCTTTCTGTAAAGAACCTCTTAAAATGAAATGATGGCAGGTTTTCCTTTCTTCAAACTAATCCTGATGACACATGACGTCACATTAACACAAAAACGTACAAAGTACGGCATTGTGCTACTTAGTATGCTATCATCTTAAGTATCATGCTTCTATTATCTACTCAAAATAAATTTATTACAACAAACTAATTTTCTTCAGTTATGACGCCATTTTAAGACCATTGACGTAATGGTAAAGGCATATAAGCTCTATAACTTCACAGGTACGTCATAGAGTATTTTAAACAGGTTATTTGACTCTTTGATACCATATTTCTGTACACTTATAATACATTTTGGCGGTATAAAAGCAACCGTTTTGATGTATGGGGCCTTAAAGTTGCCAACGCGGCCATTTTGAATTTATGCAAGTTAGCTCATTTCCGGATGTCAGATTTTGTCTTATTTTGGATAAAATATTCAGTGGGGTCATAATAAGCATCCAAACCCCCCAAAATCTTCTTTTGCAATTTGTTCTAGCTTCATCCATATTTTAACTGGACTATTGGTAACTAGAAAAGTTTGAAAATATCAACAGACACCAAGGTGATTATTATTCGCCAAAGAGTCAAATATGCCAGAAATGAAACTGTAAAAGACAACATGATGAGATTAAGGAACGATTATATATTTAAGACTCGTGGACAAAAACAGTAAAAACAGCTAAAGAGACTCATACGTACACTCAGTGACTGGTCAAGTTGGGGTGTTTTGTCTTTTAAGTGGGCGATCCATAAAACAGGCAGTCGTAACATGGGATGAAAGACATCCTCAGCCCCCATCAATGCACCACTCCTGTTGCCGTTCATTTCTTGTGGACCTTAGGTTTGACTTTTTATATTTGGGAGGAGCACCGTGACAAGGTTTTATCGATTTTGGTAACAGAGTATGAAACATTTGTGAAAAAGTGTGCCTACTAAAAATTCTAAAGTCTAAAAAAAGATTTTCCCTTAGAATGAAAATATTATTCAAGGGAGCATGTGAAAGCAAATTGTCTGTTTTCATATTGTTCCACGTTGGCAATGCAAGGGGTGGTATAAGTCTCGTTTGCCCGGGGCGTTGGTTATCATCGTCGTTGTTGTATCTGTCTTTGTCATCATCATCGTTGTCTCTCATTGCACACGGAAGCTAAGCACCTCCGTTTGCGCGAAATAATGTCACTTCCTAATTTCCCATCGCTTTAAAGGTAGGTCTATCACCTTTTTACCATCACTAAAATTTCCATATTCAGATAGTAAATAGAAAGTAGGGCAGTTTAAAACAAAAATACTAATTAAGGTATAGTATCCCTATATTAGGTTTAATCTGTGAAAAAAATTTAAAGAAGCTGATTTTACTTGATTCTGATGGGTATGGGTGTCAACATTTACCAGAAAAAAGTGAGCTTGAGCGGGGGGGGGGGGTGGGGGGGGGGGGGGTAAAGTTCATTTTGGGGTCAAAGGTCATGGACCTTAAATATTAATTAAAGTATATCGTGTTTGGTCTCAAATAAAAGGAAATTTAATTTTAAAAGCAAAAAGTGACATTTCATTACCAAAGTTATGCTCAGACAAAAAGCTACACATGGTTAGTTATGTAGCCCTAACATGACACTGTAAAATATGTGCCCTTGGTGGCCTTAAGGTACAATATTGCACACTTTAAAATAGCAATTTTCAAAAACTCATAGAAAAAGATAGCAATCACCTACGGACCTGAAAATTGTTTCATTTGATAGAGAATGAAAATTTCTTTCGTATCGTATCGTATAGTGTTTTTTTTTTGGTCAAGATTAGGGTGAGTCAAGGTTGACAAAATGGCGGTTGATCTTTGGTGACCTTTCGTGACCTCAAAAAAGGTCATTTTCAGACTCCCACATGCCCATCTTTTATTTTTTCACCAACCCAACCTTTCTAACATTAGCAGACACGTTACACTAGCGACCTCTAGAGGTCTGAAGAGTACAAAATTTGAAAATTTCGGCCAAAATTGACCCAGAAATGGTCAGTTTCGGCCTGAAATATGACCCTTGATGCTAGGCCTAAGATAAGTTGGTACATTCGTCAATAGCAATCTCCATTAAGGTTGTGTGTGGCGACCTGCGGTGAGAGAACGTGAGTGAGTTTGAAGATCCAAATGAAGGTTTTGAAGCAGAACTGGAATAATTTGAGGTTAGTTGGTGGGAAATAAATTATTTGAGATTATTCTGGAAATAATTTTAGTCAGTTGCAGGCTTGGTGGACGTTCAAATCGCTTTTTTAGGAGGAGACGGTCGCAATTTGCTATCATTGTCCAAGCAACTGTTCTAATCTCTACATGCAATCAGACTTCGATAGAGTTTATGATATATCCACTGTTGAGACTGGAAATCGGGAAGAATTTCTCTTCAAGTATGGGTGGTCAGGAAATGACACAGTCTCAAAGATACATCGACATACCAAATGTTCCCTGTACGAATCCACATTCCCTCAGAATGTCATCAATGTATTCACAAGTATGACATCAACTAAATCAGAGATTCAGAAAGCTGGCACAAAGGCAATTGATGCAAATCACCTACGGCTGTGAGAACACCAACCTTCAAAAGGCAAGGTACTCAACGTTCCAGAAACAAGCAGCAACTGGCTAAATTGATCCAGATAGGCTACCACCAACAGAAAAGTCAACAGCACAGCATTCACTCCGTGTACATCTGCAAATTGTCACATGCAAGCATCTTAACTCTCCTGTACTTAATCCTATTGGAAGGGAATTGGTGGGAATTGGATTTGACAATAAGCTTAGACCGAAGATAATCACAGGTAGCATTGCCCCAGACAATCTCCTAAAAGGCATTTGCTGTAGCTGTACAGATGGAGAAACACAATGTGAAACAATGAAGTGCAGCTGCATGAAAGCAGGCATGTTGTGTGTATCTGCATGTAGCCACTGCTCCGGACACTGCACCAATTCCTCTTTTATTTGGCTACTGAGACAGAGACAGGAATTTAGTGACGAAGCAGTTGCAGCCTACTAACCTTCTTATGTATTTTGAAAGCTGTTTCAGAGATATGGTTACAAAGAAATGTTAAGATTTTATAACTGATAGGAAGACATTGATTTATGCATCAATTATCCTTGTATATACATGTATTTCATTATGTAATGGAACCTGTGCCTGACTGGTGAGAGGCAAGTCCAACGACCATTGAACTAGTATGACATTCTGCTATTTGTAATTAGTACTTATAATGTACCATTTATTCATTACATATTGTACATAGGGCTATTCTACAGTATATTCAAAATGATACGATGTGTCTATATCAGATAACGCTCTAATGATACTATAGTTGAATGGATTTCTAATAGTAAATAGCTTGAAATTTCATGCTAAATAGTGTTAATGTCTTTCCCTTAAACCTGACATTTTACAGAAGCATCAAATGACAAAATAAATGCCACTCACAGGGTTTAAAATTCAATTTCCTTTCATTTGAGAAACACGGTATACTTTAATTAATATTTGAGGTCAATGACCTTTGACCCCCAAAATGCACTTTCCCCACCCCTCACCCACGCTCACTTTTTTTTTGGTAAATGTTGACCCCTAAACCTACTTAAATCAGATGAGATCAGCTTCTTTTAAATTTTTTCACAGATTGGCTTGGAATTGGTTTAATTTAGGGTTATTAGTAATACATATTAACTAGACCCTATGATGCTATTGCCAATTACGTCCTTCAATATTCTAACCCATTTAACATTAATTTAAATATTCAGTATAAATCACCGTTAGTAAAAGTCACTCTACTGTATAAATCTCGTCAAGGGGTGTTGGCATAATATACCCCACAATAGCAATTCCACAGAAATCCCCTTAACAATCACCACCTGAAAGAAGAGCTAAACTCGTGACACCATTTGCTTGGGAGTGTGTGATTCCTTCAGTAGTGTATAGTCTTATAGATCCATGCCAGCAAATATGTGTGCAGTCTCAAGAACTTAGATATGCCAACTGTTTAGTTTCTGCTGTGTTTATTTTGTGGTATTTATTGTATTTTGGTGTATTATGCAGAGTTCGAAGTACAGCCACTACATGTGACACTTAAATTCCATACGAAGACCATCTATGAGGAAAAATAAGAGCATCGAGAACTATACGATTTATTTCCTTATACGTTAGAGACATGACATTCATGAAGGGCTACGCTGATATTGCTGAACTATCATTACACTTCGGTTAAGAAACGAAACGAAGTCAATTACAGTTTATGCCTTTCAACGGGTTTGGTAGCTTGAGTAATGTTTCAAAAATTGTATCTTGCAACGACGATAAGAATGCAGTGTTTCTACCATCTAGTTTGAGGAATAAAAAAGTGAATGAAAAGAAATGGTACGTATGACATTAATTATTTAGCAGCAGGTATAGTTCCACATAGTTTAAATTGGTTAAACATGGTTTTCAGTAAGTTATACAAACAGTTCGATTCATGTATACAAGTAGCCTATTGCCTTGGAGAGTTATGCCTGTCATGCATTATATGTTAAGGTTGACGTCGTTTCTGGTACAGATGGTGTAACAAAGTTGAGAGTACCAGCTCAGTAAAGTACCGTGCTATCTTATTTGCTTACTTGTATGGACTTTCATTTGTCAGATGACACCTGATTCATTATAACCATTAAAAACTTAATTTGTGTAGACATACTGTATTCAATATAGAAATAAAATAAACCACGACCGGTTTCTTGTTGTGAGCTAGTATACATTTATACTCGTCTTGTAGAGTCTGTTGATAATTATTTGGTAAAGGACTCAGCATACACAGATATACCTTTATTCATCAAATATTGTTAGAATAAAATACAAGATGTTCATGAGACTAGTCAAAAATCGATCTTTAACTGGATATTGTAAATTTCGTGGTTTTACACACCAGTTATAGCATCTTCATAAGGGAACTAAACAAGCTGCCAGAGAATGGGGTGTTGCAGATCTAAAGATGATTCGAGAACTATCGGAGGCATCGGTGAGTGTACTTAATTTAAACCGGTGCTAGAGACAATTATAAGCAAACATGCCGATATTTTCCCTTTTTTAGTACTTACATTTCCTGAATTTTAACCTAAGCATCATTAAAGAACTACGTACGTAGCTTAAGCATCTGAGCTTATGCACTCGCTGGCGCAGATCTTTACTTGACTTATTCCTGAACGGACTGAACCTTACCTGTTCTGTCCACATAATAGTGGAACGACAAGCTATCCAGTAATTTGAAAGCTATTTTGTAGTTGAAAGGCTATAATGTTAAGTTGAAAACTACGAGAAGATTGAAAGTTATGTTTCGTATGGGTTTAAGAATACTGAAGACTTTTCAATTGGCTTTCAACAGAAAGATACCCAACAGAAGGGGGTTTAAATTCTCGTTCTGCATCTGAAACAGCCTCAAGGTATTTTCCATACTTTTTATATGATGTAATAGCTTTGTTAATCCTAGTACTTATTGAGACTCGTGATTTACTTTACCATTACTACTGAAAACAACTTTCGGTGTACCAAGCCGTAGCTGAGTACGATTGATATGAGTTGACAGTGACATTTACCCGAGTTAGCTCCTTATTCAGTAATGAATGGTCATTGTTATTTTGGACAAACAATTGGAAAAGTAAAATGCACTAGATCGGGGAGGATTAAAAAAGTTTGTGTGAACAGAAGAAGCGGTACCGGTGGATTACCCGTTTTTTCTTTGACCAAGACGATCTGCACAAGTCGTTGTATTCTTAAACTATAATTTGCTCTTTTGCGTTACGACTATATAAATTTCAGAGTTAATGTTCGCAGGGGTACAATTTCTCTTCATTGCTTTTTTAGTTTATTATCTATGTGAATTAATGATCCTTGTGTTATCAAATAAATGGAGATATCCTAAATTAAATATTATTGGTACTGAGATTAAAAAGAGTGACATTGTTTGTAATTTGTGATAGTAGAGCCATGAATTCAAGTTTACCTCTTTAATCCTTAGGCACAGTCACGTACCATTCACTACAAGCTTCACCGACATCAACAACTCTCAATTCTCGTTAACTGGGTATGATTGCATGAGACTTAAAAATTAATCACTATTTGTTAAAAAATAAGTTACATGTCCTACCAGTCCTTCAGTGATGTACGTGCGTTAGGTTTACCTACATGTAGTATTGGCAGGTGTTTATTTTTCATTTTACACAGAATTTCTGCATGCAGTTTACCTGAACTAGCAAAATTGCCAGCAACAACCTAGGAATTTGCTTCAGTTTGCTCGTAAAGAGGTTAAGGTCCGAACATTCATTTATTTGTATTAAGCAGGTTATGGGTGCATATCAACGAATTCTTGATCAGAATATATAGCGTCTTGCGTCGTACAATTAAAGCAAACTGCCAAATAAATACAACAGACAAACTTAATGGTGGCCAACTTTATGCAAAAAGTGATATAAACAGGAGCTTTTCGTAACATGCATTAAAAGTATTGTTGCTAAAACGCAACTTTAGCAAAGTAAACTAACTCTATTTCCAGCAACTATTTACATATCGAACACACTAACTTGATTTACTTCAAGTCAGTGGCATAGTCCTCATATTTCTCTAGGACTTTCCTGATACGAGTTGAACGGCTCTCTGTTTGTTTTGGAGTGTTACCCTGATTTGGCTTCTAAGTGCCAACCTCACTCTCACCAGATTCATACCATTTAAGGTGTGCAGTATTCCTTTGTACTTAAAACCATCTGGAGACTGGATCGTTACTTGACTGTTAAACATATCGCTAACCTCGTAAGGCACTCGAATGGAGCTGTTAACTTATTTTGCTCCTTTTGTTTGACCAGTACCTGATCACCCAAATTGATATCACTTTCTCTTGCATGGCGTTTCTTGTCTGCATAATCCTTCCCATTTTATTTCATTTTATTGTCCCTGTCTCCAAACAAATCTCTGTGACAACTGCGACATTTTACATCTGGTAACTTTCAATGTTTTTATCTTTCTGGAAAGGAGAGCTTCTGCTAAGATCACACCCATGGTACTGTGTGGGGTGGAGAGATTGGCTAAAAGGAAATGAATGAGCTCCCGTTTCCACTCCTTTTTCTCAATTTGAGCAATTTTCAAGATTTTCAGGAGGGACCTGTTTTGTTTCTATACTTCACCGTTGACCTGAGGCCATACGGGTGTGAATTTCCTGTGTTCAACACCTGAAATACTCAAAAAGTTTTCAAACTCACATGTGGTTAGAGGCATTGTCAGTTTTCAGACTTTCAGGAAAACCAAATTCTACAAAAAATTCGTTATAAACATTCCATAATTATTTTGTCTGTGGTGATCGATTTCAAAGCGTCCACTTCAAGAAGCGACTGAAGTTCTCCACAGTAACTAACAAATATGACCCAACTGGGAGTTGTCCCAGGATATCTGAAGCTAAATGTTGTCAAGGCTCTGTTGGCAATGGTGTCGGTTTTATTGGTTGGGAAAATGTGCCTGACCAACTACCTCTCAGCCATGACATGGCCTGCATTTCTTTTCCATGTCTCTGTCTGCGCCTGACCACCGTACCTTTGTTCGCAACCTTTACTTCCTTTTTACAATACCTCGATGGCCCTCATGAGCGTTTTCAATAACTGCAGCACGCACAGAGTTTGGAATGACGATTTTTGTTCCTCTTAGGACTAATTGTCCTAGCACTGGTAACTCAAACCTAACATCTTCATAACCTGATGGAATTTCTGAACAATTTTCCTTTAACATACACTTTCTTAGTTTTACAATCTCTGGATCTTTTGCTGACTCCCGTTCTATTTGTTCAGATGGTATTGCCTCTGGGGACGCATTGCTTGCAACAAAACGAATATACTCTTCATCTATATTTACAGAAATGTTGCTCTTTTGAAGGTCGGTTTCAGGAACAAGTCTAGAAAGACAGTCAGCAATACTCTTTGAACCTGGCATAAACACAACTTTGAAGTCATACGAATGTAACTTAAGGACCTGAAGGTTTGGCCCTTTCGAGTAGATATACGCTAGGGGCTTGTGGTCAGTGAGCAGTTCAAAATCCATACCATACGGGTAAGTATGGAACCTTTCATATGCCCAAACAGTTCCTAAATAATGCTTCCCTCTGTTTTTGAGGAAAACGCTTCTCAACATCACTTAAGCTACTTAGCAATTATGCGTAGCTGGCCTGTTTGGGTCAAAGTAACCGAGGGTCTCATCCTTTGTTCAGTCTTCTCTGAGATCACAAAATTATTTCTCTTGGTCTGAGCCCCATTTAAATTTTACCCCTCTCTTGGTCAACCTCTTTAGAGGCTCTGACCTTGGTGCCAGGTCTGGAATAAATCGCCCACAAAATTGGACTAATCCAAGAAAGCTACGAATTTTACCTGTGTTGGTAGGCTTGCATGCCATTTTTACACTTTCTGTTTGGACTTATGCCATTACCTGACCGATTATGACCCACAAATGTTAACTTCTCAAGTCCAAATTCACATTTGACTTTGTTTTAAGTTAACCTGCTTTTGTAATACAGTCTAGTATTTTAGCCAATCTGATGTTGTGCTGCTCTTCGTCTTCACCATGCACGATTACGTCATCCGAAATGTTGTGTGCTCCTTCACATCCTGCCACTACCTGCTGTATGATACGCTGGACGCTGGTACATCTCCGGGGCCGAACTCATTCCGAACATTAAACGCTTGCATCAAAACAATCATTTGTGGGTAATAAATGTTGTTACAACCCTTGGACTTTCTTCTAACTCGATTTGGTGAAAAACCCTTTTGCGGTCGAGCTTACTTATCATAGCACTACAATTCGTTGGGGAAAGCACCTCCTCAACAGTAGGTATGGGGTATCTTTACCTACTGATCGTTTTACTTGCAAGTCGCATGTCTGCACACAACCAAACATCAACGTTTCCGGCTTTTTCGACAATAACTACTGGGTTTACCCATGGGGTTGGCCCTTTGACCTCTTCAATTATATCTTTCTCGATGAGCTCTTGTAACTTGTTTTCTGACTTCGAGCGAAGCCTTTAAGTTTACCAAATCCTTGGAAACATGTGGATATTATGCCCGAATGTCCTGGGCTTTGACGTTACAAATATTTGGTCCCTTTATGAGTACCTTCAGTTTCTCAGCAGTGTCTCAGCAAGCAAAGGGCAACCAGATGCTTCAACAACAAAAATTTTGCATCAGTTTCGTTTCCGAGAACTTTTGCTGTGGCTTCAAATTTACCAAGCACTTTTGAGTGGGTCTTTTCCTCCGTACGGGTAGAAAGTTTTGTCAATCTTTTCAGATTTACATGTTATACTCTGCTTCTTCAGAGTTTCTCATTTCTCTAGGTTAATGAAATTACATGATGAACCAGAGTCTATCAGCATTTTGCCATTTACCCCACCTACCTCTCCTTTGATTGAGACTTAGGAGAGCTACTGAGTACGAACGCAAATTCACTTCGCAGAATGTTTACACCTTCAGAATCGCCCCCCCCCCCTGTTATTACTGTTTGAATTCCTATCTTAATTTTTTTCACGTTGTGCACGTTCAGGTTTTGTCTTGCACCTGCTAGCATAGTGCCCTATTAAATGCCATTTTGAGCCGACTGCATTCCTTGCTGGACTGTTCGGGTCGGGTCCCGTGGAAAATGTCTTGTGTTAACACAGCGGTAACAGCAATCACTTTTAGAGTTACTAAAAATTACACCTCTTATTTCTGTCTCCTTGTGCTCGTCTTCGCTGTTTTGAACTTTATTCGACCATGTTTACAGACACTGTCTGTTCCCTGTTGCCATGGTTCTTACTGGTGGCTTTGGCATTCGGTGACAACATGCTGTTTTCCTATTCCATAATTTTCATTTGAGAATCAACTGTCTCCATAGAACGAACTATTTTCGGGAGATTATCTCAAATAAGAGGTCTGTCCCCTTTGTAAGCAAATTACATCTTAGCTGGGAGGTGCGGCATTTTTAAATTACCTCATTTCGAATATGCTCTTTCACCTCACCCCCGAACTCCCAGCTTACGGCCTGCCTAGTAAGCCGAGCTATAAATTGATTAACTGTTTCCGAGTACTCCTGTTTCATTTGGCAAGAAATGTGTCTTTCGTAAGGAACGTTTACTTTTTGCAGGTCACACTGTCCCGAAGTTGACAAAAGATTGACACACGAATATGGAATCTGGAATTTCGGGCGAATATAGCCCCGAACTGGGTCGAACAGCCAATCAACGGCCCAAGTGAGTACGATGCCTACAAAAGGTCACACGATGGTACCCGAACCACACACGAAGGCAACACGAATATGTTACTTTTTATAGTAATTTATACCCCAAGGACAAACAAAGGCGGCACGAAGGGCATACGAAGGTTACCCGACTTCGTATTGAGAGTACGATGCATTCGAAGTAGGTCACGAAGGCGTCACGTGACCAACCGATGCTATAAAACATTTTACCGACCTTGTTACGGCTAAAAATACACCAACAGCCCCGCCACTTGTTTCCAAAATAACCTACACTCCACACATTAACACTAGGTACCTAAAGCAAGCTTTCCCGACCAGCCTATTTTAGCTTATAGAAGGGCACCAAATCTTAAAGATTTACTTGTAAAGTCAAGGCTTCCCCAGACCAGGAGTCGAACATAACAGAAGAAAGTTATGATGATATTTTGCTTAATGCGCTCATAGCTGCATAATAATTTTTAACAAACCCTGCTTTGGCATGTAAAGGCTACTACTGATGATGTTCTGCCTATAGTGCGAAGAACAGAAAGCGGTCTCGTTGGTTTTGATAAAAGCTCTTAACTGTCAATTTTAGAACAACTCACATTTCTCCAAAAGAGTGGAATTCCTTGAAGCTTTTGCTTTTATTATGCATAATATGATCGGGTACTTTTCCCTAAAAAATGTAACAGTTCACCGACTTGATAACACCTTATAGTGGACCACATACCCATGGGCGTCAATCCTTGGAGGGGGGGGGGACAAGTCCCCCGCATTTCGATGGGTGGTGGACACAATATCAAATCCCCCCCCCCATTTGCGTAAAAGAGTAGTGTCTTGGCTCTATCTGACTGGCTTTTTGAGTGGCAGGTAGGTTTGCTGGGCAATTGTTAAGTGTCTCGATGCAGATTCTGTAAGCAGATTTTGTCAGGGAAGTCTTATTTCATCACAAAATTTAAAAGTTGACCCCACAGAAGACACAGTCGTACAAACCAATAAAATACCCATCAGCTTAAAACGTAAGTAGTCATAAAGCAGAGCTCATAAACGAGGTGTTCTCTAGCTGCACCTACTCCCTCACTTGAGTTTTATTGACTTAGCAGATCGTTTTTCAATATCCCATTTTATTTAGGTAGTTTTCAACCACAGAATTTTGTGGTGCCAACTCTCTTGACGGCAGAGAGTAAGTTTAATAGCAGTCGAACAGGTGTTAAAACATAGTGATTTATTGCTTACTGTCCTTGTATCATTTAAAACGTTCTGGGGGCTTGAATTTGAAAAAATTTAGATCGAGGAAGGTGTACATTTTTCATAGAGTCTGATTTTTACAATAATATTATTGGCAAAGGTGTTCTTTTGAAGAAACCCATGTTTCAAAATATACCCAGTACCAGTCAACATTGAGAAGTCCATAAAATAAAGTGGCAGTGAAGGGCATATCTCCCAATTCGTTGTAAGACTTTCCCAATTCATTGCCAACTCTTTCGACTGTCAGTTCTGAGGGATCATCTTGGCATTTCGGCGCGCTTCACGGCTTGCACTCCTTCTCATGATCATTAAAAAGGTAATTATACATGGAACTATTCTAAACACAACACTTTCCGAAAACAGACATACATCTCCAAACATATGAAGGGGTCTCACATTATGGTATCAGTCAATCACTGGCGTACGCAGAAGGGAGTTCCAAAAAATAAGTAATTTTTTTAACACAAATTAACTTCAAAAGGTAGCATATTTCACACCAAATTGCATGTGAGGACACCCAATTTTTCGAAATTTTTCAACGGGGAGGAGGACACCTCCATTAGGCGATGCCCCCCACACTGATGGCTATTTTTGTTTTAGTTCCTAAAAATACGTAAATTTTTTAACACAAACTTTACTTCAAAAGGTAACGTATGTGGCACCAGATTGTATGTAAGGACACCTAATATTTTTCAAAAAATCTCAGGGGGAGGGGACACCTCCCCTTAGACCCCTCCCCCAGGCCGGCGGTCTCACAAAATACTGCCTACCCCCTTTGAGAGAAATCCTGGGTACGCCACTGCATTTAGTCTAATTTGTAGTATGATGTGGAAGATTGAAAGTACGTTGTTGCCGTTAAACATTTTTCAAAATATTTTACCGAGCGCTTCGCCGAAGCCATTATCGGTATAGATGGTGATTGTTAATACACTTACGACTTAAAAGGATTCTGAAAACGCCCTTGCTAGTCCTTCACACTTTGCTATGCTACGATCAGCTCCAAAAATATCCCAAAGATAGCACCATTTTGCATCTAAGCAACCTTAAATTAACAAAAATTTCTCAAAGGGGAGGGCTACGGCCCCTCCCCTTAGACCTCCCCGCCAGGATGACACCTTTATATAGTGACAAAGGAAGGATCCCCAATGCTATATACAAACGCAGGATGCACAAAAAGGTGCAATTTATGCGCCGCCACTGCAGTTAATAAGAACATCCAGCCAGTCGGAAAAATAGAATTCACTAAATTATGGACATGTTCCAGCCATATACGATCAGCTCCAAAAATATCCCAAAGATAGCACCGTTTCTCACCTAAGCAGCCTTAAATTAACAAAAACTTCTCAAAGGGGAGGGGGCAAAGGAGAGCGTCCCCTCCCCTTAAACCTCTCTCCCAGGACATTAATGTAGTGACAAGGGAAGGATCCCCACTGCTGTATACAAAAAACGCAGAACGCATAAACAAAGTGCAATTTACACACCTCCACTCAGCTGGAAAAAGCATCCAGTCAGTTGGAATTTGGGACCTTCACACCCCCAAACACATCACCCTAGCAACGCACTTGGTAGGGTACATGATCTCCGACAATGATCTACGCTGTGAAGCGTTGTTTCAGCTATTTTGGGACATGATGAAAATAACATCTTGAAGTAATTCCGTGGACTCCGTGTATTTTACCTGGCAGATCATCTATGATGGTCATGTTAACTTTGAAATGATAATTCTTATTAGAATAGGACAACGTCAGTCATCATAAGGGGGGAGGGAGGAAAGGACCTATAGGAAGACAACCCTCTTCAAAACCAAAGGGTTTGGTTTGTGCTAAGTCATGTATGTACCTGCCTCCCTACCCCCACATTTGAATACGGCTTGACGACCCTGCACCTACCCCACCCCTTTTCACTTCATTTCATTTAATTGAAGCTTTGAGAGCCTCTTGTTTCCTTCGTATTGTCTTCGCGAGGCGAAAAATGCCGATGGCACCGATAATCACGCGAAGTAAAGACGAAGGTGACACGGCTTGAAAAGATGCTCTCACGATGGCTTTACGAAGGGCAAAATGGACACACGAATTAAACACAAAAATCAACCTTCGCAATGTCCTTCGGCATTTTTTGGCATGCCAAAGATTTGTCACCGCTCAAGAAGTTGCTTCCGAAACCTGGAAAACTCCACCAGGGGTCATACTATGGCTTAAGATGCCCTCAAACATTTTGTAGTAAGAGACAGCCAAACTTTTTCAGATCTCACATAGCAAGCTCATCAAACAGTTACGATAAAAGATGCGGAAAACACGGTCATGTTAAGATGGTTAGGATAAACGCCTTCCACCGTCTACGTGCAGAGCTCTCCAGAGCTCTTACAGGTAATAGGGAGCTTTCGATTTGCACGTCCACATAGTCGACTGCTACGAGATTACGTCATTTTAAGCCTCTGCGCATGCGTCACGTCGTCTCCCTCGTCCACTATCCAAATCGAGAACGTGTCCACCGTGGTTTTGCCGTTCGTCTCAAACTGCAACGCTGTTTACACGTATGAAGTCACAGAATTTCTGAAAATGGATAAAGCGGCAACAAGTGCACTCAGCAACATGCTAGTTTCTCTCGCCATGATCTGTTTTGTACAATTACCTAAAATGTCGAGGCAGTGATGGTTCCGTTGGGGAATTTGTTTTGTTTTAGGCATGTTTTCTTGCAGTAAGTTCAATACACCGCGAAGTTAGCCTATATTGTTACTGTTGTATATATCGCCATGAAAACATACCAACAACTTTACAAAGCTGCAGTGAAGTTCATGTTGTTGACCAGCGCTATGCATGGTTGAGCGAATTTCGAAAAATTACGTAAGTCAGACTGTAGCACTTCCATGTTTTACACGACTCGTCTACGTCGACCCATGCACTGGAGGATCGAAACAGGCTATAACAGTTGACGAACGTAACCAGTCAACGCTTTCACTTAGACACGCTGATCGACCTGAACGCAGTCCACGTTCACTCAATCGAAAGCTCCTTAATATCTCAGTATGATCTACGACACCGACAAACGTAAGTCCCTTTGCGCCAGTATTATTGAATTACGGAATGTAAAAAGGCTTGCTTATTATTCCACTAGATGCAAAGTTAAAGATGTAGTTCAAACCAAAAAAAAAAAGGCTTAGTGATTCCTTGACGGAAGGTGGTGCTTTGTTGCACTAAGTTCCATGCAGCAATTTTATACCTTTTGACCATATCATTTCAACAGTTTCTCAATTTAACCTCTGCTGACCTCACATGACCTTTGAAAAGCACCAAAAATTGGATAACAAGAAATGACAAAAACAGTTTCTTAAGAGGGACTCGCACCCGGGCGATCTGTGTGAGAAACGGTGCATTACTCCATCACGCCATCAAAAACTTCGTTCAACTTATGACATGTCTAATCATGCTATAGTTACAACATCCATTAATATGTGTTCCTAATTCGGTAACTAACGCAAACTGGACAGTTGCGTATGGAAAAATGCGTATGAAAAAATAAATGTTGCTTTGTATAATTTTATCTTTGGAGTTCAGCCATGACTTTTCGTTGGTCACTAAAAGCCGGACACAATTTAGAGGTACCGTCGACTGTTCAGTTAGTTTAGGAGGTTTTCGTAGTTTAACCTCTATTGACCTCAGATGACCGTTGACCTTCAATAAAGCCATAGGTTTCTCTCTCTCTTTTAAAGTGACAAATCTACATATCACGTATAGAAAGTATCCACCATCCCTGTCTTGGAGTAAAGTGTTTCTTCAAGGTTTTCAGTTTTTTACCTCTGATGACCTCAGATACACGCTGGCCTACACTTAAAATAATAGGGTTCTTCCTTTCAATATGATAATTCTGTAATCTAAGTGGAAGTGCCCATCATTGCTTTCATGAGATACCGCAATAGGCCTTATCAAATAAACTTTAACCTGTACCAAAACCGATGTTTCATCTTCTGACTATAACGCGTCCACTTGCCAAGTATGAAAATCATTCATACTTCATAACTAGAAATACCGTGTTTGCAACGTTTTCGGCTTAGGATTTCTGATGACCTCAGAAAACCTTTGACCTTCATCAAAAGCAAAAGGGCTCTTTCTGATATGATAATCCTATATACATAGTATGAGAAGTATTCATCATTGCTATCTTGAGATATCGTGTTTGCAAGCCAAAGGTCACAAACATATATGTACACCCACAAACACACCTGCATTCAATTAGATTTATAAATGCAGCTTTGAACATGTCGTGTAAATTTCAATTTTAACGGTGAAGTTCACATTTATGTAAATAAACTGATTAACAGTAGGGTTTCTACCTGAAGCAATAACTTCGACTCCGGTACAGTTGTTCTGTATGCTTTGTCAACCTTCCGACACACCGATTAATGCATTTAATTGTTCTTTTCAGGGCAAGTAATCAACCAAGTAGAATTGAGGAACAGGATATCATCCCGCTGATACGTGAATAGTAAGCCGGTTGACTTTTTGTGTATATAGTATGGATACAGTTACTCCTATATGTGCGCCTTCACTAAACTGAAAAATGAAAAGAAATAAAAACTCGACCTTTGAGGCAATTAAGCAATATCCAGTTATTATAGTTTTAGGGAATAATGGACAGTTCCAGGCCTGCTACACCTTGCAACATTTCAAAATCTACTACATACAAGCCGTAATGAAGATAATACCTAAGGAATAAAAACATCTTTCAAAGCCTACTTTTGTCCATGATTAAATACATGTAGGAGCTTTGGGATTTTTCAGCATAAGAAATAGTGTATAGGTTGTCTTTCACCGACGAATACTTCTAATAGTGTTTTTCAAAATTTAGATCCCCAAAGCAATGAATGAATGTGCGTGTTCTACTCTACCTGTTGACTGCCTACATTTGCGCAATATACACTGACAGAGTGTATTCGCGCAATTTGAGAAGCAACGTTAGATATCGATATTCTGAATCTCTCCCCCAAATTGAAACAGAGTAGTGTGAACATTTTCAAGATAACATTTAGAGTAAATCTTCAACTTAATATCCAGATTTGATATATTTCCCCTTTCTATCCAGCTGGTACTTTGGCAAAATTGACATCGATAGATGCACAAAGGTTCTCGGTGATGGTTATGTACCAGACGGTACATTCATTGTTAGGGAAAGTACCTCGAGTAGCGGTAAGTCCTAGCACTTCTCTATCAAGTTGGAGTTCTGAAAAATTATGGAAGATACGTTTGATAAAATCTTGTACAACATGGAAAGTCACGACACCCAGTGAAAAACCCCCACTGATAGAAATAATGAAAGGAAAATATGTTATACTTAACATTATTTTCAAAACGCTGATAACAAATAAACAGATTTTTCAAATAAAAGTAGTGTACTGAACGATTATTGACAGAGTTAGCTACATTGTTAAACACATGTGTGGCCAAAGGTCACACCCTTTAAATGAGGAAGAAAAATAAAACGTACTAAAAATTTCCTGCATTTAGTCAGCCTTACTAAAAAATCCTCGCTGCACCAGTGACATATTTATGATAAACTAATTAAAAGCTGAAGTTGAGGTCATGGCAACATGCCCTAAATGTTAATGAGCGTTATAGGAATGGGAAAAACATTACTAACAAACGTCAGTTTCGATACTAAAGTTTGTTTTAGAAGGATCTACCTGTCGTACCTACAAGTTTTGTGTTAGGTAGGACATTTTTGTTGTAAGTTAAATTCCACTCAGGAGACATGTTCATTTACCTATCAGATTTATGTTACAATGGATAATCATGTTTTTGTTTCAGGGACATTATGTATATCAGTGAAAGGAAGATCTCCGAAAGGGCCAGGAGTATTCAGTGTGCGAGTGACGGAGAGCAAAGACAGATTTGGTTACAAACTGTTGAGGAGTGGTGTCGATAACAAAGTCTTTACTTCTATACGTAATGTTATACGATACTATCAAGGTAAAAGTTTTCGAAGTCTGGTAACTATTAGATCTGCTGATATTTAGTTGTTTCGTTTTGTTTATAGGCTCTCGTCTATTCTTAGCTTAGTTTCATTTTTTATTGTTTACATGCCTAGATCTGCTTCTGTGTCTATGTTTTAAACTGCTTTTGTTCGGAATAGTTAAGTTCGGTATAGAGGTTGTTCATTCAGGCACATTGCTCTAACTGTATGGAACAAATTACCTGTTTCAATTCGTAGTAGTTTATCTCCAGATTCTTTTAAGATTCGTTTCAAAAGTTTTTCTTTTTATTCATTCTTTTAATCTTACTCTCTCAGCTGCTTCTTGTTTGTTTTTTTTTTTATCATTTGGCTCATTTTTAGCTTTTTTTTTTCATTATTTTGGATTCTTCTGATCTATTTTATTGTCTTAGTTTCTTAGCATGTTTTAAAGCGTTTCTTACCTTTAGTTAGTTTCTATGTTAGTTTACTATCTTTGCTGATTTTTATTGGATCTTTACTCTTTTGACCTCTGTAACTGCTCTTTTGCCCACATTTGCTGAATTGTTGCGCATTACAAAAATATTCATTATTGTTATTAGTGAATGAAAGAAAGGTAAAATTGTTTGGAAACAGACACCAAGATATCGCACTCTAAACATGCTTGCATCTTTTTATTCCTTTGGATCCCGTTAATATCATGTTAAAAACAGAAGCAATGTTACGATGTCTTTGAGAAACATTGCATTTGTGCGATACATTGCCTAAATATTGACTCCACGGTAACTTTTATTGGGATGTTTTTACAGATAACGGAATACATTCAAACGGGCTTTCAATATCCTTGGGAGAAGGACTGAAAAATAAACATTACTACCTTGGAGAAGACGAAGAAGAAGACAGGTCATTTCAAATAAAGTCTGAAGATATCGATGTTCAGTCCGAACAACTTGGAAAAGGACACTTCGGTATTGTATATAAAGGTCAGTGGTTGAGGCATTTCCTGACAACACAAAGAAACTGAGTTTCCAGAAGGAACCTGTTGTTGGTTGTTTTATGAGGTCATTTAAACCAGGTACCGCTTACTGAGGGGTCGAGTAAAACATTTTCACTATCCTTCAGATTTGGTTAAATATCAACTTTTGTGTGCTAATTACATCACAAAGTACCGAATAAACGCCTTTCACAGACTTTCAAACTTGTACAATATTTCGTGAAGCACAGTAATCGTGATTTCATGCACCCTATAGACATATCGCGCCGTAGGAGTGTCCTCGCACTTGTTGATCCCTTTAAGCACCTCCGGTTTCATCGGATTTGCAAGAAAACATAGACGTAGCAAGCTGTCAACTGGGAATGAACGTGGTTTTGGACCCACGTCCTGTGGGAGGGAAAACTTTTTGGATATTTGAGGGCCATAAGAATACAATTTGATCAACATGTTGCAATTTTTTAAAGATATTTTCTTTAAAGTTTTGACATTAATACGGCGTTTCGTCTTTGAAGTGAGGGAAGGAAAAGAAGCATGCTTCCTATGCCTATGCCATTCCATATCTGATGCTGTGTAACATAGTGAAATATAGAAGGGACAGTACTTTATGCTGGTATATTTTACCTAAGTCCATCAATAATATTTTGCAGTGTTTTAATGGAAGTCACATAACCCTATGCTTGGAGAATATATCTTCTGTACTACTGGCACTCCAGTGAATGGAACGACCTTGTGTAAATTCCGTGCAATATGAAGAAATTGTAAAGAAATATACATTTCTCACAGTTACTCGACTTTTTGATATCATAGGGGTTTGGAAAAAACGAAATGGTCAACAGGTTTTGGTAGCGGTAAAGAAACTTATTGAAAGTGACAAGGAAGAGCTGGAGAAGTTTATAACAGAAGCGAATGTCATGAAGATGGTTTACCACGATAATGTAGTTACGTTCGTCGGTGTTTATTTTGAGGTGAGCTTACGCAATATAACATGTTGAACCCACCTGAGACCCTTTCACCATACGCAATACATATATTCAGAAATTTAAAAACTTATTTTCCACCATTTCCTACAGTTACGTTATTTAAAGTTGCAAGAATAACTTAAAACAATTTTAATTCATACAGGAAAACCAAAATCCAGTGATAGTTACCGAGTTGATGCCAAAAGGGAATCTACTAAACTATTTGACAGCAAACAAGGATACATCGCTAGGAGATCTTTATTATTTCGCTTACCAGGTAAGGCCGACCTTGTAACAGAATACTTATGTTTACAGCAGTACATAATGTACACGATTTCAGGGTTTTAAATATTGTTGCTAAAATGAATTTCTATATGACCTGTGGGTGCAGAGCACGCATAGACACACACTCACTTAATCAGAAACTCTTAACATATAGCGACTTGTTGTGATCTTCAGGCATACGACGAGATGAAAGCGCATCATTCACGAAGATTTCCTACGTAGCCCGAATAATTCCTTCTGTTTGCTTTAAAAGTACCTAAATTCTAAAACTATGAGATTACATATTTCAGAGGGTGGCAAATGGCACTTATTCATTCAACTCCCATTTCCATAGCTGATTTCATTGCTAAGATATAAAGTGTTGAAATTTATTAACTTAACTTGAAATAGTCCATTAGGCAACAGTTAATGATGTCCTTCTTGTACAACTCACATTAATTGCTTCTGTGTTCTTTTGAAACTAAAATGTCCATATGACCTTGAAAAAACTCTCTGTTTCCTTGCTCAGCATATTGTATGGAGAGGGCTTGTGTAGTCAAGTAGCAATATAGCAGTAAGACAGTGACCACATTTTGGCACAGGGTACAGAGGATTTTGAAGAAGCAAAGAAAACAAAGACGATAAATTCAGCGGGACAAGACTGACTTTACAAACTATATATTCGGCAATCTACCATTTAAATTTAAACAACAAAAGTTTAACATTTTATATATCAGCTTAGAAATATCCTAATTTTTAAGCCATGTAACGTAAAGGTTTGGAATTTTTGGCTTGAGAGATTCTCTTTAAGTTACACGGACGGGTTATACCCTGAATATTTGTAGATAAAAGTTGATCACACCATCAAGATATGATACAGCTCTGTGCTAATTAACCTTATTGGGTTCAATGGTACTAGTATTTACCATCGACAAACTGTGAACTTTGCCGACGGGTTTGATTGCAGAAGCGGTGCAACAATTGCTTACTTGTGTAGCTAGGGGTACCTCAGCGTACCCAGTACACCATCTGCCTAACTATAAATAATCTTCGGGAGCTCCGCAAGTAATTGCGTAGTGCGGAAGCTCTGCACTAGCTACACAGCAATTAATACTCCTTGCCAATTACATACGACGTAGAAAAAGTTAAGACAAATTTCATATCCAGTGGCCCTATTCTGCAGTAACCTTGGTCGTAACAATGCATATACAACGTCAAATAACATAGTAGGATAACGTGGAAAGTAGGGGGCACTCTATGTATATGAAAACTAGAAAAATTCATGCAAAGCGCAAAATTTCTTTTTCATAATCGTTTACATGATCATTTTCTGTGGCAGGTTGCCGCTGGTATGACTTTTATAGCAAGTAAAAATATCATTCATAGAGATTTAGCGGCAAGAAATGTTCTACTTGGCGAACAACATATTGTGAAAATTGCCGATTTCGGTCTCAGTCGTGTCCTTAAACAAGATGAAATTTACTCGTCATCCATTGGTATGTTCAAATTTAAAATCATTGTGTACCTGTTTAACAATTTTTAGTTGCATATGGCAAGTGTGCAAAACTTCTAAATATATTTCACTAAGTATTTACTGTATTACAAAAAAGTTAGTTGGTGTGAACTGGTACCAGGGCACAAAATGCCTTGTTCCGTGTAACAATTGACGCAATACGGATAAGTCCACTCAAAACATGTTGTTGATTTGGAAAAATTATCAGTTTAACTGACTATCACTAGACCAGTCGGGCCAGTTGATTACAATTGTTAGGTATATTTAGTGTAATTATTGTACTTAAAATTTTTAATTTATCCCCTCTTTTTACAAGCCTTTTAAGACAGTATAACAGATAAAAACAAAATATCGTCTGACTACAAACTTTAAGAAAATAGAATCTGTTGTGAATTGTAAAATGGAGCTGTTATTTACCAAAAGTAACTTTATTTATTCACATTTTTTCCGTTATAATTTTTAATTGCAGGAATAGTTATTTTCCTCATTTGCTTACAGCAGAGTTTCCAGTCAAATGGACTGCCCCGGAAGGCTTGGCACCACCCCCTCGTTACTTTTCTACCAAATCAGATGTTTGGTCCTATGGTATTTTTCTCTCAGAACTGATCACTCGTGGAGAAGAGCCATATAAATGTTAGTTTTTGTCGTACACCCATACACAAAGAAATTTTGATATTACAGTTGCTATCCCCGATGACAACAAGCGACAATTAAAAGGTCTTAAATCATTGCTGTTTACGAAAACTTTGGCGTTAAAATCCTAAAGAGAGATAACTGCATGCAATAAGAGCAAAAATAACATTGCGAGTTGCCCCCATCTGGAACGAAGGAAACAATTTGTGATGTCAAGGAAAAAGAGTGATTTTTTTTAATTTTTCATTTCATAACTAGAAAAATACAAAGGCAAATGTGACAGGAACCTGCCCTTACAAAACTTATGTGGGCAACAGTTCCAATACCACGCGTGACATACCGTGTCAAACTGTGGAAAACTATGGTGGGGTGTGAAGAGTCGCGAAGTTTCTGTAAATTTTTGTATTTTTGACAGTATGTGTCATTAATAAACAGTTGACCCACATTTCCAAAGTATCCTGAATGGACTTGCATTTCCACAGCTTGAACATGACGCAATGCGTGGAAAAACCAAAAAACACGTTGAACTCTTTCACACTAGGGAGCAGAGGACGAGCGGGGGATCAGATCCGGATCAGATCCTACTCTCGATATCAAGGGTATGCTTTCACACCTGATACCCCGCAGTTAACCAGACCCTGAAAACGCGATTGACCAACAGGAATTTTCTTTGACAAGACCCACATGATACACTGCTCGTAAAATGTGTATACACCCTCAGATCTACATCGCCCGTCATAACCTCTCCAATGGCTTACAACTGAACAAATAGGGACTGCTATAATGCTATATCACTTGTTCCATACACAATACAGAACTTTGTTCTTCCATGAAATGGTGCTTTTGTAAAGTTATAGAGTAAAGACAACCTCGTTGAATTATCTGTGATGGTGACATGTAAGTTTGCTTCCTTTCAGTTGGCCGGTGCCATTTAGGCCGAGAACCATGGAGCAGTTTTCTTGACCCTAATAACTTTCAGTTTGAAGTTTTTCTTCAAATATGATCATTGGCATGGCTGAGAATGACCCATATTACTAAATGGCAAAATTCATGAGGTAGAGGTTCTCACCCCCTCCCTCAATCTTGGAAGCCTTCCTGCGGGTCTGTAGAGTTACCTGGCACCGTCAACGAATGCATCAAGAAAGAAAGATAGGGCAACAAAACTTTTTGCATTGCCCTTGAAGATTTTGACTTCTCAATCTTGGCCAATACCAAATTCGCATTGTGAAAGTTACCATACTTGGTAGTAAGCAAAACCAAAATTATTTTAAACATGTGTTTGCGGAAGAAATGGTAGACCGGTTGTAATGGAACAATTGATATGCTTCGTGAGAATTATTTTGTGGACTATGAGCTACTGGCTACCACGGCATAAGCTATTATAGTATTATACTGTGTACTGTGCAGTCAATTTGCAGCTACCTCGGCAGGCTCCGCTGCACCGTTTGTGCATTTTAGGGTAATAGAAAGGACTTTGCGTCATACGTCATCCTGATCTCAGGTCACTTTGATTCACCGATCTTTCATACACAGGTTTTTGATCCCCAGCTCAAGATCTGATCTGCCCCGGTGGGTGGATCAAAATCTCGAGATCTAATCTTGAGTGCGAGAGCTTTTGCACTACAAATTTGATCTCGAGCGGCGGATGAGATTCGGATCTGATCCCCTGCTCGAAATCAAGTATGAAAGAACTCGTTTTTTCACAAGTAAAATGTGGCAAAGTAAGGTGGGGTAAAGTAGGTAAAATGTGGAAATGTAATGAGGGGTGGTTCTGAGTAAAGTAAATTCAATAATTCGATTTCTTCCAGCGGCCTTGTTTGTCACACTTTGTCCTGGTTTGCCAAATGTGTCAACTTGACACAGCTTGACCAACTTTGATCCAGATTTCAAGGTGTGACAATCATGCAGGGAAAAACGTGGTCTGTGTATCAGATTAGTTCAAATACCACATGTGTCACCACTCATGACCACACAATTTTTCTTTTTGTATTTTAATATGCTCTGCCACATGTGATTACGTGTGTTCACATGTGGCATGTCACACTTTTGTTTGGAAGGGTGGTCCCTAGGAGGATAAATGTAAGAGATCAAAATTTTCACATTTTAGAAAACAATTAATGAAGCACACAGTTCTGATAACTTTCCTGTCGAACTTTGTGAGCAGTTATTGCTGTATTTCAAAGTATTGATGCAGAAATGGTGATTTGAGGAAACCTTTTCTATTATAGTGAAGGTCAAAGGTAATCTGGAATCAACTGATGTCAAAAGCTATATTTTCTAAGAATTTTCAAGATCTTTATCTGGGGTCACCAGAAGTCAAAAGGCAAAATTTCCCAAGAAATCCCAAAACCTTTATCTGGATCACCACAGGTCAAAAAGCTAAATTTTCCCCCAAATTTTCCAGATCGTTACCTGACGTCACAACAGATCAAAACGTAAAATTTCCCAAGAATTTTCAAGGTCAAATTTGAACACAAAACTGTACTTTTCCAACACGTTAAAGCTACCATTTGACCAGTGACTGAAAGAAATGGGACAACATCAGTGCACTGGACAACATGGCATTGTTTGGAATAAAATATACAGCAGTCGCTGTGTTCTACAATGTGGTCACGCACCTCAGGTTAATTTGGTTTCCACCGAACTATGTTCTTCGTAATGGACTAAAGCATCCACATACCCAAGTATGAACTCTATCCAAGCTTCATACTCCGAGTACCATGCTAACAAACATTTCAGAGTTTGACTCATGATGATTCCAGGTGACCTTTGACACCACCAAAAGCAATAGGGTTCTTCCTCTGACTATAAGGTATCGACATTCTAACAATGAAATTTATCCAAGCTTCCTCTTTTGAGATATCGTGTTAACGAGTTTTTAGGGTTTGATCCCCGGTGACCCAAGATGATCTTTGACCCCAAATAAAACAATGGGTTCTTCCTCTCACCAAAAGGCATCTACACATTAATAATGAAATTTATTTAAGCTTCCTTCCTACCTTGAAATCCCATGTTAACAAGGTTTCAGGGTTTGAACCCTGGTGACCCGAAATGATCTTTGACCCCTACCAAAAGCAACAGGGCTTCTTTCTCTTACTATATGATGAACGAGTACTTTGATGGCGTAGTGGATTAGAGCTCGGATTCTCAGACAGACAGTCCCGGCTGCAAATCCCTCCTAGGACCTGTTCCTTTTCTCATTTTCTATTATTCTCTTGTCGGTAGGGTTCAAAGGTCATATGAGGTCATCAGCGGTCAAGATTGTGAAAACATCGTAAAATATAAAAATGTCAAGGAGTGCAAATTTGAGACATGAACCCAGTCAGTGCTAAAATTCATTCTGTTTCAGCAAGAAATCATTAAGCCTTTCGGCTTTTTGGTTGATTCCTTGCCGAAGTCAATAGGAATCTATTCAATCACGCTGACGATTTTTTGTGTATGTGTGCACCTAAGCTGTGTAAGCCATGATATGGACATGGGTGTGTGTATGAGTGTGTGTGTGTACATGCATGGGTGTTTGTGACGCTTGTCTTGTAAACACAATATCTCAATATAGCAACGTTGGATACTTCTCATATTTGTAACATAGAATTATCATATTAAGAGGAAGATCCCGTTGTTTTGGTGGAGGTCAAAGATCATGTGAGGTCACCAGAGGTTAAAAACCGAAAACCTTTTAAACATGATATCTCTAGGTATGAAGCATGGATGCTTTTCATACTGACGTTCCAGTCAGAGAATGAACCCTATTAATTTGGAAAAGGTCAAAGGTTATCTGAGATCACCAGAGGTACAAATACGACATTCTTATAAACTGTTTGTTAATACGATATATCAAGATAGTTATGATTGCCAAACCTCAAACTTGGTGTACGAGTTTATCATATTCAGAGAAATAAGCCCATTGTTTTCAGTGGAGTTCAGAGGACATTGAGATCATGAGTGGTCAAAAACCGAACACCTTGAAAACAACAAGATATTTCAAAACAGGGATGATTGATCCTTTTTTACTTGGTATATACATATGTTACCTTAAGAGGGAGGGGACCTTATGAGTTTGTTGGAGGTAGAAGGCCATATGAGGTCATCAGAGGTGAAAGAAAACCTAGTAAAGTTAGTGGACAGTGAGCGGTACCTTCAAATTATGTCCAACGTTTCGTGACCAACGAAAAGTTACGGCTGAGTTTTTCTACCATTATAAAGATAACTTTAAAGGGAACAACTATTTTTCACAAGCATACAGTAATAACTCATGCTTGAATTGTTTTATTATGAACTTGTAAAGAACGCTGTGGCTATCGCATGATTAGAAATACTTTATGCCTATCGAGTGCTTGATGGCGTAGTGGACTAGTGCTCGAATTCTCACACAGAAGGCCAGGGGTTTAATCCCTTCTAAGGCACGACATGTACTTTTCCAATTTTTTGTTGTTTTGTGAGGTCAGCATGGGTCAAATTGTAAAAACATTGTAAAAGTGATGTAGTTAAGAAGTATAAATTTGAGGGATGAACATCAGTGTAACAAAGCAGCCCCTTTCGGCAAGGAATAACTAAACTGTTGGGCTGTCTGGTTATTTGAAGCCTTTTCAGGGTTAATTCTAAGTATGTAATAGGGGTTACGAAACCTTAAAACTACTCGGTAAGACGAGAAATAACCATGCAAGGCTCAACAAGCTTACATGTTTTTATTAAATAAGAAGAGGATAATTTTGGAACTCCAGGAAACATAAGATTATATAAGCTCTGTTGTTTCATCTTTAACGGATCCCAATCAAACTCAAACCCACCTTTCCATTCACAGCTGTACCACACATAAGCATTACCAAAGATCGACTTATTCATCAAGGATATAGAATGCAAAAAGAGAATCTTGGTGAAGACTGCTCTTTGGGACTGTACGCTATCATGGAAAAGTGCTGGCAGTCTGACCCACAACAAAGACCAGATTTTAAAACCGTGGCAGCAGACATTCGCCGTCTCTACAAACCACACCTACTTTTACAGCAACTGTAATATGTCTTTAGAAGTTTCTCTTGTAATTTGTCGTTCAAGAGCATATTAATTTCAGTGAAATGCATGTGCGTTAGTAATGTGCAATTCCATGCTAGTTGGTTTATTTGTTTTGCACATGACTGTACATACAATTTGCAAGGAAGCTCTCCAGAAAGCCACAGCTGGTTAAACACAGTGGTCGTCTTACGAAGGAAACAAGGGATAATTATACATACATTATCTGGAATTAAGAGTACTGCTTTCGCATAGCAAGACGGAGCCACTTTAGTTTTAAATGCAGTATTTAAATTTATTGCATAAAAAATTTTCCTACTTTCCCCAGGTGCCTGTTTTTTTTCATGGAGTAGGATATGGAAACCTATATCTTGCTCCATGGATGTTTTCTTTTATGTTATTTTGTCGATGGTCTGGGACAAGTGCCCCTCAACTATTTTATAGTGTGAAAAATAAGGTAGTGTTGATTTTGAAAGTTATAGACTATGTGATACTTGAAGAAGTCAATGAGATCTTTTGTGGGTAGTTTTACATGACCATTGTCAAGGGCATCGGCAGTTAAAGTGCCAGGGAAGTAATTTCTGTTTGAGGATGCATCTTGTGAAGTTGTGGCCTGCGAAGCCTTTAACCGCAATTGCCGAAAGCGAAGCCGGAGGCTGGGGACTGAGGCTCCTCCCCAAGAAATCGTTCCTAAATTTGACGGCTTTTGCGGACATTCTGGACCATTTCTTCAGAAAATCCTGCTTCCACCAGGAGTAATTTGGAATGCTTATGAAATAGATTTCATATCATGACTGCAAATTTAAGATAGTAACCGTCAGTCAATTTGCTGAAGATGGTAGTAGTTGGTGAGGAGTGAACAGAGATAAGTACAGCGATAAGTGTAGCCTATAGCAAGGGTTTTGGAAATGGTTATTTAGTCAAGCTGTCCTGCTGGAAGTAATAACGAAGCAATTCCACCAAAGTTTTCCTACGCACAACAGTACAGCAGTACTGATGAGAGATGGATTTATATAAGGCTCATGCGAAGCACGCCGAGTTTTTGCTTTTCTTTTGTTTTTCTTCGAGAATTGCGATTTCCTATACATGGGTAGGGTTTGAGACTTTGTTTGCAATGACCATGGTGCATTTTATGACGTACATTACTACTTTCAGTGACTCTTATTTCAGAGCTTCAAGTCACAATAGTGTGGCGCGTAGCATGAAAAAAATTATACGTTGCCAGACAAAAATTTCAATTGTCTTAGTCAGTTTTCTCTGAAGGTGTGCGCGAAGCCCGCCGAGAAAAATTTTCCTAGCAATTTTATGAATTTTGAAAAAAATATTTTCCTTTATTAAACATTGCAAAATTTAATCGTAATAGCAAGTGCCTCCCCCCCCCCCCGTAATCCTGTCTATGCACTCTTTTGTATGTGGTTATTGATATAACAATTATTGCACTTCGTGCACATTTGCCCTCCGGTGGCAATTAACTTGAACTGGGACTTTTAAAAACCACTTTCGTGGATTTCTGTACCGCTGACATGTGCATTCATTATCTTCGGTTTCCTGTTTAACACATAATAAAAATGAATACAGCAAAGGTTATATATGTCAAGTTCTATATTTCTCCCCATACAGTAATTTATAAAAAATGTGTCTGAGTTGCCCCTCTTGAGGTGGGGGGGGGGAGATAATAAAAATTTCTTTGTAGGCTACTACGCTTAGATAGTGTCACGTATTAGTCCCGCCGGCCCACAAATACTGTCACCACAAAAGAAACGGGGAATGGCCCCCTCATAGGCCTGTGACAGGTTAAGGGCTCCCCTGAAGGTAAATCCGGCTATGTTCATGTTTTCAGACTGGAGTCATGCGATAGTAAGCAATTTAACCAAGGAGCTGCCATTGATTGCTCCCTGATTAAACCAATCAGCTATCGTTGGATTGTTTCTGAAGGCATAACACGCGATAAGGAAGCCAATCATTCGTATAGTGTGCGGATCTGAAGTACATTTCCAGATCGTGACGTATCAAAACCGAGTCACGACAGTCTATCTACGTTGCCAGGTGCAAAATCGTGTAGTGTGGGTCAGATACGCATCCTGATGGGAGTAGGTACAACACGAAAAATAGGTTAAGGACCTATTTATTCACATTTTGTACCTCACAGATTGAATTAAAAGCAAAAACGAATGACTCGGTAGTGTATACCATAACAGGTGTTTCAGAGTATCTGATACATAGAAGTTGAAGAAATTAAGTAGACTAAAGCCAGTGAGCTAGCAGTCTGTACGACACTAAAGCGACGGCGCATACTACAAACATTACCCCGCTGCTTTTGCTCAAGTTATAAAGAAAACTGGAGGCAGCATGGCTTATCTTTGTTGGGAAAATTTCTCCTAACCTTCCGGAAAACGGATAACATGGCATTTAACTTCTTGAGTTGAATGTGCATTGTGCATATGGAGACACACAAATCATCTGGCTTTGGCCATATCGCGAAAGCGCCCTTATTATTTTTTTTTTTTTTGCTTCACTGGTTAAATGCGCACCGATACACTGTACTAACTTTCTCCGGCCCTTACTTCTTGTGATCTGGTATCGCAGTTCTTATGAGCAAGAAAAAGTATAACGCCGCACATCCTTGTTTATGGTTCATCTTCTGTGAATGATGACTTTTTCAATAAGTTCAACCAAAAGTAGAGCGCCAATTGCTATTACAATGAGCTTACCTGTCGATAAACAATTACAACAATAAAAAAAATTAAAGACAACCCATGGACTTTTTGTGTACTACTTTTAATGGGTTCAATAAGTCGAATTTTGCCAAGCCAGTGGAGACTGTCTGCGTAGTTACACGTTGAACGAAATGACTTGATGGAGGAAGAAAACATGTGTCATTATTATCTTATAACACATACCGCTTATCTGTCTGATAGAATAACCGAAAAATTAATTCTTAGTATGGTACTTGCAAGTAATGCAAAAAAAAAAAAAAAATATGTTTTTCAATAACATCCCGTCAAATAACAGGATGAAATAAAAAGGTATGGATAGCGTGTCAATGTGTGTATGACTTGTTGATTATTTGAGTTCAGGGCTAGGCTTACGAACGATCTCGTTTTTGACATACCAACATGTGGTTAAACCCTCTATAGTGGTATAAGGTGTTGTGCTGTCCGGTGGTAGAAACAACTAGCTGAGATTTCTATGGCAATTGCAATGCGACAGCAACAATATAGCAGGCGCTATGTGAATCTGGATTACAAACTGGGTGTGAGTCAGTTAAATAAATAAATTGTGTAGGTTTGATTCGACCCTCTTGTCTGTTTTCTTCTTTAACGGGTCTTTGTCCAACCAGTGATTCTCATTTACGTTGGACTTCGTAAACTACTTAAACCTACGTGCACATATGACCATGCAAATCATGTTGCAAGAGCATCCGCCTTGTATGCGGGAGGTCGCTGGTTCGAATCCTGCTTGAGGCTAAGTTTTCCATTTACAAATAAATATCCTCTTTCAGTATAAGACAAGTGCTTTGTTAGAGGAAAAATGGCCAAAGGTCTCTATGCGACTATTTAATATAGCGTTGATTTGACTCATATATATATATATATATATATATATATATATATATATATATATATATATATATATATATATATATATATATATATATATATATATATATATGTATACATATATGCACTAGCAAGCACTAGCAAGCGGGAGGTCCCGAGTTCGAATCCCGGTGGAGTCAACATTGCTTTTTCACCTCGCCCAGATTTTTCAGCTTTACCGACTCAACTCTACATACATCGCAGTTGCCGCCAGTGTTTATTCACCGTCAACTTTGTGCTGTCACACGTTTCTGCATCTCTTCGGAGATCCGCTGGCGGGTTGACAATTGTGTTCGGCTGAATTGCATCAATTCTGATCTCTGGTAGGGCTTGCATCAAAGGAGAACTAGTGCTGTTCCCAAAATAGGTGCCTGCTCAGGAGGTGAACTGCGAGTGCTTCATATGGGGTTTGAACAAAGGCCAAACCATCTTGGCTTCATGGCTCAGTGGTTAGAGCGTCCGCACTAGCAAGCGGGAGGTCCCGAGTTCGAATCCCGGTGGAGTCAATATTGCTTTTTCACCTCGCCCAGATTTTTCAGCTTTACCGACTCAACTCTATATATATATATATATATATATATATATATATATATATATATATATATATATATATATATGCTGGGGTGAAAGTTTGAATTTCATGTGTCTTCAAATTATAATAACGAACGTGTGCGGTATTCTAAGTGGGGCGGATGTCCGATTCCTTGATCTGCACAGGCAAAGGTCTTTCAGACTTATGGCAAGACGTAATTTCTGGTAAATGTGGTAAATGTCTACTTCGTACCTCAGTCTGCTATGGCAACGTTTGACATCGTACAAAATACCAGACAGTAACTGCACACTCTAGGCAATGTAACCAAACAGGTCCGTAGCCTGCGGGAACAGTTGCCTGCCAGATATTTCCAAACTGAAAAATAAAGGTTGGTCTACTTGAAAAAAAAAACTGAAATGCTGAAAAATTCACTGTCCTAATTATGATTTCAAGGTCCAAAGAAGTTCGGAAACAGCATTTAAGAATTCTGTCCTCCTAAATTTTCCCGAGGAGGTTACCAGACCCTCGTCATGGGCATGCTCTCATGTTGGATTCTCTTCCTGACGAAAGAACCCTCTTCCTCCTAAAAAATACCCAGCTTAAATACAAGTAAACTAGCCAAGAAAAGTTTAAAATAATGTAATCACATCAAAACGTTATCAAAGATAACACGATCTTTGTTCTTGAAAACCTTGGAACAAGAAAGATTTTTCAAAAAGGAAAGCTGTCATTCCTTCTGTTCTGCTACATCCAATTCAATTTCACCTTACCAAAACAGAAAAAAATAAACGCTAAGTAATGAGGATTCCCAAACATATTATCAGTTCAACGCATCACCAAGCTTTACCAAAGGTAGCACTATTTTGCATCCAAGCCTCCTCACATAAACAAATATTTTTCGAAAGTAGGGAGAATACCACTATATAATGGCGATTTGTTAAAAGATAGTAAGCTTTGTCAGCGATATCACCATTTTGTACCTAAGCCAGACCTTACATGAACCCCCTGTTAAGATACCTCCACAATGGCACCCATGCACAGGTTAGGAAAGGAAGGGCCTCCCGTGGTATCAACTACTTATAGGCACGCCACTTGGTGTTCCACTTAGACAGTGTCATGAACTGCCCACCTCTCCCACCGTCCAG
Organism: Holothuria leucospilota; assembly: GCA_029531755.1. Taxonomy (NCBI): domain Eukaryota; kingdom Metazoa; phylum Echinodermata; class Holothuroidea; order Aspidochirotida; family Holothuriidae; genus Holothuria; species Holothuria leucospilota. The sequence goes on from CM055971.1 coordinate 44,430,353, forward strand.
GAGGTTTCGCCCGGGTTACAGCCCTGTCAAAGTAACTCAGAATCAAACTCATTACCTCCGACGAAGCACAAGGTTATCATGCATAGTTAAGTAAAAGTGACGGGGCAAGGGTTCATGTATGGGACAGAATGTGGTAAGGTGCAAGACATAAAATTACTCATCTTTCAGTCTGCTATTTACTTGATATCATGTCACCATATAATGTCTCTATTTCAGCTGTAAAAATATTTTCTGCTGGTTATCGGAACTACTTACCTCCATGACAACCGTATGGAGTTTGCGCTCATTTTTCACAGAAATTTCGACTTCTTCCATTTGGGGCTATTTTCCCTAGGATAAATGTGTAGCGTGGAAAAGAAACCATTCATGAAGTATGAAAAGTATGAAAATGGAAACTTGCAAAATATTTCATGGGGCAGAATTTTAAATAGAACGATAATTCTAGTAAGATGAAAGAGAAAATTTGTCTTGAATTAAATGGCATTTGATCCACTCCGGATCCTATCCAAAGAAGTCCCTGCAGTAAAGCAGTGAAATATTTAAGCTCTAAATGTGCAAATGTAAAAATCACTGTGTATTCTTCTTGCAGTTATGCAAGCGCTACTGGCGCCCTTTTGTGGCTGCTTTACTGTTAAGATCCAGGGCAATGTGGTCGTCGCGAGTCCAGTTATAAATCCCCGGTAAGTTTTCGGGTATTTAAAAATTGCAGGCACTATGGTAAAGCTTTTATTCGTCTGCAGATGACATTATTGATGAATCTTTCAATACAATAAATACATATAATACATAGACCATTACTTTCAAAAGACTTAGATTGAAGCGCGGACAAGTCAGTAACGGCTGGCAGAAACTTGTGTAAAAGGACAGTGATAGAAAGAAAGCTTGAAGGGAAATTTACCTCATAAATATATAAAATTAAGTGTTCCATGTGCAGGAATTGCGTCTATGAGAGTTTTTGGTGGGGAAAGAGGACGGCGGAAGGGTAAAAGGTGTATATTTTTAATAGCTTTTATTGTAGAGATGCAGGTCACAATAACGGGAAAGGGACAAAAAGCTTGTCTCTACTCACAAAAAAGGCATTGCCCTTTTCTGATACGTGTAATTTAAGATGAATATCAAAGTCGATCCATATGATACGACGGTGATCACATTTATGTAAATAATTGAAGTGATTTGGGAAAAACAAAACAAAGGGAACAAGAATTAGATTCGATAGACTGACATCACACATTACTGTTAAATTAACCATTTGCATGTTTTGTGAGTATATTGCAACACTTGATATCTCAATACAGAGTGCAGGAATGTCCTGTCAAGAGACGAGCTAGACCAATGAGTTTTTTATTTTTCAACTCCTGAAGCTTTTATATTTGCATTGTTTGACTTAAAGGGGAATTTTCATGATCCCAGACAGTTCCAATTCTCACAACTATGCCACTTCTAGCTCCTCCCATAACTGCATGAAGCTCTGCCTTGTGCAGGAATAAACCTGTTTTATTGCTTAAGGCCATGTCCTGGTGAGCATACAAGGCTATAAAATGTAATAAAAGCACTCTCTCTCTCTCTACCTTGTGTGGAATGTGAGCTACTCTGCATCTTTCAAATTTTCAAACTTTGATGTCAATCAAAGAGCAGTCACCAACTGAGAATTTTGATACCCCTACACTAAAAATATACTTTGGGGTGATGACTGGCTGTCTTTAAGGTGCACTTTAAGGCAGGTCGTCTTCATAGGAGCCTACGACTTTGTACCATTAAGCTAATCAAATATTCTTGGGAGGTTTGCAAAACATCATTGGCAAAACACGCATTATCAAATGCAGGTGTTCAGCTACACCACCGGAGGACTTTCAGTTCACTACTCTATGATTTACTTCGTCTTACATTTGCTACACTATTCTCTAATTAATTCTATGTAAACAATGACGTTTTGAAAACGGTTACACTAAAATTATGGGAATGCTGAGTATTTATTTGCAAAATGATATATACCTTTACTTGCAGTGAACATCGTAGGTCAATCATGCACCAGTCTTACATTGGGGAAAGGGGTTGAAACTTACCCCCGCATTACACCTTAAGTAACAGGACGAATCTTCATATCAGCATATTTCATACTACAGTATCTGCCCCCGTATCTCTGTACCATATAATGGTTCGACCATTTTAGCCCGTGTAGTTGCCGTTTAGATTAGAGTCGGTGCAAGCAGTACTGCAACCGCCAACTTGGAAATTACTGCACTGACTCAAACCTATGGCACCATTTAGGAGCACCACCGTACCACCAGCCTCCGTGATGTTGACCAGCGCAGTTACAAACTGAGCAGGGATCATTGTCACGATCATAAGTGCTGAAAGAATGCCCCGTGTTAAAATATAGACCGGTCCCTGAGCAAATTAGAAAGTTAAATTCAATTAGTCTCTTACAATCTTATGGTTCCGCAGTTATGTGAGTGCTTTAAATTACAAATTATCATTTTGATTTACTTAAGAAATTTTGAGCGAATCAATGTTTTCACAATTTTATTACAGCCTTATAACTAGTGCAAGTCTTCTAAGTAAAATAAAAAATGTTGAATCACATATTTGAAACTGAATGTCGATTTTGTAAGCAAGTCTATCTTATTGTCATTTATTTTTTCATAAGATATATTTTATTGAAACTTTTGATCCATATCAAAAATATGTCGTCTGTACATATGAGAATCCCCAAAACAGCCACAACGCAATGATTCTGTTTAGCAATTCCTTTCAATAAGGAAAGAAACGGTCTAGTTGGAGAAATTTCTTGAATGGCATTTGAAACTTGTTGTCATTCCCATGATCGAGCGTCATTTGGTAATTCATCGACTCGTTTCCAACTGCAGAATCCAGGAAGGTTTGCTATAAGGGGGATTACTGTGACTTACTGTAACCATGTCTGTTGTTAATTGATAGACCTTTTGTTTTGTCAGGTAGCGTAGTTGCTCGTTTCACAGTCAATGCTGCCAAAACCATTTCTGTAACTGGTCCAGTTATAATAAAAGTCGATTACACTATCAATGAGACGCTAAAAAACCTAAATCATAGGCGTAGGAAGCGGAAGGGTTAGGGGCTTTAGCTTCAGTCAAAAATGTGGGGGCTGAAGTATGCTTCTGCCCCCAAGATCCAAGGGCAAAAACCCCTTATTTGCCTCTTCTGTAAGAAATGCAAACAAATTGCAGTAATTTCTCTTAAAGTTTGTCCAAAATGTTGCACCAAATTGCATCTAAGAACCCTCAAATACCCCAAAATTTTCCAAATGGGTGAAAGACACCCCCTCCCGCAGGACGGCGATCCAAAACAAGGTTAAGCCCCCAGTTTTGAAAAAGCTTCTTATGCCTATGACCTTAATGGAAAGAATCATTCTTTAAGATTGAAATGAATGAGACAAAAGCAGCCAGAATGCTTAAGCTCAAATAAGCTAATACTCGCAAACATAATTGTCGACAGATTACATGAGCCCCTGTCATTATTTATTTGCCGAACTTACAAATTTGGACAAGATTTCCAATACCGGGAGGCACAACTAACTCCAATATTGCACTGAAAGACACCTGGGGGACTAACTCGCAAACATTGCTGCCTGCGTGCATCATCATATTATGTTTGCGCGTTTATAACGGAGAGTATGGTTCACCAACATGGGCGACTCGATTGTGAGTTCTCTTTTTTTCTTACATCACAGGGAGAGCCACAACATATTCTTTAAACCATAAAACCTGTGGCCATTTATCCCGATTTCAACACTTTTGCATTATTTTGAATACGATGCCGACTAGATAAATTTCCTTGTCGCACAAGTTTCTTATTGATATAAATAAGTTTATTTACAGAAAAGAACTGGGGTGAGTTATTAATTCCCACATGTTTGTAGATTGGTTTGAGTTTACTAAGAATGAATTTATCGTCCTTATCAAAACTGACTAAGGTTAACTTACCGTCCATTTACCGCCGTCGGAAGTCATATTACAGAGCTCGCTGAAAGGTTCACCTGGCCATCCGGCTGGAAGTACTGAGAAGACACCGTCTGTTGTTTTGCCAGCTTGAAAACCATCATAGCAGTCTCTTTACAATGGGATGCAAGTTTCACCGTCACTTTCAAAGCCTTCATTACTATAAGATCTTATACCGTCATCTTCTCGACATTCTGCATAAGGCCTGTATCAAAGCAAAATTTAGTGTTACAGATATAATTACCATACATGGAAGATGGAGAAATATAATCGCAACATTATTTGATGACATTGTCAGAGGTAGAATTTGAAAATTTCTACGAAAACAGGTACCATTAGCTAATTAAAGACACTCATGCTATACAGCTTCCATTGAAAATGTTATTTTTCATACCTCACTTTTCTTATTCCTTGTTGGAGTGGGCGGAATCTATGCAATCACGATGGCGAGTGTAGGTATATGTATGTGTCGGTAGGCAGGCACACAGGTAGGTGTGTGTGCGTGTATGTGGGTGGATATGTTATGTGTGGGGTGTGTGGGTGTGTTTGTGACGCTTGGCTTACAAACACGATATCTCAAGGCAGCAATGATGAGTACTTCTCATACTTGGTATCTTTAGCGGCTCGCCATAGGGGCACGGGGGGCACTTGCCCCCCCCCCGAAAGTTTGCAAAGCATGGTCTTCAATTTTCCAGAAAAATAATAATAAATAAATAAAACAAGTAATTTGAGATGGGTTAGGCCGTTCTATTTCCTTGACTTGGTTTAAAATTAAAGAAGTGAATAACTTTGAAATTCCAATGCAATGCAAAGGTTAAACATTAATAAAGTACCTTCAAAACGGCATTTTTTTCGGCGCGCTTAGCGCGCGTTTTCTTAGTTGCTTGTTTGCTACTATATGTATTTCAGACATTACAAATGGACCTGCCATTAGTGCGAGCTAAGGTAATCAAAACAAATGATCACGCTGTGATATTTGTCATCTGTTTAGCTTAGGCATCATAATGTCATTTACAGAGGGTAACGGTAATGCTGGAGTTAAAATGCCCATAACTTTGCAGACACTTCAGAGCTTTCGGGTTCATTAGATACACAACCCATTAGCCGTGTTGATTATCATCCAAGATTAAAAGAAGCTTTGCCCAGGTGTCACCTGACCAGATTAGCATAGGTATCGGTCTACAAAAAGTTGTAACGGGCATGTAAGCCTAAACGTAATATTTCCCATAGAAGGAGAGGTTACCCTTCCCTTGTCCAAACTGACAGGGCCGTTGGCCCACGAGCGGTCTTATGACTGTCAAAAGGCATGTTATAAGCAAAAAGTTCTCCACCCCCGTGCTAAAGTATACCGTTTCAGTTGATTTTAAATAACCAAAAACAAAACCAAAAACCCAAACAGTCAATCTACGCTCAGTTTAGTGAGACTTTTTGGCCTAGCTATTTGTATATAGGATGAGACGTCGGGGGAAATTCCCCTCCCTCTTTAAAAAATTTCGTTTCGAAACGGTACTGAGATCCAAAATAGTGCTATCATTTCATCGTTTTCAAGTGTCTTCAGCGCTCGAAATTTTCGTTAGTTCAAACAATCTAGAAAACCAACATTTTATGGCTTCTTGGCAAGCTGAAACATATTGTGACACAATGAAAGAAACAACAAAATATTTAAAGACAGATTTGCATCACCCCAAGTACGACTCTTAATTGGGGGTAAGCAAAAGTCTCAGTTGGTGACTACTCTTTGATTGACATTAGAGTTACAAAATTCAAAAGATACAGAGCAACTCATATTACACAGCGCTCACAGAGAATGTTTTGATTACACATGGGGTCTTTTATGCTCACCAGGATGTGGCCTTGAGCAGTGAACTATGTTTGTTTCTGCACAAGGAGAAGCAGTAAAGACAATTATGGGCGGGGCTTACCACCAAGTGAACGTCATTCTTGGGGTGATGCAAATCCCTCTTTAATTTGGGGCTTAGTTTATACAAATGGATCAAGCCGCTTAGCCCATTTCACCTGCCTCTTACTCCGCCCCCCCCCCCCCATGGAGTAGCGACCGGCCTATATGGTTGTATTTTTATTTTTAAAGTAGTCAGCTCATGACTGACTGCCTGAAATGGTTTTTGAAGAGCTTTTGAAAACTACATGGGGCATCGCTGTAATACATAATAATAACCATACTCTTATTGTACTATCCGGAACTGACTATTAATATTGCCGGGGGGTCTTCCGAACCTCCCTGAATACGGACTTGAGTTTGCTCCCCCAAACAAAATTTCTTAGAGCCGCCCATGCTTGGTATATAGCATTATTTTATTAAGAGAATGTACTCCATTGTGTTGGTGCAGGTCAAAAGGTCATGTAAGCTCAGGCCGTAGCTAGGGTTATATACTTGGGGGGTGTGAAGGTCCCAAATTCCGACTGGCTGGATGTTTTTTCCAACTGAGTAGTGGCGCGTAAATTGCACTTGTTTATGAGCCCTGAGTTTGTATGCAGCAGTGGGGATCCTTCTTTTGTCACTTTGTTAAGGTGTCGTCCTGGGGGAGGTCTAAGGGAGGGGGATCCCCCTCCCCTTTGAGAATTTTTTTTTATTTTAAAATTGCTTAGATGCAAAATGGTGCTATCTTTGGGACAGTTTTTGAGCTGATCATATATGGCTGGAAAATGCCCATATTTTAGCAAATTCTAATTTTTGGTTAGGTAAAAGAAGAGAGTATGTTGTCTAAGAGGAGAATACGTTGTCAACAAACCTGTTGGAGCCCCCCTTTTGGCTACTTTACTGCCTAATATTCGGGCAAAGTTTTTACGCAAATATACGTGCGTGGAGTCAACAGAAACTTTCTTGGGACCAAAGATATTACACTCATAGATTCCAAACTTACAATAGCTCGTTGACTCCCCACCGAGCCCAAAATATCGGAGCGGAAGTGCTGATTACTGTTCAGTCGTTTTGACAAGGTACAATGAAATGAAAATCTTGCAAAGTATTAATACTTGTTATTTCTAAACATTTTAAATGTAAGAAGTATTACTCCTCAGTACTTAATTCCACTTACAAGAAGTTTACTTCTTCCTGACGGCATTACACATAAGTACACTCAGGGGCGGCGCTAGGGAATTTCGATAGGGCGGGCGGGGGGGGGGGGGGGAGCAAAGCATGAGGTGAGTGATCGCCGTCCTGGGGGAGGAGTCTAAGGGGAGGGGGTGTCGTCTAAGGGGAGGGGTGTCCCCATCCCCAAATGGGAAATTTCTTGTTAATTTAAGGTTGCTAAGATGCAAAATGATGATGCCTTTGTGTACATATTTTGAACTGATCATATATGGCTGGAAAGTTTATAATTTAGTAATTTTAATTTTTGTTTTGGGAAAGATGCTTTTCTGGGGACGGGTGTCCCCTCCCCTTTGAGAATTTTTTTTATTAATTTAAGATTGCTTAGATGCAAAATGGTGATATCTTTGGTATATTTTTTGAACTGATCATATATGGAAGAAAGTGTTCATAATTGATTAAATTTTAATATTTGCTTTGGGGAAAGATGCTTTTCTGGGGAAGGGTCTAAGGGGAGGGGTGTCCCCTCCCCTTGAGGAATTTGTTCAATTTACGATTACTTGGATGCAAAATGACGATGTCTTTGGTATTTTTTGAGCTGATCATACATGGCTAAAAAGTGTTAATAATTTATTGAATTTTAAGTTTTGGTTTAGTGAAAGAGGACAGTAGCCTTTGTTGTTTAAGAGAAGGGTATGTAGTCAACAAACCTCCTGAAGACCACCTCCCCCCCCCCCTTGTGTATGGGTATGATTTCACTCAAAAATACGTGCGCAGAGTCGACAGAAGCACGAACTTTTACGAATATTTTCGTTTACTAATATGTGCATTATCAACAGATAAAAGGGTAACTAAAGGCTGGCAGACACCGGTATAGCTGAAGCTTTGGACTAATTATATGGATCAAATAGATACCTACCCCACCCCTCCTCTTCTCTTCTTCTTTCTCCTTCGATTCCCTTTCTTCTTTTTCATTTTTTCCTTTTCTTCCCTTTTCCTGTTCTTTTTCTTCTCTCTCCCCCTGTTCTTGCAAATGATAGGAGGCGGTCTCTCCTGAACCCTGTGGCGTCGCCCCAAATTTTCTTTGCTCTTTTTCTGATTGACTCAAGATTTCTTCATATAGTAAAGATTGTGTTGTGTACGGCCATGCACCTACTACTTTAAAATTCGTTTTCTATGGATAACTCAGTCGAGACAACACCAACATAAAGCACAATAAGACATAGGCGTAGGTAGCCTTTCGAGACTGGGGGGGGGGCTGAACCTTGTTTCGGATCGCCGTCCTGGGGAAGGGGTCTAAGGGGAAGGCTGCCCCTCCCCTTGGGAAAATTTTGGGGTATTTGAGGGTCCTCAGATGCAATTTGGTGCAACAGTTTGGGCAAATTATAAGGAAAATTAGCGCATTTTTTTACATTTTTTATTGAAGAGACAAATAAGGGGGTTTTGGCCTTGGATGTTGGGGGCAGAAGCATACTCCCCCCCCAGATTTTTGACAGGGGGCTTTAGCCCCCAATCCCCTTCTTACGTTTATGCAATAAGGGAGACATATAGTATTACTTCGAAGTTTAATTCATTTATTAATTTTTTTTATATTTTTATTGTCAAAATGTTCGTTAAGTGATTGACTCATGATACCCCCCCCCCCGTATATATGTTCACGTTCTTAACTTTAAATGGTCACATGCTGGGAATGGAGAGACAGTAAATGTTTGAGACTGCCAAACATTACATAATCCGGACAGGGGGGAATCCCCAAAGACGGAAGGTTCACTTGGTCGAAGGTTCACTAATGACCGAAGATTCCCCTGGACGAAAATATATTACGAGATAGGGGTAGGGTTGGGGTTTTGGTTAGACAGAGATTCATGAATCAGGCGTATCCTCTGATGCACAAATTAGCTGTCTGTATTTTTTGGTGTATCTTGCAATGATACGCACCTTTTCTCCAAGAGAGGGAGAACTTTTTGCCCTGCGACACCATATGTTTATGGTCTCACAATAACTTGGCATTAGGGGGGCACACCCCATTAGCTTCTCCATTGACTTACACACTATTTTGTCTCGGTTACATTCCTCCTACAGCCTAGTCAAAGTTCACAGTCCAGACAAGCCACCCCTTAAATGAAAGATGACAAGTTGGCCTATCATTGCATTACAAATTTACTATAGCATGACCGTTTAGATTTTGAGCTACATGGGGATGAAGTTTAGAGAGTATACTGTTACGGCTTGTGGTCGCAAGTCAAACCAATAACAGCGAAAGATCACAGAAGAACGAGATTAAAATTCAACAACTTAATGATTATTTACAATCCCCTTATCTTACTTAAATTTACAATAATTAATTAGACTTACTCACAATCCTTTACTTAATATTTGCCTGGTCTGGTCCAAGGGCTGGTAGTGCATGCACGTTGACGATGGCACAGTGGTAGACCTGCAGCGTGCTGTAGCGTAGGAACTGGTTCCACGAGCGAATAATGACAAGGCTATGTAGGCGATGGATGATAACAACCTCAATACACAGTGTAGAACCGGCGTAAGGCAATTTATCACAAGTATGAATTGTCAGTGGCTGGCCTCATATGATTCGGTCAACAAACGGACAGCAGAATAACGTCTGGACTCGATGGTGTCTCTCTCCTCGTTAATAGTTGTTGAACTGCCTTTTATATGCTAGGCTTTTATTCGAGAACTCTCCAGAATTTAACAGAAACTTCTAGTGTACACAGTCCAGTAATTACGAGAACGTTCCTTAATAGAAACTTCTAGAACACACAGTAGTTGAATAACGATAATTGCAGCTTCTTCGAAGTGTTGCCAGGTCGCTGCTATAATTGGGACATAACGTAAACAGTTCTCACTTCTAGACAGTTCTAGAAAGGCTGCGTTGAAGTTGAATTCTCTGGAACTTTCCATTCGCTCGTCGATGGATTCAATCCGGTGTTCCTGACGGGTCGTCTTGTAACAATACACCTACCCATAATAATCCGCAAGGTGACGGAAATCACCCCTTTCTTCTGACAATTTTTAAAACGATCTAAATCATTTTCAGTCAATCTAAATTGTGCACCACCCACACGTTAATATGCCCTCTTTTATATCCAGGAAGAATCAGCATCAACTGATCATCTTAACGTAAGTTATTTACAAATAAAAAGGACCTAAAATTGACGGTGTACTTTGGAACTACTTTCCTCGAGTTGGATGTCTCTCTAATGGGGGTGTGCACCCTTAGGTTAGGTTAGGTTAGATGAGGTTTAACGTCCCCAGTTTCCAACCAATTGGTTCAAGTCGAGACGACCACGGCCTTTTTTCCAGTTGTGGCTCACTGGCTTGTTTTCCCTACTCCATTGTTTATGCTGAGCACCAAGCACAAAGGCAGTAGGTTCCATTTTTAAAGTCTTTGGGATGACCCGGCCAGGATTTGAACCCTAGACCTTCCGGCTGCAAGTCGGATGCTCTAACCACTTGACCACTGCAGTCGCCCTTAGGGTATACTACTGTATTGTTTTAGCTTTACTCTCGGTTCCTGTGCTTTTTTTGTTTGCGCGTTATGTATAATGGCCTTAGTGTTTATGTAATACTAAACCTGCATTCACGTAAACAATGGAGAAAACAGAAAACGTTATGCGTGCGGGGATTGCAAGTTTCAGGTATTTTGTAACGAACAATTTAACTAATATTGTGACAGATGGGTGACATATTGTAACACCTCACCCCACCCCCTACAAAATTATGTGTCTTAAAACGTTTTTAGACGATGTTATTTTGGGAGTTGAAAAACCAGAGGGGGGGGGGACAAATGCCTGCCCTGCCCCCCTGTGGCGCCGCCCCTGAGTACACTTGAACATGAACACACAATGACTGGTTTAGAGTTCATAGGCTTATTCGCCTACATCCATTGGTCAGTTTCTATGGACCTTTAAAGTGGGCATGACACGGCCAAAATAACTTTTGTGTATTGCAAGATTGGGTACAGTAATGTAAAAGTATCATCTCACACACAATTAAAACCGGCGCAGTTCGGCATAAATAGAATTTGAAGAAAAACGTCCAGAAATCCAAATTCGAAAAATGCCGCAACAGGTCACCTGACTTTTATGACGCATTTGGCGGCACCCCGTACTGCGCTATGCAAGGATGCGTATCTAGATGTGAAAATAATGCAACGCTTTGGGAAAGTTTCTTGTCTTAGAAACTTCATGAAAAGGATTACATCACAATACCCGCCCAACATATTGAGCGCAAAGCGCGGAACATGTTGGGGGCTTCGAAGCATATCATTGGCCAATATGTTCGCGTGCATATGCGTCCGTGTTTTAGCTTCCCTGCATATAATAAACAGCTTTGTTTTTGTGCAAAAAGAACGCGGTCCGGGCGCGCTGTACAGAAAAGCTATGAACATGTATGGACAGTCCATAACAAGCGCGCCTTTACTCAGTGAGCTGTTCAGTAACGTTGCTATTGTGAATGGTAAGCAGTCACCGCGCAACGACGCATAGTTCACGATGTGGTCACTGGTCACGCGCGCTGCTGTATAGTATCGTAGCACAGGTGTTTGCAATGATGTACCTGCTAACACGCGTTAGCATGCACATGATTCCATGTGCAGAACGATGGGTGAGCTGCCTGGTACAGTGTAGCCTACTGTAAACAGGCTATTGTTGAGTTTTATCACCTACAAGTAAAAATCTTAATATTTGCTTACCCCTAATGTTAATGTACAGTATACAGACGAAGTTTAATACAATACAATAGCCTGCCAACTTTCTAGCCAATCTCATTTCCGAGACAAAAATAACTTTATGATAATTAATGCACACGTCATCACTCATTGGTAAGGGGTGGAGTCAGCACGAGCGACCGGTTGCTTCACTACAGCAGACACTTGTAATGTTTACATGTTAGGCAGTGCAGTACGGCTATTACTGTATAGTCACTGGCTTAGCTGCTACCATGAACATGTTTACATATACAGCTAGCAAGGAACGTTGTCGCCTTGGCCATGCGAGGTCCTACATACAGGCCACTGTTGACGCCAAACGTTAGGCTTGACTTTCCACTGCAAGGATTAGCTCGATTTTTAGCCCATACATGATAATAGGCCTAACGTACCTTTTTAAGACTGTCACCGTATCTTCAGAAGTATTGGTATATGTGCATCGTCGCAGGCCGTTGATAAACATGAATAGTCAGTACCGTGAACACCATGTGACCTTCTTATGAATAATAATCTGTCCCGCATTTTGGGGATTCGCGTAAATGAAAACGGGACAAAGGTTTGCAGACTCTGTATAGAATATATACAGGCGGTTTATTATAATTTCTGAGAGAGCGCAATCATTTGAAAGGCTGCTACAGAGTCTGCTCCGCATGCTAGGTACAGTGTTACTAACCGTGCCTCCAATGACGTCACGATCTTGAGACGCGCTCACATACTTTTTTCGCTTTTGGATTTCAGATGGCTGAGTCTGGCCTGTAAATGAGAATTCACAAGGTCGTATTACTGTGCTTATGGACGTAGTTGAGTTGGAAAAACATTTGCTTCATTTCAAGCTGTACCCAAACAATATTTACTGAGAAACGTACTTTGACCGTGTCATACCCACTTTAATTAATGCACTTTTATATGCGCGTTTAATTTCTTACACGTTTACAACGGGGAATCAACTGGCGCGTTTGTTTCTCGAGCGCGCAAAAGTGTGCGTCAATTATTCCGGATAATACACAGAGAAATGTATTCTGCCCGTATGAAATTTCTGTAACGCGTTCTAATTTTTGTACGCAGATCGCCGATTGGAACGACGCGCATGTCAAATCCACACTTTCGCCCGGTATTTGCGTCTCCAAGAGGAGTCAATTTCCATAACAGTGCAGGTATAGGAGTTTGGAATCTATGCTTATAATTTCTTTGTCTTGTACTACAAGTGGCGCCGCCAGAGGTTGGTGATCGGGGGCACCATAGAAGATGATGTCTTAAGCCTATCCCAGACACACCCAGAAAGCTGGTGTAAATTGTGCATATTCTCATCGGTCGGGGATTGAGGGAGGGTACAGGTGCAGAAAGGTGATATTAGACCTCCCTGATAGGTAGAGCAAAAAGGGTGAAGGACTAACAAGCGCGTTTCAGAATGCTTTTTCGTCGTAAGTGTATTCACAATCACCATTTATACCGATAATGGCTGCGCGCGAAGAGCTCGGTAAAAAAAAATTGAAAAATGTATAACAGCAAAAGCATACTTCAACCTTCCACTTCACGCTAGGCCTACAGATTAGACTGAAAAATCCCATGTCGATGCAAGGCCCCTGGAGATCTCTGTATCTCTGTTTTTCGGAAAGTGTTGTAATCAGAATAGTTCCATGTATAATAACCTTAATAATGGTAATTAGACGGAGTGCAAACGGGGACGTATGCGCGCGAAGCGCGCCGAAACTTTTCATTAAATGAGATTTCTATAACAAAACCTGCATTCAGAATCTGCATCGATAGGAAAATAACGTTTGGTATTATTCTAACTATTATTCCAACTAATTGGAAAAAATACACAAAGTTGACATAAACTCAGTCGGGAAAAATGTGCTAGACTGAAATACCAGAAATTCCAACTGGTATTTCAGATTTTCCAACTATCTTCCTCTGACAAACTTTGGGGGGTGAGCCACCCCACAACCCCAAACCCCCGGTCGCGATTGCCCTGTGGGAGCTCACTAGAGGTCATTAGCCGAAAATATGTTAAACACCATACTTCTAAGTATGAAAGATAAATGCTTTTATACTTGGCATGTGGATACATTATAGTTAGAATATAAACCATCGGGTTTGGTTATCACAGGTTATCTGAGGTCACCGGAGCTGAAAATACGGAATTCTTAACAACTGCTTGTAAACGCGATATCTCAAGATAGCATTGATGGCCCATTTCCTTCCTTGGTGTAACATTTATCATATTGAGAGAAAGAACTCTATAGTTTTCAGTGGAGTCCAAAGGTCATTTAAGTTTATTGGACGTCAAAAACCGAAAACCTGAAAAACACAATATTCAAGACAGGAATGATGACTACTTTTTTACTTGGTAAATAAATTTTTCACTTTTAGGAGAGAACCCTATGGGTGTGTTGGAGGTCAAAGTTCGTCTGAGGTCATCAGATTTAAAACTAAGAAACCTTCGTAAGCTTAATAGACACTGGACGGTACCTCAAAACTGTATCCGGCGTTTCGTTACCAACAAACAGTTAGGGCTGAAAGAGAACAACGTTTTTATATTAATAATTTAAGTAATAATTCTAATTTGAATCACCATATTATGAACACGTGTAATGATGTTGCTACTAACACATTATTAGAACTTCCATACTAACAAGTTTGCTGATTCCGTAGTGAAAAGTGTTCGTTTTCTCACACAGGAGGTCCGAGTTGGAATCGCTTCCAATGTAGCAGAGTAACAAGTAAGAGAATGCCCAATAACTTAACCGACTTGATAGCAGGAGGCGGTGGCAATTGAGACAAATTTGAGACAATGTTATCTGCATAACGAATTTTCCACGTTGGGGAAAGAAATAAATTGTATACGTCATGACAAGACCTTTGCCATGAGATGATTTTAAACATACCTTATACGTTTTGTGAGATTTGCGACATGCTTTGATGCAACCTACAATAAAGATAATCTTGTCTAAAGTCTAAGGCTGCGAACATTCTACTTAAAGGTGCTTAAACTCGATATTTACCTACAAGTAAAGCAAAACAAGTATAGACATCAACTAAACAGAATACATTGTACCAACACAATCAAGAACCAAATCAAGGGTGCAATTCAATAAGCGTTTTTTTTTTTTTTGTAAAGTTACGTACATTGGTGGAGAAAAGTAACACTCTTTTAACAGATTGAAGCCTTTAAGTAAACAAAAAGAGTTTGTATATTTGAATAAAAAAGTGTTTCTTTTATATAAGTGTCTAAACGTCCACTTATCTTAAATTAAATCTGCCTGTTGTTCTTTATTAAAAATTTATCATAGAAGGATGCTGTGGAGGGTCAAATATAAAATCATTTTAGTGTTTTACCAGAAGTTTATCTGTCTATGAAAATTATCCAATACAACTCAACTTAAGGAAAAGAAAACATTTTTCGAACCCTTTAAGCATGTGTAGAATGTTTTATCTCTGTTCACATCCACAACTTATAAACTCAACATGAAAACTTAATGATATGTGTTGTGTTCTCGTAGTTGTCAGAAATAAATGAAACTCAAAAGTACCGCTGGTAAAATATCCGACACAACTTCTAGTTTTCTTCAAAATTGATGAAATATGTGTTAAGTAAGTTTGACTACCTCTACCATATGCAAGTCGTCCCCTCTTTGGCGTAGTGACAAATGTTGAAAAATTGAGTTTCGAGTAATAGCGATTCGATTGTTTTACTGTTTTGAAAACATGAGTTCGATCTTAAACTATTGTTGCTGTAACTGTTTCATTGCTTTAAAATAAAGAAAAAATATTAAATGTTGTTGCTAAACTAGTTTGCAAAATAATGAAAGCAGAATGTAGTCTATGATGGCATTTAAAGACTTTCGTCACTATGTACAATTTTAAAACGCGATTTCAGTAAACTCAGTGTTTCACCCGTACGTTTTAGCACAGGACATAGTGATGAATGTAAGATTCGTCACTACGCGGAATTGGAAAAACGCCCGGTAAGCATGGAGATGGGCATTCGTCAAGAATATGTTAAAATTACTGTAAATTCGTAAATTTGCAGAACAATTTTATATATCCCAAATATGTGGAAAATGTATTAAACTCATTTTCTTCAAGCAAGACGTGGTTTATAATTGAAAAAAACAACATTCGTCACTACGCCGAAATGATTTCTGTCATATCGGTACATCAGGAAATGAGCATTCGTCAAAAAAATAATGGAAATAACTTCGAATCCATATATTTTTAGAAAATCAGACCTAGATTAAACGATGCTACGCCCCGAAAATAGGTATAAACTGTTTTCACCTCATTTTCGCTAAAAATGCACATTCGTCACTACGCCAGAAAGGGGACGAAGTGTAAAGCGAGGTCTTCAACTCAGTGTATTCACTTATAGAGAGTCTTACATTTTACTACGGTTGTCATGAATATGTCCCAACGGAGGAAGAAGGACTGTCTCTCTGATGTCCTTTAGGAATCTTTTGAAATTCCATGACAAGTCTCACCGGTTGAGTGCATTTATTTATGTCTAACTTCTCATGACGTTATGGATTGCTTTATGACAGATAGACGAAAGGTTTCAGTTTATCCTGAATTCAGTTTTTGGCTTTGAAAGAATTTTTAGTCGTAACTGGGTAAAACACACATATTGCGTTCGCGTAAAATGACTACTATATAAACGTTTATGCAACGTTTGACTGAAACAAAACAATGACAAGACGAGTACACATAATCAATATCTTCCGCAAGCCTTGAAAAATCCACTGTTTACTAGAATTTTCATTGTAATTAAAGAGTTTCTCACCACATTTAACGCTATACGTGTTTTAAGGAAGTTGAAAGCACCCTTCCATCTAAGTGTTTTTGCTTGTATTACGGAGTAGCAATCAATTATTAACTGATAGGTAAAACAAAATTGTTTTTTCTTCGACCTGTATTTTATCCCATTTTGGTAATTCTTCCTAATTTAGTTACCAAACAATTAATAACAGAGGAAGCAAGGATCGCCAGTGGTAAAGGTTTCTCTCTTCTGCCAACCGAATACTGTACATCTCACATGTAAAAAATTAATACTGAATAATTAGAAACGGCTTAATATGCTTAAATAATATTATATGTTGTAAAGCTTAAATAAACCTAAAGCATTATGCTACGGTCGAGCTTGAATTCTTTGACTCTTCATTAATCTACCTTCTCAAAACAAAACTAATTGGAAAATGCAAACGAGGCACTTTCGTTACTGTAAGGTTTCTGTTTATATCAACAATCTGAGTCGATCAAGCAACCTAAGGTACATCCATGTTGCTTATCGTGTGTGTGCACTGACACTTAGTCCCCATGAATTATTTCATTACCAGCACCTATATAGACACTAAACACAAACTTTACGGTTCCTCACTCCGGGGAGCTGAAACACCCAGTGCTCTTGTTAGCTTGTTCCACCAGCAAGCAGCCTCCAGTTGGCCTTCTTAAAAGAATTCTCACCATCATAAAGCTCAGCACCCTCTACAATTTTCTGTCACATACTTATAACATCTCTTGCTGGTCAGCTGAGCTCTTGCTTGGACTACGCAAGGAGTAAGGCTGGCTGAGGGTTTTCGATAAGTGTCTCGTGGTTCATTTGGTGGTAACTTTGTTAAAGGGTTGTTCAGGCTTTTAGCTGTAGTAGGAGGTTGTGTGCAACACTTCTCTTAAAAAGCGCTTTGTACTTCATTGGAAATAATCTTTCCAAGTTTAATTTTCACCTTAATCTTTTACATGGATACTGAGTCATGTAGAAAACCTCACATTTCTCTTAAAGTAACTATCGAAAATAATTGTGATAAAAGTTAACTGTTAAAGTACAAATTCTTTAAATAAAATTATATCTAACACGTGTTGTTCAAATATACACAGCATAAACTAGTACTGTACCATTGTTAAGACCTTTTCTCTCAAACTCATCTTTATACACCTTAAGCTACAATAAGATGGAAAAGTACTTCCTGTAAAGTAACCCATATTCTTAAAACGTGCAAATCAACTTAACGTTTTTAATTCATTGTTTCCTATCTTTGCAAACTAAATTCCGATTTACAGGAAATTAGGCCTATCATGCAAATTTTGTCATAATACAGTCACAAAGTTTTAACTCAAAAAGTAACAAGCTTAAATAAATACTTTAACTTTGTGAAATATATCAGGCGATTTGTACTGAAAGAAAGGGTACTTTACTTATATAAGGGCTTGACTTCCCTCTTGACTGCTGTAGAATTTGTCGTGAGAACCCTGTGACAAGCTTTAGAGTCTCTGGTAAAAAGATCTTTCATTACTGTTTTCTTCCTCCCTAAATCGTTAAAATCGTTTGATCCGAGTATAACGCTTACTACAAATAGTAATAAGATTCCATTCCAAAAAATGCGTGACGTCTTTTAACATAATACAATTTCATATTAGCTAATTTTAAATTACAATTGCTGATATGTTGTGACTGTCATTTGAAGCATATCCATGATACAATCGTAAGTTTAGGGAGAAATCGTATTAAGCAAGTCACCGTGCGTACATCTCATGTTTACTGACACTGTGACAACACATCTTAAGTAAATGGACAAATGTTTCCCTAAAATCCGCTTACTAAAAATCGTACATGATACGCTTTAATGTTTATCCTTTGCAACTTTGGAGAGTACGCTGTTGGGATCAGTCAAGTTTCGCGTAGTCGGTGGCAACCTTCCACTTACTAAGGGTTTTCCTGAAATATTTTGAGTTAAGTTCTTTTCACCTGTTTTCGCTTTTTAGTTACGTTTTGTTCATCAGTACAACTATTACAAAGTAAAAGTCTCCCTTTAATGCTTCCTTAAATATAAACAATCTTCGAGTGACATGTTGACAGAGTTTCAGTTTTCCAAAAGTTGAGCTGAGGTAGCTTCATGGAGGTCATTCTGAAATCAATTTGGCATAAAGTAGCTTATGCTAATTAGTCAGGCTTGGTATTCGTAAATTACTGAATACTATCACCCTGAAAACTTAGTGAACACAATTTCGGTCGATGATCAACTTCCTAATCGTAGTTTCAGTTAGATCTAAAAAAAAAGGAAATTTCTTTCTTCAGTGAAGAGGACAAGTCTTCACATTCTGGCCAAATTACAAAGCTTTAATTTATTGTCATTTTTTGAATTGACATATTATGTATATTCCTCGGAATCCTCCATGCATTAGCCCACACATTTGCATCTTACGACTTCTATGACACTTTCTTTCACACGTTCCTAAACTTTCGTTTCATTTTACGCCTAACTGCTTGGTTTTAATGTTTGCAAGTATTCCATATTAGTAAGGTAACAAATATAAACAGCGCTTCATTTTGATAGAACATTCTGCCTTATTTACAAAAATGTTATAAAGCAACATAAATTTATAAGTGATAACGCAAACGTTGGAGATTTCTAGGGGGAAATTCAAAGATTTTATGGAATGCATCTACCGTCTTGAAGGTTTTTTTTTTTTTGTTACATGCTTGTAGAAAGTTAAACGACCAGCTATAAACAGTTCAGAAGATTTCCCCTTTTGGGAGAATGTACTTTTTCCCCCTATGAGGGCGGCCATTTTGTCTATTTTACCTACAATTCCACCCGTCCTTTGTATACATCGTAAGTGGCTAATGGGGTTTGGAATCCCCTTGCAAACTTTCTAGGTTTAATGTACTGGATTTAAATGTGTATGAGGAGATAGTCAACTGAATTGCAAAACAAAAGACTTTACGATTGACACCCTTCCGGAAAATTAGTCCTTGCCTATGGCAATTCAAAACTTGACTATAAATGGTCCTGAATATCTTATCTGCAACTTTTACGTGCACTGATTGGGAGTCCACCAAGAATTTTCTGAAAAAATACGGATTACAAAGCAAGGACACAATGACCCTCATAAATAGACACAGTGCAGTCGTCTCACACCATTATTGTGCATGATCGATAATTGGTGTTTGCATTGGAAAGCAGGTGTACAGGAAGACAAAAGACCCTTACATCAAAAGAGCTACCACTGCAACCTTTAATTACAATCCCAAATGCAGATCGATGCTCCTAGAACACGAATCATAACGTGGCCGCGCCGAGAAGCTCAACTCTAAAGCGAAGCATGTATGTGGGTGAACATTACTAACGCTAAACACTACACCGTAAACATGTTCCACGTAACTGTTCACTGATGCATGCATTGCGGCTGAATTGTTTTCAGAATAAAACATTGCTAAACTGGCGACAATTAGAGTCAATCATAGGGTAAGTTTTTACCTGTGCGGATCGCGCAATTTTTTTCCACGGGGTTATGGGCAAATCATGCCAATGGACCAATCAGCTTCTGGAAATAGGCCACATCCCTAATTCCAAAATGACAGCTTTTCGACCCTTTTCTTGTAATTCTGACACCGGATTATGAAAGAACAGGCCAAACAACCTCAGCCCACTTAACTTTTACCTTTCAAATAACCTTAACCAAGATTTTGAAACAAATTTGAAAAATTTTGAAAATCAAATTTGCCCATAGCCTCTTTGGAAAAAATGAGGCGTGCGGATCATCCATTCATCGCACCACACTGTATTGAGACGGTGCATTATCAACGTACTGTGCGTGTGTTCGCTTTGTTAACCATACGGTTACAGGACGAATCTTGTCGTTGAAGTGTATTCGTGAAACAACGGCTGTTACGAGAATAAGGCTTTGAATATTTATGATACACTTTGCGTGCATTGTAGCCATTTTCGGAGACAATGTTATCTCCGAAAACGGGGGTTCTCCCGGACTGTACACAGTACCTTTAATCGTTTCTAAGAAGTCACTTCACAATGATTGCTTATTTCTCTTAAAATATAAGACATAACCTGTATAGACCATGAAGTGGGTATGCTTAATTGTCTTTTTAAATACTTGAACCCAAAGAAGCCCTCCAAGAAGAAAAAAAAAACTGTAGAGAACAATGTGAAAAGCCATTACTCAAAAGTAGCATATAATCCTTGTGTTGCCACAATGTATCGAAGTGACTTCCTGTGTCGTATTTACCAAATAGCACCCAAGAATGTTTATTTGCAATTATGACTCCTCGTTCATACGCATTGTGCAATGTAAGCCAAGACGGCTATCCTCAAACTACCGATGTTATTGCTTTTAAAGTCAATCATAGCTCTTAGCCACGTGTTAAATTGTATTAATTTCGAAGTCTATACAACCTAGAATGTTATCTTGAAGAATTCACTTATATTTTTTGACAATTTTCTTCTAACAGAATAACCGAAACTGTACAACGTTGATCAGAGTAAGTTGTTAGTCATACTTGTTTATTTAGCCAATATTATTAACGTGTTATATTTTATCAATAAGGATATTACATTTGAGATGCAGAAAGATGATTTTCCCGAATGAAGTAATGAGTCAATTTTACCCTCTAAACATGACAGATATTTCCCATTACCCACTCTAACCCTATCTGCCACTGGCAACTCGTGGAGTTAGGATTAAGCCAACTTATTGATTTGTTTGTTTAGTGATTTCCTCCTTACAACTGTTCTCACTGGTTGGGGAGGTTTGCCATTCAGGCCAGACTTTCATCAATACAATTGGGTTGGGAAAAAATCCCCCCTCCCGTCTATAATTTACTATTGACATGCATGAAACGACAATAATAAAAGAAAACATTCCTATTGCAAGAAAGTTTTTTTTTGTGATGAACAGTACCTGCGATTTACGTCAGGTCTTGAACGTGGTCAAAGTCTGAGAAACGTTTTTAGAAATGGACGCCATGGGACCAATGAAGTGTGAAGAGTTCTCTAATGGGATAGAGGGGCAACGACTTAGTGAGGGACTAGGGGCGAAGCCCACGAAGCTCTCGGGTATTTACGAAATTATCCACTCAAGAATTAAGCACTGTAAGTCAAATTTTGACTATCATCCGATTACCTAATAACCTTAAATGCGCACGAAAGAGACCACAAAAATCACACTTACACTATTTTGTATTTCAATTGTTACTAACGGAAGTTCCGTAGATACTGCAAGGGGATTGCCTGGTGGGTTTGAGGAAGATGGATGGTACGGGTTGCATTGGATTTTGAAAGACTGTCATTCAAGCTGTCCTACAGGTTGTAAAATGAAAAAGCAGAAATAAGTCCACCGATAAATTATATTCTGAAAACATTCTTAAATTTTATTTTAAAGTACATTATAAAAGTTTTCTATCATATCACAGTTCTCTACAATTCGCTCACAGTTTTTGCTGCCACTCAGGAAATATGACCGTCCTGACCAGGAATTGTTTGAAAGTATACGCTATTTGATGTAATTTTCTTGCATCTGGCAGCAGTGGCGTAGCCATGGGGGGGGGGGGGCAGGGGGCACTTTCCCTGAAATTACATTCTTGCCCCCCAATAATTTCAAGCGATGTGTTTAAAAAAAAAGGAAGAGTTTTCTTTAACAGAAAAAATACGACATTTACATTATATACAAACTTTGATAAATATGGCCAGCTTAGTAATTAATCAATTCGGCCAGTTGGCAGGTAGCCTACGATCTTAACTGTAAACAATAACACGTATTACAATAACACGGGGGAGGCAGGGGGTCATGCCCTCCCCCCCCATCGAACTCTGAAAAAAATTTGTTAATGGAACACAAAACTTTGCTTCAAGTGATGCTAAATGTTGCACCAGATTGCATCTGAGGGTACTTATATCTTCAAAAATTTCTCAAAGGGAGGATGAACCCCCTCCTCCTTAGACCCCTCCCCAGGCCGGCGATCAGGCCCCGCAGTTGGCTCCCTCAAAACAAGAATCCTGGCTACGCCGTTATTTGAGATCTTAGCTATTATTAGAATAGGACAACGTCAGTCATCACAAAGAGGGGACACAGGGAAGGGCCTATAGAAAGGCACGCTCTTTTAAAAAAAGGGCTTGATAGTTGGAAGCTGTTATGTGATTCTGCATACTTGTAGAATGCTAAATTATTTGCCAGCAATATGTGTGTATTTGATTTCTATATGGTTATTCCTACAAAATATTTCATAAAATACATAATAATATGTCTCCTTATGCATACAAAATACCATATAAAGTATGCACCAAATCACCCTCGCGCGCTCGGGCTCGGTCGCTTCCTCGCAAAATCTACCGCTTCGCCCCCCCCCCCCCGAACAAATTTATGACTACGCGCCTGGTCATGTGTGTCCCCCCACACTTCAATACGGATTGACGCCCCTGGGTACATACAAATAGATAAATGATTTCATCATGAAATATAATCTGAAGGACGACTAGAATGTTTTTGTGTGACGTAAGTATAACGGATGGACAGTGACAAGTAGCAAAGTAGCAGGACGACTTAGACTAGTGTTACTTATCGTTTCGATTTCAAACTAATGGACAACTCTTGAGACAATTTGAACAATCCAGGGTAGTGTTAGGAAGGGGAAACAAAGACAAAACTATGTCACACAATATGTACTTGAAAAGGATTTCATTCTTTTCAGGCTCCACTATTTGATCGAAAGGTCTCTTTATCCGTTGTTAATTCTCTGTTAAACTAAACCGTTTTATAACCCCGAGACAAAGGTCATTGTTTATACATACTTTGAAGTAAGATTTGTTTCCGCTAATGAACAAACTTTAACCAGGATTTCCAGTACATTTAAATAACGTGCTTTATTTGTGCCCCCCCCCCCTCCCCGATTTTAATACAACACCCGCTGGAAATATTGTTGAAACCTATTCGCTTCTCTGAGTTTAAGCAAATTTCCCCATCATTAGGAAACATTCGGAAAGAAAATTATAAAGAAATTCTTCACCGACCATAAATGAAACGATATTTAGTGCAGGCGCGTAGCCGAGGGGGGGGGGGGCAAGGGGGCAGCCGCCCTCCTTGAGCATATATTTTGGTATTTTTCAATGATTTTTTTATGATACTGCTAGTAACTCAAATTAAAAAATGTTTAGATGCAACTTAGAGGGTCAAGGAAGTTCGGCCAATGTTCGGCCCAAATTTTCTTGTACGCTTCTCTTCGATAAGTTATGAGGGCGCTAAGCTTAGATTGTTTGCCTACAGGTTTTGCCCCTCCTTGGCAAATATCTGCTACGCTCCTGGTTAAGTGTGACGAATAACGACCCAAGGTTAAAATTTCACATTTTTGCATTACGGCTGGCAATAAAAATTTAACTAGTTCAACGTATGGAAGGTGTCTTCTGATTGTCATTTTAACAATGTCCTTGGCTATCAAGTGGCAGCACCCCGACCTTTTGCACATAAATGACACGGAAGAATCAAGTAGCCCAAAATATTAATAATAACACTATTTCATTCCTTTCTGGAAACATCAATTATCATAGGGCAAAATTTCAAGTAAAACTGGCCGGCGGGGAAAACATTTAATAACCCCTCGGCTGATGTAGGTGAAGCACCACCAAAGAATGTTGGGCCATATCTCGGGCGTTCTCGTCTTTGTAGGACCTTTGTACATTATAAACATAGTGTCAGTCGTGACCATGAGGTGATCTGGTCCTGTAGATGACTGCAATATCATATCTAGGGATGTCGTTTGCTTCCTTTCATTTACAAATCGTTTGCAGGGGTAACATTTTGCCAACATCCCTTTTTTTTCCAAATTATGTGATTATGATATTGTGACATCAAACACTCATATGTAGTTAGTGCATCCATGTTTCTTATATCCACCAAATCTTTTATGAGAAATGGGAACATTTACATCCAAGGGGTATTAAAATTCCATTTGATTTACCTTTTTTGCCCCTGTAAAGTACAATCACAAAACAATGAAAATAAATGATGTCAGTTGCATAAATTTGATATCAAGTAGCAGAAAGTACGTCATACCAAATCTACAAGATCTAACCTTCCTAATGATGTTTGTTCCAATAAGATATTCTTCACAATTTACTTAAAACATGTTTGAAGTTAAGGAATTTTATCAAAGACTAAACCGTACTCCCATGGCACTCCCGGTTAGTACCGCCATTCAAAAAGGACAGGGATTTTTGTTGCAATAAACCAAGCTATCACTAACGAGCAATGGAATGTATACCTTCTCTTTTACATAATCTGTTATCAGATAAATGTGGAGAAATAATGTAATATAAGCTGCGCGGTACAGCTGCCAGTGTAGTTACACTTGCCTAAAAAATAATCGGAAAGGGTGGTGTGCATGGGGATTCCCTTTCTTTCTACCCCAAGTCTTGCGTTGAACATTACTCATGAAATCAATTCTCAGGTCTAGTACTTTGCAGTGGTCACCTTTTAGCACTACTTGTTAATATCTCTTCAAAAGGTGTTGTTAAACCAGGGGGTCCTAACATCTTACTGGTAAATCTGTTCATGTAATTGAATGGTAAATAAAGAATTGTAAAATACATGGCACGTCGGGTCTCACCCAAATATCGTACTGACTGTGTGGGTTCTGGAACTTTCAAACTGAAGATATATAATCCTTCACTGATTACTATTAAGAGTATTCCATGTTGTACGAAGCATCCAAAATAAAGCCGCCCTGTATGTCCATGCATGTCTGTCCATTTCATGACATTAATTTGACTGTTTTATTGTGTAGCCCAGTCGTTTTATTGATGCGAGCACATTCCATATTACTGGATGTAGCCGGTTTTTAGATACGCAAGAAGCCAGACATGAAGACTCTTTATTGATGAGGTTATGATAACAGTCTTTAAACAAGTCTAACCCCAATTTGCATTCACTGTTATCCCGAATAAGGGTCCTAGTCTGAGTGGGAAAGAGTCGAAATTTCCTATCGTTCAACATCTATGTGTGCTGCAGGGATGTAGCTATGGTATAGCCCACAAGTGGTCTTGAGGTCCAGTGAGAGCTACACATTTTCATCTCAATAATCTTGAATATGATAATTATGAAGTCACTAAAACATTGGACCACTCAAAACCCAACATAAAGTTGACTGCTGTTTTCATTTTTACTTTCTTGAATTAAAACACTTCAAAACGCTGAATTTCCTAAACCTCGTAAAACATGCAATTACTTTAAATGGATTATTATTTTGTCTCATTCACTTGCTAACCATAAAAGTTTCAAAATATCAACAGAGACCAATGTCATTATTTGTCTAAGCGTTAACAGTGGCCAGAAATGAAAATACGAAGGCAATATTATGATATATAAGAAATATTACATGGTTAAGACTCATCGAAAAAAAAAACCCAGTAAAGTTAAGGAGATTCATTCTTATACTCAGTGGCCCGTCCATTTTATTTAAGTGGGCCGCTCATAAACGGGGACTCGTAGCATGAGATTAAAGACTCCATCTGCCATCAGGGGGCCACTCCTGGTGCTGGTCATTTCTTGCTGAACTTGGGTTTCACTATTTTTGGAATGAGAGTTGCGACAAGTTTCTACTTATTCTTATTCTACTAGCAGATGATGAAACACTTGTTAAAAGGTGTGTACGTACTAACAGTGTTTAAAGTCTAAAAGAAAGACTTTCAATTAGGATGCAAATATTTTTTCCCTTTCCCACTTTCCCTTTACTATTTACTGGGGTCTCATTCGTAGTATTCATTTGTATTGGAAGCAGGGAGGTTGTGCTATAAGTAATATCTTAAATTGTAATACCATATTTTTAGAGAAAACCCTGCAGGCAAAATCTATTTCTCAATTGGTGTATAGGGCCAAGTATTTAAAAAAGGCTGTTACACAGCCAACTTCCCTTGTGAAATGGAAGGTCGATTTTCCTAGTATAAGTGATGACGATTGGGAGGTTATTTTCAGCATGCCTTGGTACTCTGTTTCTGAGACCAGGTTATCTTATTTTCAATTCCGTTTTTTTACACAGAATTATTCCTACAAACCGCTTGCTAAGCTTAATGGGTATTAGTGACACAGATCTTTGTTTTTTCTGCCATTCTGAAGTCGAAACGTCAAGTCACCTTTTTTGGGATTGTATCATAGTAGCTTCCTTTATTGGCGATGTTGTAACTTTGTTATAAGGCTCTAACATTCATCTTTCCAAAGAAGATAAATTTTTTGGTTACCAAAAGCAAAAACGTCACCCTTTTAACTTTTTAATTTTACATCTTAAGTATTATATTTATAGCATTAAGCGGCAGGAAAAGAATTTAAATTTTACTGAGTTTTTGCATAGACTCCAGTTTGTACTTCAAGTAGAACAGTATATTTATAACTATGGTCAAATTAGAACCAAGAAAACGATTTATTTCAGGGACCTTAAGGATGCATTCCCTCTTTTGGACCATGCTTCTTGAAATCTAGTTCTTTGTTGATTATCTATTATCTCTGCCAATTTGTCGTCGTCCTTGTATGATTGCCACGTCCTTTAAGTATCCTATCTCTTTAACAGTGGGTATGCATCTCGGCTAAGAATACCACATTAACTTACCAATACTACATATACATTTCTTAGATATCGGTGTATCTGTGTATAATGACTTTTTCATCTCAAATATCATCCTCTATAATCAAAATTAATTATTTAGAGCGTGCTCATGACTCTGCCTTAGTTGTAAAGTGTTGCAGAGGTAAAGCTAATTGTAAATTTGATCTATAATTTAAGTGTGTAAATATGTTTCAATATCTTTATGGATAAATATTTATATTGTTGCAGCATATACATGAATTTGCACGTATGTATGAATGTATATATTGTATTACGTACGTTCTCCTCTCTTGAAGTACGCATCCTACATAATTATACTTACGGGTCCTTATGACTTATTATTACTATTAATTAATTATCATGGACATTGTAAACATGTATATATGATTGAATATTGAATAAAAGGAGGATAAAAAAAGGATGCAAATATTGTTAGAAGGAGCATGCGAGTGCAAATTGTCTGTTTTCATATTGTTCCACGGTGGCAATGCAAGGGCGTGTAGGCTATAAGTTACTTTTACGGATAAGGGGGGGGGGGGGTGATCACCATCGTTGTCGTCGTTTCTTTCGTTGTCGCTGTCATCATCACCGCTGCAAACCAAAGCTAAGTACCTCAATTGCGCAAAACAAAAATGTGCATTCTTGATTTCCCAACTTTTTAAGGGTATCACCTTTTGCGTTATACCTGTATTACAATCACTAAAATTGCCACATTCAGATAATAAATAGGAAGTAGACCATTTTACAAAAAACGTACTAAATTCAGCTATATTAAGTACGAACCCATGATGGTATTACTCATTACGTCTTTCAGTATAGTAATCCATTGTCGTTTGTGAAGTGTCACTTACGTTGATAAATCTCTTTCAAAGGTTGCTTTCAAAACATACCCACAATACCTATAACACAAAAATTTTCCTAAACAAAAACCACCTGAAGAAAGAGCTGAAATCGGGATAACACTTGCTTTGGAGTGCGTAATTGCCAACAAATATTTGACACTCTCAACAACTTAAATATTCCGATTGTTTAGTTTCTGCTGTGTTTATTCTGTTGTATTTATTGTATGTTGGTATATTATTAAGGGTTCGAAGTACAAAGTGACATTTCCTGTGACTTTTACATTGCCTACGTGGACCATCTATGGGGGAAAGAAAGAGGATCGAGAACTGTAGGATTTATTTCCTCATACCTTAAAGACATAGCATCCACTAAAAGCCTAGGATTACGCTGGGACTACCATTACACTTCGGTTAAGAAACGAAACGAAGTCAATCACAACTTATGCCTATCGTTCAACAACGGTAAGAATACAGAGTTTGTACCATCCAGTTTGAATTGCAAAGAGTAGGAAAGAAAATGCTATGCATGTCATTTATTATTTAGAGGCAGATGTATTTCTACATAAATTAAATCGCTCAAACATGACTTTCAGTAACATAAACATTCCGATGCATCCTTCATGTATACAGGTATTGTGTTGGTGAGTTATGCCTGAAACGAAATACAAGCTACGGTCAACGATATTTCTGGTACACTGGGTGTACTGTAGCTCGATATGATCCTGCACAATTCCATTTGTTTACCTTGTGTGGACTTTCATTTGTCAAGTAACAACTGATTCATTATGACCATTGAAGGCATACTGCATTTAATATAAAAAATACGATAAAGTACGAAGGGTTTCTTGTTGTGACTTAATTTTTATTCGTCTTTGTAGAGTCTCTTGAGATGTATTTGCTATTAATAGGACTCAGCATGAATAGATATATCTTTAGTCATCAGACATTGTTTGATACAAGACATTTATCATATACTGGTCAAGAATATTTGACATTTAATTTGAAATTGTGAATTGCATCTTTGATTCACCTGTTATCGTATCTCTGTAACTGAAGAAAAAACGCAGCAAGAAAATGGGATGTCCCAGCTCAAAAGATGATTCCGGACGTTCCGGTGAGCACACTTAATTCGGCCATTCCGATACTTTCCTTCGTATGTACTTACATTTCCTGAATTTCTACGTAAGTGTTATTAAACGACTAAGTAGAAGAAGCAGCTGAACTCATGCACTCGCTGGCACAGACATGCTCTCCTGCAAAATGATACTGTCCCAACTAATTGCTCAAAGTACTTCACCTTACCTTTCTAGAGAGACATAACAGAGACAAAATAGAGACATAATAGTTGAACAAAAAGCTGTCCAAAAATCTGCAGTTCAAATCTATTGTGGAGTTGTAAGGCTAAAATTCTGCTTCGAAAACTACAACACAATTGACATTAATACTGATTATTGATTTTTGATAAAAATAAGTGCCTTTTCGATTGGCTTTTGACAGAAAAATATCGGGCAGAAAGTGGTGTAAATTCTCGTCACACAACCACAAGGTATGTTGCAAACCTACTATATGATATAATAGCCATGTTAACTCCTAGTACTTTTTAAGACTCGTAATTTACTTTAACATCACCACTGAAAACAACTTTCGGTATACCAAGCCGTAATTGAGTACGATTGATATGAGCTGACAGTGACATTTACCCGAGTTAGCTCGTTTTTAGTAATGATTCGTTACTATTATAAAGGACATACTTTATTTGGGAAAGGTTAAATGCTTTACATAGTGGAGGGTTTGAAGAAGTGTAGGTGGGTAGGAGAAGCAGTACGTGTTATTTCTTTGACCAAATAGATTTGTTCAAGTGGTAGTATTCTTAAAATATAATTTGCTATTATGAATTTCTAGTTTACTTTTAAGTTTTCACAGAATTACATTTTTTCATTATTGCTTTTTTAGGTTTTTTTTATCTATGTGAATTAATACTCCGTGTGTCACCAAACAAATGAAGGCATCGTATACAAATTGGGAGTGAGTTTTAAAAAGTGACCCTATTTGAAATTTGTGATAGTAGAGTTAGTTTTTCTGGAGTCGCCGCCTGAATAGTCGCGACTCTGAAGCTATTCGCGAATCCTACTTGGTATTTGAGGGTGACGGTGGCACAATAGGTTAGGAAAATTTGTACGCTTTCATATGGGATCATTTGAACGCTTTGAGACATGCATATGCATGTTATATATCTCTGATTGGCTAAAACCCTAACCCTAACCCTAATTCTAACCCTGATTGGTCCTAACACTCTGTGCCACCGTCGTAGTGATTTGGTTCAGTGACGCATAAATGCCACCTACACATATATAATATTATATTTTAAGCAAAGAGTATCGTTTACAGTAGACATTGTGGGGCCCCAAACAGTGTTGGTGGGTTAGAACTGGGCTTCTCGCTGATAACCTAAGTTTGTTTTTAATTGGACTCGTCACTCCAAGGAGTGGAGTCTAGTCGCGACTCAAGGCCAAGAGCCGCAACTCTAAAGTGGAGTCGGGTAACCCACCCGAGCCTTATTGGGAGCTGTTTATCTATCTTTTTACACCGACATTCTGGATGTAGCTTTTCTAAATTTGGCAGCAAAATTTCCAGTAACTACCTAAGAATGTCCTTCCACTGCTCTCAAGGAGTTTAAGGTAGCATGTCGGTACATTCATTAATTTGTATTATGCAAGTCTGGTGTGTATATCGATGCACCTTTGATCATTGAAATACAAATATTGGCGTACAGGATGCGTTTATGCAATTGTATTAGTATCTTAATTGTCTCGAGACGATTTAGTTCTTGTAGGTTTACTTTTGCAGCAAGTTAAGACATTATGTTGCACTTTGTTGGAATAGAAAACTTTATATAGTATGAAAATACGATAATTACAAATGCACCTCATATTTGCTTTTTTGAGGAGCTTCTTCAGAAAATACCAGATATGGAACTAATATAGTTTCTACTCTTTTAAAAATATTCACTGAAAAGTTCTCGTAGCAATTTTTTTATTATTTTGAATGATACACATACATTAAGTTGCAAACTCTTGAGCTTTGTTGTCCAGTTATTCTTTTCCCCAAATTTTACCTTGGTTTTGTACATTGCTTCTCAGGTATGTTTACCAGGTCTTTTTACTACATTTAAAAGAAAACGGAAATCACAATTTTGTAACATATCTTGCAAGACGAATGTCAGGTAAACATTCTCAATGCCATTTGTTACTTTTCCTTTGCATCGAATGATACGAAGACATGCTGATAGGGCACTAGGCAGTTGTAGAAAGATGCAAGTACTTTGTAGTAGGGAAGAGTGATTTTTTTTTCAGTTTTCACACATAAAGTTCTTCAAACAGTAACGATAGAAGATGCAGACAAACGGGTACGCCAAAACGGTTAGTAGAAGTCCTTATCGCGGTCTATATGGTTCTGCATGCTTTTTTGAATCTCCGATACATCAAATAATGTATTTTATTGATAATTTTCAGGGCAAGGAATCCACCTATTAGAAACGCGGAAGAGGATTGCATCCCTTTGATACGTGAAAAGTAAGCACGCGTTGTAATTTTATTGTGCTTTTAATATGGCCACGGTTATTTCTACATGTACGCCTTTATTAACTTGAAAGATAACAAGAAGTCGATCTATGTGGAAAATAGTCAGTATCCAATTGTTATGATTAGGGGAACAATGTACAGTTGCAAATGCGCCATAATTTTTAAATAATATTTCTCAATGTAAAAATAAGCATTTGAGGCCGGGAACAGATTGCTGACTGACATTAAATGACATTTAGGAGCTGTAAAATTAAGTAAGATTTCTAACTTGCGGAATTTTGTGAGGATCCTCAATCCACCACATATACTTGTAACCCTCATTGTAGTCTTTTAGACTTCAAGAGTAGTGAACGAATGTTTAAGCTTGTTCAACTGGACATGTTGACTACTATCTACACTTGCAAAATAGGTAATGCCTTTCTTCGTACAGTGTAACGAACAATTTTAATGTCAATAGCCCAATTCATTTTCTCCACCTAGTTGAAACCCAAATCAGAAGTATGAATATTTCCGAGCTTACGTTTAGAACCGATATTTAACTTAATAGCCATGTTTACTATATTTTCCCTTTCTATCCAGCTGGTACTTTGGCAAAATTGACATCGATAGATGCACAAAGGTTCTCGGTGATCGTTATGTACCAGACGGTACATTCATTGTTAGGGAAAGTACCTCGATTAGCGGTAAGTCAGTACACTTACTCTAGCAAGCTTGAGTTCTGACATACTAAGTGCGATAGGTTTGATAACAGGAACAGGTAAAACATGAAAAGCCACGACACCAAAGTGAAATAATCCCATTGATAAAAACAATAACAATAATATGTGTCATATTTTACCTTATTTTCAAAACTCGTAACGAGTCAATCAATTTTTCAAACAAAGTAGTGTACTGAACGATTTATTCAATTTGGCAGAGTCCGCTACATTGTAAGGCACGCATTATCTTGTAGCAAGCGGTGGCACATGCGGTCAAAAGCCAACTCTTCAAATGAGGAAGAAAAAACAGTGCCTGGAGAAAAATATGAAAAAATGAGAAATATATAACTAGTAAATGTATGCAATCAAACGGTATAAAAAGATATAAAAAGTAACAAGCATGCAGAAAGACAGATTTACTCACTGTTATTGCCATCTCTAGTTAATATCGAAATACGTGCAAACAAACGTTCGTGAATTCAGCTACCCTAATCGACACTCTTGGTTACGTCGGTGACAGTAACATAAACATATGAAAAACTAATTAAAAGGAAAAGTTGAAGTCATGAGCTTTATAGGAGTTGGTAAAGCAATACACATTGCAAACAAACGTCAGTATACATACTCAGTATTTGTGTTGGAAGGATTTACCTGTTAGGATTGTAATTTTTCAGTATCTCACAATAGTATGTGCGGTACACTTTTGTTGTAAGCTAAATACTACTCTGCAGACATTTTCATTGACATACCAGATTAATCGTACAATGGGTAATCATGTTCTTGTTTCAGGGACGTTATGTATATCAGTTAAAGGAAGGTCTCCAAAAGGGCCAGGAGTATTCAGTGTACGAGTGACGGAGAGCAACGACGGATTCGGTTACAAGCAATTTCGGACTAGTATCGATGATAAAGTGTTTACTTCTATACGTAATGTTATACGTTACTATCAAGGTAAAAATATACCTTATAATAGCCTATAATAATTGATAAGTCATATTGTTTAGAACATACACCAAGATATTGCAGTTCCAAGATGCTTGCATCTATTCTTTCTTATGGATTCTGGTAATGTCATGTTTAAAATAGAAACAGCATTACCATGACTTAAATATTCTGTTACATTGTGCATTTATTGCTTTAATATTGACTCAGTCACTATAACTTCTATTCAAATGGTTCAACAGATCACGGAATAAGCTTACATGGTCATTCGATATCCCTCGGAGAAGGGCTGAAAAATAAACATAATTACCTTGGAGAAGACAAAGAAGACAGATCATTGCAAATAAAGTCTGAAGATATCAATGTTGAGCCTGAACCGCTTGGAAAAGGGCACTTTGGTATTGTTTATAAAGGTCAGCGGTTAAAACATTTTTGACAAAACAAAACCAGCTCCAAAAAGGAATTTCCAAACAAAAATTGTTTTTTTTTTTCTTATTCTCATAGTTATATTTCATATATAGTAAGTACAATAAAACTTTGTGTGTCTTAAGTGGTTGTGTTATGGGATCATTTCGACCAGTTATGTCTTGCTAAAGTGTTCAGTGGGTATCATACCAGTATGGAGCGAACAAATTAAGATATTCCTTCGGGACTTTCAGTGATATTCAACTGGTACATGACCCTTACCTAAATGCTGTAAGGGGTCAATAGGAACGTCCATGTACTGCTATCCTGTAAATTTGGTTAAGTATTAACTTTCGTGTGTTAGGTAAAATAAAATACGAAATGAACGCCTTTCACAATTTTTTTAGACTTGACCAAACTTTCATTAAGCAGATTAACCGTGGTTTGCTGCAGTCTACAGACAGACAAGGATATCCTTCTGTTGAAACATCAACTTATCTGTTGATCCCTTTTAGCACGGCCAGTTTTATCGGAATTGTAAACCAGTGTTTTAAAGGAAACAGATTGAAAATGTTCCTTTTCTTTCATCAGCAAACATTCCAGCGAACATATTT
Organism: Holothuria leucospilota; assembly: GCA_029531755.1. NCBI lineage: Eukaryota > Metazoa > Echinodermata > Holothuroidea > Aspidochirotida > Holothuriidae > Holothuria > Holothuria leucospilota. Next base: position 44,464,560 of record CM055971.1, read on the forward strand.
TGGAGTAAAAAACGTTTTAGTCTTTGTCTGTAGTTAGAATATCTCGTAAATATGTGTAAAGTAAAGATAGGTATTTTCATATTATTAATGGAGTGAAACATCTCAAAGTGGGAAAGGCATTTAAATTTTAGATAAACCAACTCGTCTCCAGTTGTCAAACAAGGTCAATGTTTTAACCGTGTTACCCAAAAGTAGACGACATGGTACTAATTTATACTGCATCTTTTCCAATTCCATAAATAAGATTCTGCAGTATTTTAACGGAAGTCAAATAGCCTTATTCTTGGAAAATATATTTATGTACTATTGACAGTCCAATGAATAACAAGGATCTCGTACAAACTTCCTGCAATAGGAAGAAAATATTGGGGAATATATATTCCTCACAGCTGCGTTACTTTTTGCTATCATAGGGGTTTGGAAAAAGCCAAATGATCATCGGATATCGGTAGCTGTCAAGAAACTTCTGAAAAGTGACAAGGACGAACTGGAAAAGTTTAAAACAGAAGCAAATGTCATGAAGATGACTTACCACGACAACGTAGTAACTTTCATAGGAATTTATTTTGAGGTAAGCTTACCCCATCATGTACAGCATCTCCCTACAGCATGTCCATACCGCAAGTCCATGTAGCACGCCCATACATCATGTTGCATCGGAATAGGACCAATCCACCATACGCTATTGATAAATTGCGAAACTTAAAAATTTATTTACCATCATGTCCCACAGTTTCGTTATTTCATGTCGCAGGAATAACTTAAAACAATTACAATTCATACAGAGAAACCAGCAGCCAGTAATAGTTACCGAGTTGATGCCGAAGGGGGATCTACGAAATTATTTGAAAACAAACAAGGAAACACCTCTAGGAGATCTTTATTATTTCGCTCACCAGGTAAGACCCATCTCGTAACAAAATATTTTATATTTATGTTTATAGAAGTACGTATGTAGGCCTACCCATTTTCAAGTTTTAAAGGACTGTTGCTTGCTAACATGAATTTCTTTAATAAGACCTGTAGGTGCAGAACCCTAACGCGCGCACTCTCACACACACACACTTACAACACTTAATTGGAATTTTTTTTAACTTTTAGTTCCCTGTAGTGCTCTTGACACTTACGGCGGTTGGAGGCGCATTATTCATGAACGTTAATTTCACAGTATGAATGATTCCTTTTGTTTGCTTTAAATTAAAAGGACGGGTGACACGTTGTATATTTTTAGATAAATGTTTACCGCGAGAATTTGATAAAACTCACTGCTAATTACCCTTATTGGCTCCAATGGTACTAGTTTTTCTTGTCGATAAACCCCAAATTTTGCCGACGGGTTCGATCTAGCCTCTGTTTATCTTGTTCCCTTAAGTTATTTTGTTTTGTTCTTTTAGAATATAAACAATCGCTTCATCAAAGTTTTTCCACAAACAAAGTCTATGTTTTTCTTTTATCTGTTTTGCTTTTGGTACCCTTTACACTTCAGAATTTCATATAGCTTTAGTACTGTAGAGTCACTTCGTCTTCAGTTAAAGAGAAGGGGTTAAAGATGTCTGGAAGAGCCAACCTAAGAAAATGACAGACAACGGTACTTTTCCTTCTGCAAAGTTCTCGGTTTTTATCGGAAAATGGTGCAGCCCCGTAGGCCGAATTAAATGATCATATGTCTGATTTGAGCTTCAGGTATATACGAATATACACTTTACACATGACGGTAATGAGTGAACTTGCCCAACAATTCAAGATTTCTAGGAGTGGAGGTACAAGTAAAGTGAGGGTTAACAGTGAATCTGTTGCCTTTAACAGATTACCGTAGTCACCACCTTCCACCCGTCACTTAAATCATTTTTTAGCAGGTTAGACGTTCTTGAAAGATCCTACTAGTACAATGTGACCGTGGTATTGCCAAGCTCTTCAAGCCACAACCAATGCCAGCTTATAGGCAACCCCGTAACTTTAAAGCTGCCCTCCAAGAACGAAAAGTGAAATAAATCTAGGTGCCTTATTTGCAAGCACATTGATACCTAATCGGCCTTCTTTTACAGTGCTACGGGTACGGAGATGAGACCGGGCATTTCAGTTGTGATTCGAGCAATGTGGTTTATGCGATTTATGCAACAGATGCCCTGATATCACCTACGGAATACTGGGGAAACTGGTTCTAGCTTTCGACATAGATTTAACACAAAAGCAGCATAAGAAAGAAAAGCCCTGGTTTTCCAAAGCCTCTGCACTTTAATCTTGCAGATCATAGCTTTGCCAACCTAATGGCCTTTATTCTTTTTGATAACTTCAAAACAGCACAGGACGGTAGAAAAATAATGTGAAATAAAAATTATGCTCAGACTAAATACGCACAAGAATGGTTTTAACCGGGATTTAGATTTAATGAGCGGCTATGTGAAAGACTAAGGAGTATTTGTACAGTCTCTTGCACAGAATACATGTTTTTTCAACTGATGAAGAGCTGGGAATATGCTCGAATATTTTTTCTGTATTTAGCTATAGAGGTTTTCAATTAAGTTTGTAAGAAGATATCCATTTTTGTACGTTTTATTTCTTGTGTTATACATTTTGCCAACACATACCTATCACTAAATCAAATATATAGGCCAATATATATATATATATATATATATATATATATATATATAATATATATATATATATATATATATATATATATATATATATATATATATATGAGTCAAATAAACGCTGTATTAAATAGTCAAATAGAGACCTTAGGCCATTTTTCCTCTAACAAAGCACTTGCCTTATACTCTTTCAGTATAAGGCAAGTGCTTTGTTAGAGGAAAAATGGCCTAAGGTCTCCATTTGACTATTTAATACAGCGTTTATTTGACTCATTCATATAAAGTCGCTACGTCACTCTACCTATATATATATATATATATATTCAGTATATATATATATATATATATATATATATATATATATATATATATATTATCGTATAGAAAACTGCAGACAGGGTGTGTTCCTCCGATACAAACAGGCTCAGTAACAGCAGAGCAAAATACAATACGAATCAGTACAATTGGAGATCAAACCAGTGGTTTCGTGCTAACGCACTCTTCATTCACAGCCAGCTGAAGAGTGCCACTGGTAGTGGCTCGATATCCAATTGTACTGACTCGTATTGTGTGTGTATATATATATATATATATATATATATATATATATATATATATACTGAACAAACACCAAGAACATGAACTGTGATCGAAATATTGAACAAATGTTGCAGCCGCTATTTTGTTTCACTACTTGTTGCACTTGACATAGTTTGTTAAATCTGATCTCTTGCGCCAATATGGCAGTCACTGTGGATCCGTGTTTGTGTGGTCTGCCTGTTGCGTGTTCATGTACTGTACCTATTATGTTCAATATGGAATGTACGATCCCCAATGCTGCAGTCTGTGACTTATTGAGTCCCGGCGTAGCTTGTACGTGCCTTAATGATCGCTGACGTCATTGCCGTGGGTAAGTACATACTACCCCATGGTCGAGCACCACAATCGTGATGATAGTGCCGAATCAAGCATGGCATGTGACAACCAATCTTCCAATCAGATGTAGAGGAATAAATAAGGTGTTATATAAACTTTATTAATCTGTGGGAGCTCCTCACGTAATAGCGCAATGATAAATGCCTCTTACGGATGCATCGCACCATCTGCGTGCATGTGTTGTGGAAGCACCGCACTACTTTCGCGGACGCGATGCACAAGCTGTGTAAATATAAGTAATTTGTGGGAGCAATAAATATCTGCCATGGACGCAGGCCATCACCTGCTTACTTTTGCTGCAGAAGCTTTGCACTACCTGCACCACTGTAAGTACCTCGTACGGACGCAATGCAACAGATGCGTAAATATAAATACTTCATCTGCGGAGCTCTGCGTTAACTACGTAACAATTAGTACTGCCTGCAAAATACGGCAGAGAAAAAAGGTAAGACAAACTTCATATCCAGTGGCCCTATTCGATGGTTACCCTGGTCGGTTACAGTACTTATAGAAAGTCAGATAACGTGTAAATTAGGGGACAATCTACGTTTATGAGAAATAGAGCGGTTCAAGATGAGCGCAAAATTTCTTTTCATAATCATTTACATTGAACATTTTCTGTGTCAGGTTGCCTCTGGTATGAAATTTCTAGAAAGTAAAAACATCATTCATCGAGACTTAGCGGCACGAAATGTTCTACTTGGCGAGCAACATATTGTAAAAATTGCCGATTTCGGTCTCAGTCGTGTACTACAAGAAGACGAAATTTACGCCTCATCGACTGGTATGTTTCAAACAGTACTGCAAATCATTGTGTAAACGTGTGACAACATTTAGTTGCAGTTTGCAATACTTCGTAATATATTTCACCGGGTATTTATTTTTTTTACAAAATGTTCGCTGGTGTAAACTGTTAAGAGGTTAAGAGGTCACGAAGAGCATATTCCGTGTAACAATTGACGCAATATAGATAAATCCACTCAAAAAACATGTTGTTGGTTTAGAGAAATTACCAGTACAACTGCTTATCGCACGACAAAATAGCTTGTGTCAGTAAGTTACAATTTTTGAGGACATCTAGTTATTTGAAGGTTTTTTGTTTATTCATTCCCTCTTTTTAACAAGCCTTGTAGGACAGTATAACAGATGAAGAAAGAAAGATCGTCCAACTGCAAACTTAAGAAAGTTCAGTCTTTGGTGTATCGTGAAATGGAGTGGTTGATTACTTATTAAATTAACTTTATTCATAATCGTTAACGTCATTGTTATTGCGGGGATAATTATAATTTTTCACATTTGGTTGCAGCAAAGTTACCCGTCAAATGGACCGCCCCAGAAGGCTTAGCACCCCCACGTCACTTTTCTACCAAATCAGATGTTTGGTCGTATGGCATTTTTCTGTCAGAACTGATCACTCGTGGACTAGAGCCATATGCATGTAAGTTTAGGTCGCTCACCAAGTCTTTATTTTCCAACAAAGAAATTTCGATCATATTACGGTTACGGTATTACCGGTACCTCCGACGGCCACAAGCGATAATTGAAAGCTCTTAGTTCAATGCCATCAAGAGAAACTTAGGTGATTAAATCCTCAAAAACATGCTTTTAGAGGAAAAGTACTATTGCGAGTTGCCCTTATCTCAGATGACCCAAACAATTTGTAATACATCGGAGGAGAAGAGTGAACTATATTTATTTCATTACGAGAAAAAAGTGGTAAACGTAGGGGGAACCTAGTTCTAAGAGGATAAACGTAAGAGATCAAAATTCTCCCATTAAGGTTAACTTCATTAACCAAATTTCATTTGGGTTCCGGAACGACATATTATTACTCGGTAAGACGAGCGATCATGCAAGGCCCAACAAGTTTCAGGGCCATAGCCTGCAGGAGGACAAGGGGATCAGTTGCCCCCTAAGATTTCCAAACCGTACATGAAAGCTTGTGTACTTGAGAAAAAATACTAAAAATCTAAATGTCCTTTTTATGTAAGAGCATGCTTATATAAAATAACCTATGATTAAATATATCATGCTAAATTCAAGGAAGTTTAAAAGCAACTTCCTCTTCGTTTTGAAATCTTTATTTGTTTCTAAAGCATTAAATCTTTAAAAGATAAATAAGCATGAAATGCTTCATTTATTTGTGAGGTATTTTTGACCACGAAGTTTCTTGTAAGACGTTTGCTACGGCTACGCCTCAGCCGATGGTAGATCCCCAGTACCGTACTAAGAAGGGGAGAAAGCACTGTGTACCAGCTATAAGGGGTACCGTGCTACAGCCGAAAATGCACTTGATAAGTAGAATTTGTTAACTTATAGTCACTTCAAAACTTGATCAAGATTGTATCATTGGGGATCTAAGAAACTTTAAAACAACAAAAATTTCTCAAACAGTAACGGTGTCATTTCCTCTTCATACCTTACACCAAGCCAAAAATTAAAAGAAAAAAATCACAAAAAACTACAATTTCTAAACATAAATCAGTTCAAAACTTTGCCCAAATAGCCCTATTTTGTATGTGTTTCACCTTATATAAATGTGACCCACCATTATTACCCTCCTCAAGAATATTGTCGATGTACGGGTGACATAGGAAAGATCCGCCCAATGGTCATCTCTCAAAAGGTATGCCACTTGGTCAGTTTTTATTCCGCTGAGATGGTGCCTTGAACTGCCCCATAGAGATTTCACCAAGGCTACGGTCCTGAGCTCAGGTGTTTCTTATTTAAATGAGGGTAATCCTGGAAAACCAGGATCGTAAGGTTCTAAGAGCACTGTTTTTTTATCCTTAACGAATCCTAATCAAAAGCAAACATACCTTTCCATTCACAGCTGTACCAATCGAAAGCATTACCAAAGATCGACTTATTCATCAAGGATATAGAATGCAGAGAGATGAGCTTGGTGAAGAATGCTCTCAGAGTCTGTACGCCATCATGACGCAGTGCTGGCAGTCTGACCCAGAACAAAGGCCAGATTTTAAGACGGTCGCAGAAGACATTCGCCGTCTGTACAAACCATACGCACCTTTACACCAACTATGATAGGAGAGTAACCTAAGGAGAACGTAACAGCTCGCCAGGTCTTTTTCTCTGGAGCTTTCTTTGTAATTAGTGAAAGGAATAGATAGGGGGAGGATGAAAATGGAGAAGACATTTTGTACCAAAATGAAATCTTACTACACCCGGAGAAGAAGAGAGCAAGAATAAATGGACCTGCCAGACATAATGTATACGACTTTCATCAAAAGTATCCTTGAATATGTTCGTATGTAACGCAATATAAACAAAGTTAAAAAATGCAAAACAATGCAATGTAAACAAAGTAAAATTCGACAACTAGTCCGTTCATACCAGTAAACGTTATCAAATGGAGCGTAAATGTGAAGTTGCCCCCCCCCCTCCCTCGCGAAACAACTTCCAGCAGAGCGAAGGACTTACCAAATCGCGATACAACTTGCACACCCTGTGTTTTGCACTCATATGATTGGATACCTTTATCGAGAGATGCAATGTTGTTGGAGCTCAGATGAGCTGATACTTGCTCACAGTTACGTTGTTTTTGTGCATACCGATGTCAATGATTTTTCCAGTTCCTTGAATGTTGATACAACTTTGAAGCTGACTTACCCAACATAACTTGTTTCCATGGTTGACCGTCCAGTTGTGGGAGAATTTTTAATTAGTTATTTGGCTTTCTACTTACACGTTTTCTAGGCCGCTTACTTTCTGCCATCTCAGAAGTGTTTGTAGGAGTTTCTTTTTGCAACTTGCCGTCTCAGGGCATATTTATCAACAACGAAATGAATGTGCGTCAATGGTTTATAACTGCATGCTTGGTTAAATTTATTTGTTTTGCACATGAAGATATACAAGTTAAAGAAAGCCTTCTCGAGAGCCATAACTGGCTTTAAATAGTTGTGATCACCTTAGGAAAGAAACAAGGGATATATACAATTTTAACGAATATTTAAAATTAATTGTACTGGTTACGCAGGAAGAACATACTCGCGGTAATACAGAAATAATAGGCATATAACATGATCAAATATTTTACTGTGGAATACATAACAAAATAAAGCAGGACTCGCTCCTTTTGATTATTGAGTACGAAGTGCTAAGAGTTACCAATGATGTCTTTCACAACCGCCCCCTTAAACGAAGACAGCTGAGTTTTCACTGAGTCTGCGAGGGTATTTAAAGAAACTAATGACAATGATTGAAATTTGCGTATCTAGTATCAAAGACATCATCTATGATATTGCTAATAAACTTTTCTACTTTTGTCTCGTTGTTAGCTGCATGAATGATACTGTTGTTTGCTCGTGTCTTCAGTATATTAGGGTAAATAAGGTATGGAATTATTGCCCAGGTTCAACCGGAACATTACAAGGGGATAATTAATGAGTGGTAGATTATTATGAGCATATTACTTAAGGTGGGAAAACGTTCTTTCAATTTTGATATTTTTTTTTTTTAATTTAAAACAAATCCAGCCAGATGGGTTGTGTATCTACATTTACTCTCAAACATTTGATTTTGGTAACGTGGTTAATGGTTATCACATTTGTAAGACAACCTTATCCCACCTGGTGTTTTGGTAACTAAGAACCAATAACAATTTCTGTTTGATTCATTTCAAGCAGTTAGTATTATGCAATAAGCTTACACTGATCTCTTTTGACTACAGAAAACATTGAAGTCGCAGGAAAAAGTATTATGTCTTTCTATTAATAAACATCAGTGGTGTAAACAATAAAAACATCACCCCAAGATGAAACCTTGGGGTAACCCTAGAACGAATTTTCTCCAAATAAGAATACATACCCTTGCATAGAGTACACCAGAATCCGTTAACTAAATGGCTATAGAACTATTTCAGTTAGGCAATATAGTAAGGAATATATAAGTTAGTTAGATGAGGTTTAACGGCTCATTTTCTCTCCAATTGATTTAAATCGGGGCGGCCACGGCATTTTTTTCCAGTTGTGGCCCACTGGCTTGTTTTTCCTACTCCATTGCTTATGCTGAGCAACAAACACAATGGCAGTAGGTTCCATATTACATTTACTATGGTCAAGTGTATAGTAGTCTTCAGACATGTCAAGGAGAACCCATTGAGATATTATTACCATCCAAAATAGTGCACAATTTGTGTAAGGTTTATCGTAGGGCTAGTCTATACAACTTTTAGAACAAAACCCCAGAGCCGATTTTTCCAAATAACTGAGGCAGCCACTTGTTAAGCAAAACTGATTTTTTCCATATTTTTTACGGGCAAGAATTCCCCTTTTTGGGGAGGCGTCGGAACCTCTACCCCTAAAAGGGCAGGATGGTCACTTGGTATTGTGATGTGCAATATCATGAAAAGATTCTTTGCTCTCTTTATAGTTACTGCCAATTCTCAGGAGGTTGCATCTATAACAGCATTTTATTTCAACGTTAGCTTAGTTGAATCCCAGGGCTTCTTTGAAGCTTCTAACCTTTAGTCTTTACAGTTAGAAAATGAATCACAACCCATCGAATTGTTCCAAAGTTTTTGATAGCGCCTAAAAGATGAACACGAACATTAAGTGAATTGAGTCTTTGCCTTCATCCCTGAATGAGAAAGTTAATGATTGACTAAAAAGTTACATGATAAGTTTTAATTCCAAAAATGGGGATTGGAGAAAAGTTTTCAGTCATGTAGGAAATCAAAAACAAAAACTTTGCGAAACACTGACTGGTACTATAGATGCATAGCATAGCATAGCAGGATTCTAACTACTAGCTAAAAGCCTGTAGTGGATCTTGACAGGAAACAAGTTTGCAACAGGGTGAACCACTACTCCAATCCAACATAAAACTTTCTTTCACCATAAAATGCATCCAATCTGCTCTTAAAAGTGTTCAAGGATTTGATAACTAATAACTTAGCCAGGAAGATTGTTCCACGTGTTTGTGACTCTCAAGCTGAAAAACCTTAATCTTACATTAGTCTTGCAGTGCTGCTTGGTGATTTTCAAACTGTGGCTTCGTGTTGTACTAGATCTGTTAATATGAAGTAATTGCTCAGTGCAGTAATAACTAGGCTATGGGTTTACTTATAAACTTCTATCAGGTCACCGCGTAGTCTTCTGTATGTTAAACTGGGGAGATTCAGCTTCCTAAGTCCATCCACACAACTATAGTTCCTTATATTTGATACCAATTTTATTGCCCTCCTTTGTACATTTTCAATGAGGATAATGTCGTTCTTATACCAAGGAGCCCAAATAACATTTACATATTCTAAAAAGACTGGAGAACGATGTGCGAAACATAGCACAGTCCATAAAGATAAAGGTATGTGTAATCATCCCAACAATTCTATTTGCTTTATTGACGACCACCTCAGCATGTGATCGAAACATAAGATCGTTGTCCATGTACACACCTAGCTCCTTTTCACACTTTGTGCTTTCCAAGTTGATAAATTTGTTGTTAGTTTCACTCATTGTGTAACCTTGACATGCGTTTCGTGAACCCAGTTGCAAAAGTTTACACTTGCTGGCATTGAAACGAAGTTGCCACTGATCAGCGCAGTTTTGTAAGTTATTAAGATCTAGTTGGAGGTATCATATTGCTGCAAAACTCCCTTAAACACAGTACTATTTTCGTCCCCTTTACCCGAGGTACCCAGGTCTGCGCCTTAATTTGTTTTGTAGATTTATAATCGTTACAATTGATTCGAAACGTTTTGTATTAAACATATCTACAGGTAATGGTCCTGCGGTAAAACTCTCGGTAAACACTTTTTGAGCACTTATACATTATATGTTTCGGCTATCATCAGAATGTCAAGCATACTTTTGTATCTGGTTATTGACGTAACGATAACTGTATTACTCACAGGTATACCAGCTTGCTGCAATTTACACGAATTGGGACTTGTCATGAAAATGTCGTATACATATACAACCTACTTTTTAAAATTTTTATGATTATACGAATATAGCATAGGTTTTAAATTAATGAAAATTTCTGCCAATCTACCTTACACAATAATATTAAGGAATGGAATGTGTCTGAGTTGCCCCTTTTAAGAGAAACAAAAATATCTAAATCATAAAAGCAAGAAGAGTCTGAAAGCAAATTGAAATTCTTGGGAAGTGCCATTTCCAATAATCAGCCGAAAGAGGCATTTTAGCAAATAATTTCTTTGAAGGCTACCGACCAGCTGATGGTGGCTTTCAGCTTAGATAGTACCAAGAAGACGTCCTACCCCACAAATTATGTCACCACAAATAAAATTGAAAAGGCATCCTCATATACCAGGCAACGGGCTGCCCTAAAGGTAAATGAGGTACTGCGAAACCCTATTGTTCTTTCATTGCAAGAATATGAAAAGTATTAGGAAGATGGTACATTCTTTTGAGCATCTGTCATTCTATTACTTTTGAGAAACAAGGAATTCATGAAATAAGGCAATCTTTTGCAAGTGATTGTGGTTTTCCTTAATTTAACAACTATGCTAACATTTCCCTATTTACAAACTCCTGTTCATTATAATGAGAAAATGATTCAGATATACACGGATAGGCAATTTTAACATGTTTACATAACTCGTAACACGTTGTTTCTAGGGGCTTAAGACAAGAATGACATTCAAAATTTTATTCAAAAGCCAAAAATGTAAATATAGAGCTAAAATTATCTGCAAAATTGCAAAGGAAATCACCTGCATAGCAATTAGTTAGTGTAATATATTATATTTCGTATACTGAATATCTCTCTTGAAATATGTAAATATATATTTAGAGCGAATGCTTCGTTAATGTAAATAAAATTTTCTTTTAGACTTATAGTTTGCGTATATGTATTTTTTAGGTCCGCCGCAAACCCATTTGCACATTTCAAATCAGCTGTCTCTTCGGTTTAGCCATGAAGTGTGCAAAGGTGAAATGACCAAGACCGACAGGTTTTCGGCCAGTTTTAGACTTAGGATCTTGAGCATATTCATGTTTCCCCACTGGAGTCGTGCAATTTTAAGCATTTTAACTTATCAGCTATAGTTAGAGAATGTTTCTGAAGGCGTCAACACGGACTTAAAAAAGACAATTATTCGTATAGTGGGCGGGGGCCTGCAGTACATTTTGAAACCGTGTTGTTTCAAAGCCAAGTCACGACAGTCTAGTTACGTTGTAACGTGCAAAATCGTGCAGTATGCAGAAGGTAAACGGCCTGATGAAAGGTAGGTACAACAAAACAAAACTATTTATTTACATTTTGTACCTAACAGAACGATTTAAAGCAAACATGAATAACTCCGTGTGTATACCATTAATGGTACTTTCAGAGTGATACATAGAAGTAAAAGGAGTGTGTGGACTGAAAATACTGCTCCGTTGCTTGTGCCCCAGTTATAGAGAAACTGAAGGCAACATGACCTTCCCTGTTGTGATAATTTATCCCGGAAACGCATAAATGACATTTAACTCCTTGAGTTGAATGTACAATGTACGTATGGAGACACACAAATCATCTGGGTTTTGTCGTTACGCGCAGGCTACCTCACTGCTTTCGTGGATTCACTGGTTAAAGGAATACCGGTACATTTTGCTAGCGTTCTCCCTTACTTCAATTTTTATGATCTGTTATCACAGTTCTTATGGGTAAAGGAGGGATAACAACGGCACCACCTTGCATATGATGCAACTTCTGTAAATGATATACTTCCAATAAGTGCCACCAAAATAGCGCACCAATTATTATAACAATGAGCTCAAGTGTCCATCAACAAAAAAGTTAAAGACAATCCATGTGCTTCTTGTAGTTTACTCTAAATCGGTTCAATAATTCTTATATTGCAACGCCGGTGGAGGCTGGTATCACACGTACATATAAAACACAATGAGTTGATGAAGGAAGAATGCATGCGTCATTCTTGCCTTATAGCACGTACCGCTTATGTGATAGAATTACAAGCAAAATCAATGCTTAGGCCTAGTCTGGTATTTGCAAGTAATGCAAAACAGCTTTAGAATGTTTGTCAATAACATCTCGTCAAATAATAGGAGTAAATAACAGGGTTTGCCTATAGATAACGTGTAAATTTGTTTGTTTGACTAGTTGATTATTTCAGTTCTTATCTAGTCTTATGTACACTTTCGTTTATGAAAAAACAACATGTGGTAAAGATTAAAAATATGATAATATGACTATATGAAGTGATGAGCTGTCGGGTGGTAGAAACGACAATTCGTATGGCCAACGTAATATGAAAGCAATATAACAATCTCTATGTGGATGTGGATTATGAACTGGGTTTTAGTCAGTAAAACAAATAACATGTGCAGCGTTAGATCGAACCGTTGTGTGTTTTTCTTCCTGAACGACTATTTGTCCAGCGAGTGAATCTCATTCATCTCGAACTTCGAAAACTACTTTAAACTACGTACGTAGGCCTACACATTTTTCTTGGCAAATTATGTTGTTTATCAATGATTTATGCTATGAAAATGTTAACACCACTCCCCAAACGGTCAACTTGAACACAGTTCTAGTAAGAGCCGTTTCAGTTGGAGAGTCAAATGAGCCCAGGTGTGTTTTGCTGTATCTTTTGATGTTGGAATTTATAAGTTTTGAGCTGAGTGTGGTTGTTACTTTCCACCAATTTGGGGGAATTTTGAAGAGTTAATTAAAAGCTTTCGATGATGCTTGAAGAGATCTTTAGACTAGATCTGCAAGTGGCACTTCTTAATAGAAAGGATGCATAGAATATGGAAAACATCTCGGGAAGCAGAAGTTGCTATTCAGGCCAGAAAGAATTATTCATGCAGATTGCGAAGATTGTTGACTATGACATAAATATTGACATCGCCACCGTTAATGACGTTTTCTCTTCCATCAGAATTATTTTCCTCTGAATGTACACTATGGCCTGTTTCCACTGCCCGTTGTGTGAACAGAAATATATGTTTACCGTTCAAAAGCTAGCCATTTTGTGAAAGAAGCACATTTGAAAATATTATGATTTTAGAATTTAGTTACGACAGACTACAGAATTGAAACAGTAAACAACAAAGGTGTTGATAAAAGCTATGACAACTAATTCATTTCTTATACATTGCTTACTACATCTTCGAAAAAAGTGATCTGTCTAGTGATGGAATAGACAGTGCGTATCATTGTTATTTTAGTGGTATACTTTATTACAGATCATTTATCAAGAGGTGCGTACCTGACATTGCTCAAATTATCCATTGCCTAGGATTTTCCCTTTGCCGCCCCATATCCAAACCGAAACTGTTGTTATAAAGTCAACGCCAACATGGAAAGTAATAAGGCTTTTACAATTAGAAAACATTCTGTAGTTTCATTTTTGTTTTATCGGTTTGGCCATATAAATGCTGTTTCGGAAAAGTATTATGAGTTAGGAGTACATTTTTGTTGCTCTTAACAAGTTTAGAGAGAACTCTAAGGCTGAACAAGGGTAAATACAGAGGTACTGCTTACGTTTCGAAATTCGTTTTAAAACTGCTTTAGCGCTACGACTGGACTCCATTACCACAACAGATGATAAATGTAGAAGCACCGAGGATCATTCTTGCGTTTCAAAGGAGTTGACTTCTCGTCTGATCTTCGATAATTTGGGGGCCTATCGCGCAACAGAAGATAAAAGATAAAGCACCTTTTACTTAAAAACTTTTTCAGACCTGTAACTAGTTGATTAGAAGAGTTACATCAAGTTTGGTTTGGCTATATAGTACTGTTCAAATCGCAATTCATATTAATTATGGAGCAACGCCTGCAAAATAGTTCACCGGGGTCACGGTACAGTTATTACATGTGGTTATATTGTGACTGAGGTTGCTGACAACGAATTTAAGCACCTCAAAAGCTACTTGCATCACATGTAATGTGAGCTGGAAATAAATTTCGTTCACATGCAATCGGCATACACATGAAAATCTTTTCTTTTTTTTTTGATTTTAAGCAGCATGCAAGGAGATGTCAGTGGAATAAATTCCTCATATACCCATTCACTCGGGAGAACTCTCTAAAGACATTTTCTAAATGTTCTGTTAATTATCAAAAAAGTTAACCCATACTGATCCTACAGTCTACATCGCTACGCATGTTCAAAATAATTTCATTTAAGTTAAAATCCTTTGCAGCTGAAAAGCACAAGGGGTCGACATCGAGGGGTAAGGACCTTGCTAAGATTAATTGAAGAACAGCAGTCCTGATCGTACTACTAAACTACTAAATCGGTTTGTCTCATTAATGGGCGGCGGAAAGATTGGATTTCTTGTTTCTTTAAATTTCATTAATAACCATGTACGGTATTGTGGGTTGGATGCATCCTTGATCTACACAGAGAGAAAGGCTTTTATCGACTCCTTGCAAGACTTAATGTGGGGTAAATTTGTACCTCGAACCTCAGTCTCCTATAGCAATGATTGCTATCATACTAAATACACGGTCACTTTTTTATAGAAATTTCAAGTACTTTCATTTGCAGCTGTTTTTTTCCGTAGTATATTGTAAAATATGGAAAAGAAACCATTCATGTAGTACGCATGGTAGTGAAGCAGAGTCGTAACTTAAATTTTAATACTGTAATTTGTTATCATCTAAAAGCGCCAAATATATTATCATTCCATAAGTCTCGCTCACTCGTACGATTGCTTGAAGCTTAACCTGCGTAAGAGTATAATAAGTTTACGTATTTAATCCTCCAACTTCCTTCGTGAATTTTAGCTGTTCCTCCATTCTCCATGAAATCTAGATGCTGACAAAGTGACTCTATTTGCGCTCCGTACTGCTGTATGTTTGTATATTAAACCACTTGAGTGTACCCCAGCGCTTAGGCTAAATATTCCCAAGACACGTGAAGAATTGTGCCCGTGTAGGATAGATTTCACAGGATTACTTGAGATGGTTTACGGCATGCATAACCCGTATTTGATTGGAATACTGAAATATGAATACCATCCTTTCCATTCATTGTTTTCATTTTGCTATTGTTTCTTCTTTATCCTCATAGTGACAAACTCTAAAAATTATACAAACGAAATTTAACATATCCTTTACTTCAACTTATTACTTACTAATAACTTACAAGTCATTTGAGAAAATGAGACAACCAAATGTAAATTCTATATAATTGATGGGTGAAAGAGCCAGAAATAAGCAGAACTTTCGAGTCTGGCCCCTTACAAAGATAAATAAAAGAAATGCAACGGATAACGGAGAAAATAGGATACAGAGAGCAAACACGAATTCAAAGCAGTACAAGCAAAAAGAAAGAGATGCACCCCTAAAGATAAACAAATAAAGAATTTGTATATCTTTAGGGTGCATCTTTTTCTGCGAATAGCCAAGGAATCAAAAAGATTGCTGCTAAAGAGACAATATATAAAATATGAATAGTTCTTTTACTTGTAATTTCACTTGTGAATGAATTCCATAGCACGAATACATAATATATAGAAATGATTAGGCAAGTTTCAATAAAAGAAATATATTTGACTTGTTAAGTTAGGAGGTCATCTATTGAATGCAGGTCAAAGTCAAGGGTTTTAAAGTAAAAAGTGTGTCTCTAGCGCCTCTTCTACCGTAGGTCTGACAAAAGTCAAATTTTGTGAAGTTTTAATTGATCGTAAGTGTTTGTGTATGCATAATTATGACTTCAAAGATCAGATGTCGAAGTTTAAAGGTCAAATGAGATAAAAGTGGTATTTTGCCATTATATATTTATCTATACTCTAGAAAATGACATTCAAACACAAAATATGGAAAGAATTATGGGACAATTTTAATAAAAGCGTTTTCGGTTTCTGATGGTGGAGGTCAAAGATCAATTAAAGGTCAATGTCATACTTAATAAAATTTCAGGATACGTGTGACGCGTATTCCTTAACCGAAGATCTGATCAAGGTCAAACTTGGTCAGTGGGCATCTGACCATGAAATCTTGTACATGCGTAACATATTTGTTCAAAGATCAAAGACCTAACAGTGCTCTTTTCGTCTTTCAAATTTCAGATTCACTTAAACATATGTTGAGAATATCAGAGAGTGAAACTTTATATTTCGTGAACAGTCATTCTGTTTAACTTTTCAGAACACGGTAGCCATGACAGGGTGAAATTATGCTACAATATTTTGTAAGGTACAAGTTAGTTTGTATTTAATTTAAAAAGAAGATAATAAACCTTTTTAAAATGAAGTAAAGCTTACAATTTTCAAAACACTAATAAATTTGTGCTGTTCGAAATTGATGAAGTTATCCTGTATTGAAAAATTCCATAATTCTACGTTCAGCACTAGACAGATAAAGGAAGGGGTAAGAAGTTTGCTCTTGATTCTGCCACAATGCAAATGACATAATGTTTGCTAAATATAGGACTTCCTTACCGTGAACAAAATACATACTCTGGTGGAATAATGATCTAAGTTGCAGCCCATTTCCGTGTGGTTAGTGTTTGTCCTTATCCCTTTTCAGTGCACCTGGGTACACCCTATACCCAGAAAAAGCTGCCTTTTTAAAAAAAAATATAACTTTGTCAATTTTCACTCCTCAGCCTTCATTTAACCACCAAAATAAAGCTTACAAAAAGTTCTGTGCAATGCTACCATTTTTGGGGGGGGGGGGGGTTATATTGAAAATTTTTCACAAAACATCGAAAAATAGTTGTTTACATTCAAAAAATGCTCCAAAAAATCAAAAATTCTAAAAATGATATCATAATTTTCAGAAAATAAGTTCAGGCACTTAGGAAAAGGTCACCCTACTCACTTTTTTTTTCTGAATACCTAAGAACCTAAAAAACCACCATGAGAGGTGATTAGATGCCAGGTATAGGGAATTTAGAGATATTTCAAGTAAAAAATTCAAAAATGCGTATTTTCGGTAAATTTTTGCCCAAAATAGCCGACCCCCAAAGAAATTCATTACTCAGCAACGAAAAGTCCGATCTCTTTCATTCAAAGACTAAAATGGCTTTTACAAAATTCGTAATAAAACTATAACAAAAGATATGCATAAATGGCAAGGGTAGGGTGAGTTAGAGAGTTTGAAAGATCCAGACATATGCATTTTTGAAAAAAGCGTCAAATTTGGCAAAGGACAAACAATAATCATGGATGAAATAAAACCTATGGCACCATTTAGGAGCACCACCGTACCACCAGCCTCCGTGATGTTGAACAGCGCAGTTATAAACTGAGCAGCGATCATTGTCACGATCGCAAGTGCTGATATGGGATGGAATTTACGACCTCTACCTAAACTGTTTAGTACTCTGCCTACATGTTACTTGGCAAAGAGGACAGGACTTCTGCCATCTAGCTATGTGGAATGGAACAATAGACCTTATGCATTGACGTCAGACCCACGTCATTTTGGAGGAAAACAGTGAACCCCACGTGCACGAACGGCGTAGATTTTTCACGTACGTAAAGTAGACTTACGCGCGTATACTATTGGTTGACAAATCAGCTGTTGGTGTAACTTTCAATGATACGCACTTTTCCTCCAAACGAGGGAGCCATGTTTGCTCTGGGACATCATATGCACAAGGCCTATCGAAGAAGAAGGAGTGACCCTACCAGCGAGCATAGAGCCGCAAAAATTTTGGGTTCTTATTAGCGAAATTGTCCTCTTGAGAGCAAAAAACAGGTAAACCGTCGACGAAGACTCCCCGGCAAAACTGTAAAAATTCCCTGATGGGGGGGGGGGGCTTCTCCGACGGGAGGGGGCTGCCCCCACTTGACGCCATCCCTGATTAAAGGTAACTCATTGTATATATTCCTTACGAAGTATATATATTTTAATGATATCATTTTAACTTACTCATTCCCCTCCACCACCGAACCACAATATTTGGTATCTTGTTCATAGGGTTCTGGTATATTGTTAAGCAGTTCAAGCGATGCCTTGCTGAGGTGAAGGGCACCCTCATTAATTGTTTCAGATTGCCACAGCAACAAAATGAAACCACTAACGTTTTGAAGTAGCAATTACTAAATATAATCCTCCAAAGTCAGGTTCAGATCTTTTTTGTTAATATCATATATGCCTTTTATTTAGTAGCAATCCTTCCCTAAAAATAAGAACAAGTTTTGGTTGCCCTAGCAACACAAAATGACCCTTATGTTCATCGTTAGTAGCAGTGAATTAGTGAATGGCTCACTTTCTCCACATGTTATTAGTTATACACCGTCACCCGCAAAATTATGGCATAGCTGCATTTGTTTCTGCATAACAACGATGTGCATCACTGCAATATCGGAAAGCGCCCTCTATTGAGGAATTGGTTATTATTAATTATTCCCCACATCCAATATCCGGTGGACTTGAAATTTTGCATGAATTGTTTCCGTATGAATATCTGTCATTAGGCATATATTACATCACTCTCTTCATCTTTGATGGTTATTTGAAAAGCTTTCTAATTTATCATAGTCTTATATGGGAAACCGGCCGCCATTTTGTTTGTTGGCAAAGCCGTGTGCACGTTTTGTTACTGCCACCAAGCTGAAATAGTTGTGTACAGTCACATTCTACATAATTTCACTCGTATTGAGTAATCACTACGAAAGTGAGCGAAATATAAATCTAGGCATCTTTTCTGCCTATGGGAGACTGCCTAATTTAGTGGCTGTCTACTCCACGTCCCCTTCACGAAAGCTTCAACTTTTCGTGACAGATCTTTTGGTGTCTGGTCCAAAATTATGAGTAATTATGTGCTTGCTCTCTGTTTTATAAGTCGGTGTCTTTTCCGGCTTTGAACGGTAGTTGTTTTACGACACTAAGCGACCACAAATGTGGGATAAGTCTATATGGCTTATAAATTACAACTTCACGTCGGGTGGCTAACCAACTCAACAATTTAGGTTTAATTTTGTTTCTTTTGAAAAGCCACAGCACCAGTTCCTTGGAGTCATTCCAAACCTTTGCAGTCTAAACATGCTCAATTTCTTTGATGAATGACTTGTCTTGGGATCGCGTGAAAGGGTACGAAATTATTATTTTTTGTCTTTACAGAATATCATTTATGAAAACAGATTCATGATTTGGTATACCGTTAAAGAATTTCAATGACTTACAAACGTGCTTGGAGGAGTAATAACAATATAAAAGCGTCCGCTTCCATTTGAACTAGAAACTAACCAGATCAGCATTTAAGCGAGCTTAAAGAAATGTTTCACCAGTTTCGGTTCAGCAAAAATCATTTACGGGTCAAAATGAACCAAATCTAGTCAAACGCATAACCTGAGTTTGGTTAAGTGCGCATTTGATTGGATTCATGTAAACTTTATTCGGATGTTCCTTATCAACATGTTTGTTGCGTACCTCACATTATTTGTCAAGTTTACAGGTGCGCAAGATGATGCTAGTAAGAAGCATCCAGGCCTACGTATCATAGATATACTTTGATATCCCAACAGATGGTTCTTTTTTGGATAGCTCTGTCAACGTAACTTGATTATCTCTATTTCCATGAGGTAAAGTTAGAGAGACTCAGTCAGCGATTTTCGTAATGTATTTTTTCATAAGTTAATGCTTAACAGTCAGGTTAAAATTTCACGTAATTACGAGACAAGTGTCAACTCTTTAAAAAGTGTATTACGAGAACTCCATCTGTTTCGTATGAGATAAGTGCACGTAAAAATAAAAAAACAATAAAAATAAAGACATCCACTTTTTTATTTTTCCCGTCGACTTTGTGGCCTATCAGACAACGCTCAGATGGTTAAGAACAATGGATATGCCTAAACGACTAACACAATCTATCCCTAACGTCACCCCACCCACCTCATGAGGTATTGGTCTCCTTAAAACCACTAAAAACCTCTTTCCCCTTCTCTGTTACACCACTTACCTCGGAGACATTGTCTACTTCCTATCTAATCAAGCATATAACTCTTGGGAGGAAGAGTGGAAACAGGATCCAGGATCGGTGATCAGGGGCGTAGATTTCTTTTCAACTTTGGGGGGATGGGGTGAACATCGCAAATGTGGAAAATGTGCACGCGAAGCGTGCACGGCGAGCGCGAAGCGCGAGCCCATGACGGGTGGGGTCGAGGGGCCCGCCTTAGGGACCCTGGTGGGGTCCAGGGGCAAAGCCCCGGTCGGGGTCCAGGGGGCAAAGCCCCCGGAAGCTCCTGGGTTTTAATGTCTCAGAAGTGCCAGGAAGACTGTTTTAAGCGGTTAAGTTTGTACATTAAGGAAACGCTATTTTGAACACAAAACTCGTTGATAAGCTGCACTGGATTGAAATTGTACAAGAGCAACAATGTCCTGTTAAGCTTAAAAGGCAGGGATCAACATATAGTGTCATACAAGACAACTGGATTTGAATTAGGAGATCATTGTAAGACCTGCAAGTTGGCTTGAGATGAGCGGCGTCGCCAGAGTTTTGTGATTGGGGGCACCATAGATGATGTCCTATTAATACCTCAGTTCCCCCAAGTCTGCGTAAATTACACCTTTATTTTTCATGCGTTCCTGCACTTGCGTGCAGCAGTTTTGATCTTTCGTTTGTCACGACATAAAGATGTCGTCCCGGGGAAGGGGTTCCCTCTCCCCTTTAAGATTTTTTTAATTAATTTAAGGTCTTTTAGATGCAAAATGGTGCTATTTTTGAGATGTTTTGGAACTGATCATATATGGCTGGAAAATGTCCATAATTTAGTGAATGCTAAATTTTGGTAAGGTAAAAGAGGAGAATATGTTGTCTATTAAGAGACAAATACGTTGTCAACAAATCTCCTGAAGCCCCCTCCCTCTGACTATTTTACTGCCTTCTATTTCTGGAAAGTTCTTACACAAAAATGTGTGCGTGGAGTCCACAGAAACATTCTTGAGTTATTACGAAATATGTCCTTTCCTTCCTTGTGCATTATGAAAAAGCATCTAAGGCGAGCAGATATACCTGAATAGGGCCTCCTGGAAGCCCTGTATTAATCATATCAATTGGTGCGGGGGGGGGGGGGTAATGACATAATGCGTATACCTGACATCCAAATGATAATATAGAGTACGACGCCGAACACTTTACAACTATCGTATTTTTACTACTTTTGAACTAAAATCCGGATGAACAGCTGCCAGCAATGGAAAATGACAGGGTGGGGGAGTGTAGGTGCAGGGAGTTGATATTAGACCTCCCTGATACATGTAGCAAAAGGGGTGAAGGACTAATAAGAGCGTTACAGAGTGCTGTTTTCGTCATAAGTGTATTAAAAATCACCATCTATACCGATAATGGCTCAGCGCGAACTGGCGAAGCTCTGGTAAAAATTTTTGAAAAATATATAACGGCAGATACCAACTTTTCAACCTTCTACATCATGCTACATATTAGATTAAAAGATCCCATATTGATGCGAGATCCCCACAGATGTTTGGAGATGTACCTCTGTTTTTCGGGAAGTGTCGTGATCGGAACAGTTTCGTGTATTATTACCTTAATAATGGTCATTACATGGAGTGTAAACAGTGACGAATAATATTTCCATTACCTGATTACAAAACCTGCATTCAGACTCTACATCGAGACACTTTCAATTGCTCAACAAACCTACATGCCACTGCCATAAGCCAGTCTTTTACCTATTAATTCGTAAACTTTCAACTTGTAGCTGCTGTGCTTCTCCGAAAGTTGCTATCGGAAGATATTGATAATATGAGTGACACTGACGTAAGGTTGGAAACGCGCGGAGCGCGAGAAAACTTTGATAGATTGCCAACGATTTGCCAAAATTCTGATAGTTTGAGAAACATTTGTGACAGAAAGTGAAGCGAGATTGAAAAAATTTCTTACGAAAATGAAGAATAAAATATACTTTCCATCATACACGTATCTGTAGACTGAAACATGGGGGGGGGGGATGATTACATGGGCCATCCCCCCTAGTCAAATGTTGGGGGATATATCCCTATCCTCCCCCCCGGGATTTACGCCCATGTCGGTGATGGAGATAGCCTCGGGCTTTAGAAAGTGACATATAATCTTACCCAACGAAAGTCAAAGTTTTGGGGGTCAGAAATCTAACGTTTTTAACGGGTTCAATACAGCATGTCTACGTCATCTCTCAAATTTGCTCTCTAAGCTGTATTAATGCCCATGTCCTATAGGCGTTTAACGTACTAAACGTTTTCCATACTACTGCCATCCTGATGCATAGTAAGCCCAGGGATTTCATGACAATTTTTTTTTCCACTGAGTGATTCCTACAGTCTAAGATATTGCTAGGAATCTAGGAAGATTTTCTGAATTCTTTCTCGCCATGGTTGAACAGAGGTTAGTTATGTCCTCCTGTCAGCCCTGTTAAAGAGGAGGCTAGCCTCTAAAGCCTTTTAAACTTTCCTGGATCAGCCACTGAGTCTTGAAAGCCCCTACCGCTTATCGCCACATACGCCAGATCCCACACTTAAAAGGGTTTGTCCAATTGTGAACACCTTAAAACCCTGAATCAATCATTACGATTTTCCTAAAGCCCTTATACAATTAAGCATTGCAACACCCATATCAGTTCTCAAGTTTACTTTTCTAGCTGTTTAATGCCCGCTCTTGTCCAGTTTTAACATCCCGTTAAATACTGCAAAAGAAATCTGAATGTTTGCCCTTTATCGGATGTGCTGTCCATGACGAAATGCCTTGGAGTCTCTAGGAGTTGTAATTTTGTAAGGAGATACATCGCTTTGACAAGTGAGTTTTGACACCGCCAAAGTCACACAGTAATATGCCTCTTGTATTTTTCTTGGCATTTCTGTAGGGCTTGCACTGGATTAGGTAGTTCATGCAATAGAGATTAACCGTCTGCTACATATACTGTAAGACTGGGGGGTTTTCGCTACTGTCACAGCATAACCAGTCGCTAGGAAATTAAAAAAAATGCATGTTTGACGCTCGATGACGCGGATGAGAGTCTACCAGTAAGGTTTCACGTATAAATGTGAACATGATTCCATACCTGGTATTTCCGAAAACTTTCGGAAACTTTCGAGATTGTTGTGACCATACTCAGAATTCTCCCTCTGCAGCTCATTTGCATGAGGATCGTTCTACAGGAAGAGAGCAAAGCTAATTTTCTTATTTCATTTAAAAAGTCGTTTCCAGTTTTGAAGTACCTGCCCCTAAATTGATAGCGGTATCAACCTACACTTCAAAGAATTGTTCCGAGAAGGTCAATTTGTGACAGAGTTACTAGATATGAATGATGTTGCTAGCGTAGTGATATCAAATTGAGGCCAACGAATAAAAGGAAAAAACCCTTTAGTCTAATGCATAGATTATCATTGGTAATCTTCTAAAGATGAATTGGGTGTTAGGGTGTTAGCTTAAATTAAAACTTTCCGTTCAACCTTCTTCCACATAACAACTCCCCGGTGTCTCTGTATGGATTCATCAGATCGTGATTAAAATAAAATTGTAGAAAGAAAGCACAAGCGTCTTTCAGTGTCTGTTCAAATGGTAAAATTAGGTATAACAAGAGTACTTGGTGGCATAGGTGATGACAAAGGCAACAGTAAGGATTATATAAAGTCCCATGATTACACCGCTTTACACACTCCAGTCGTCCTTCCATTGATTTCCCCATGGTGCTCCATGTGTATGGATTTCCTTTCCTCCATCTGTAACTCAATATTCTTTGCTACACTCTTTAAAAAAATTGAAATGTGTCCTTACAATCAGCAGCTTATGACACTCCATAATAATATCTTAGGCTCTTCCATTTCTGTGTTGCAGTGCTTTGTTTTCTTAATGGTTTGAGTTTTAATGTAATCTACAAAGTTGTATTCTCCGACTATTACCCATGGGCATAGGAAGCTTTTCGAGACGGGGGGAGGGGGTGAAGCTTGTAACGGATCGCCTTTCTGTGTGAGGGGTCTAAGTGGAAGGGGACAAATTTTGGGATAGTTGAGGGTCCTCAGATGCAATTTGGTGCAACGTTTTGGACAAACTTTAAGGAATATTACTGCAAATTTTTGATATTTCTCACAGAAGAGACAAATAAGGGGTTTTTGCCCTTGGGTCTTGGAAGGGGGAAGCATACTTCAGCCCCACTTTTTGACTGTGGGCTAAAGCCCACCCCCGCTTCATACGCCTTCGTTTTTACCTGTTTTAGGGGTGTTCACGTTTACAGGCTTTGTCAACCTTCTTGTGGATACCCCTGTTTCTGGCATTTTTCTTTATCGATGAACATTTTAAACCTATGCTAAATGGAAAGGAGCCGAAATGAAGTTGAAAAAAAGGAAAAAGATATCACGATGACGGTATCGTGAAAAAGGCACAGGTATCTACAAGAAAATAGGTAAGTATGGTGATGGCAGTATTTAGATTTTCTAGTGAGTGGTTGCAACTAAGTTGTACTTTGTCTAGTAATTCCCTTGCAGCCAACTAAGGACACTCTGTCAGGGGC
This sequence comes from Holothuria leucospilota, assembly GCA_029531755.1. Lineage (NCBI taxonomy): Eukaryota > Metazoa > Echinodermata > Holothuroidea > Aspidochirotida > Holothuriidae > Holothuria > Holothuria leucospilota. The sequence goes on from CM055971.1 coordinate 44,489,491, forward strand.
GTAGCTAGAATGAAATTTTTAGGGGGGCCTAGGTAACAAATGGGGGGAGGGGCCGGCACCGTCGAGGGTCAGGCTTGTCAAGACTATCTAAGCGGAGCCCCACCATCGGTGTGCGCGAAGCTTGCAAGAAAATTTTTGGCTTTACAGTTGTTTTAAGCTGCATGTACCCAGCCTTGAAATTCGAATCTCATGTCTGCCTTTTCTCAAATAATGGGAAAACATCAATCCATAAAAAATGGTAATACACAAGGCCGCACATAAACTTTTTTGCTAGGGGGCAAAAAGTGGGCATTACTGATCTGTGGCCTGGAAGAGGGGACTAAAAAGAACGGGTGTCTCCCTCCCTCCTTGGCAAAAAATTTGTAATTTCAGGAGGACGTATAAATAGCAAATGGAGCAATATTTGAGGGATTTCAGCTTTAAAAGCAAAACGAAAAGTAGTTGTGACTAAATGCGACAAAAAGTCATTTTTGAGAGCGTGGTGGATATGATGTGAAGCATGACCTCAGCCATTGAACTCCGTTGTGCCCTTACAAAAATAGTGTGTCAACCTGTGTCACTTACCACGCGTGATCACACGTGAAAAACAAAAGAAATCACGCGTGTTCCTGGGTGGCAAACCTGTGTTTTTGGAACCCTCTGGACACAGGTTTGACACAGGTTTACACACCTTTTCTTGCTTTCAATTTTAAGCTACAGGTTTTGACTCAGAATTTTTTGTCATTATTATTTTAAATTGCCACGCATTTTGTGTGTCAAACCTGTGGCAAACCTGTGGTTAACCTGTGGGAAAGTGTGGCAACTGGCAAGCCTGTGTCAATCTCACGGGAAAACACAGGTTTCCCTGCAAAAACCTGTGAAAACCCATGGCAGACACGAGAGAAAACCTGAGGATCTGGAACCAATTGACACACGTTTTTTGTGAGGGTGGGGGAGGGTTTAAGGGAGGGGAGGGAGTGTTATTGGTTATAAAACGTTTTTATGACTAAACTAACACGGTTTAAAAACGTTTTCAAGCCATTAAAGATTGAAGCTACCTATAGCAACAACATTGTAGCTATGCATAATCGCGCGTAGCCTGAGAATTTTAGAAAAGTAGGCTAGAAATACATCCAAATAGAGCTGTAAATGATTGGTGATGTGTATAGATATAGGCATGAAAATATTGATCTGCCTAATTGTTTAAGTTCTGTCTTTACGATCACAGCTGTTTCTTATATTTTTGCTGCGTTTTCTCTGTATATTCTCAAAGTTGCACTTTGAAAATTTCTGGGGGTAATTGCCCGCCCCCCCCCTGCTGTGTACGACCGTGGATATCATATTGAGCTGAGATAATACAAGAATCATACTGAATTATGCATCCCTTTTAATCTATTCTGCCTGCAGTTTTCCCATATTCACCTTCTAGTATATCTCTGTTACATTTGTCCATCCCCCTATCCATAGGCTACATGTCCACTACTCAAATACATATCCCCTAGATCACACCATTCGTCTCCAACCTAGGGCTACCATATTTATTTTCAAGCAAGGAGGACATAGATCACTGTCCTGATGTAGGGGTCTAAGGGTGTCCCCTTCCCTTTGGAAATTTTTCCGGTTTTCAATGGTGTGTAGATGCAAAATGGTGCTGTATTTGTTCACGGACTCAAGTCATCGGTATATTACTTGGTTAGACCTATTATGCCACCAATAAGTAAATCTTTCAAACTATTTATCCCCCAAAGCAGAAGTAGAGATCATGTGGAAAACACATGAAATCCGGACCTTGTTGGCAATTTCACAAATCCGTCCGGACCGTGACGCCAGTGCGAACTACTAAAAAGAGGACTTGTCGAAAACAACAACTTGTTAAGGATAGAAGAATTATTCGAACGCAGTACCTAACCGTACGGCATATTTTGTGTATGATACCGTATAGGAACGGTCGTGTAAGAATGGTCTTCAGTGTATGGTTGCCATATTTTCAGTAAATCAACCAGCCATCCGAAAGGCAGAAAGGGTCTAAACCTGACAATGTCACATCCGAATTAGTCTTCGGGACGTTCGTTTCATCGTCCAAGTGAATTATATGAGAATTAAATGACAGTGCAGATTATATACTTAATTTAGTGAAAGTAGGCATTTTAAAGTTATAAGTTATTTCATACGTGCGCAAAATGTGTTTTTCACACATTTACTTTTTCTTAATTCTTACACATTATTTATTTGTTTTTTGAATGAAATACTTCAAAGTTTATTTCCGTTCAAACATTCATTTTTTCTCAATTCTTACACATTTTATTAGGGCCTGATGGATATCTAGGGGGCCTAGGCCCCCAGCCCCCCCCCCTCCCCCGTGGCTACGCCGCTGCACACTGTTTCGTTTATGAGACAACGTTCATTAATGTCATCAAAAATCTACTATTTCAATACGTTTGATTTCAGGGCCGTAGCTATAATCAGGAGGATGGAGTTTTAATATCTTCAGGATTTTTATTTTTCAAGTTAGCCATTTTTCATTTAGGGTTCAGAAATCTCACGTCGGCAGCCTTCCCCTTGTACTCTCCCTCCCCTCGTAAGCTACGGCCCTGGTTTTCTCCTACTTTTACTTTTCTTATTGAGGCCTCGGTGTTTAAAGAGTGAAGTCTCAAGAAGTGTTTAGATGCAACTTTGGATGTATACAAGGCTTCATCCTGCCAACCTGGGAGACATTTTTGACAAAAAGAGATAGTAGGCTACACAAAAAACCGACGGTGGCCCTTAACGTAGCACACTAAGAGAAGGTGGGTTCGAAACGGCTAAGTCCTAGGCTGTGACGTTCCATATCATAGCCGAAAGACACTAAGCAATGAGAATTTTTGATACATCATACCAATTTAAAGATTTTTCAAAGATAGTTCCATTTTGTATCCCAGCAACTTTACCAAGGCAAAAATTCCTCAAAGGAGGAGGGGAGCCTAGATTCTCTCCTTTACACACAGCCAAAACGAAAATAGAAGAAGGCGATATAAAGTGCCAAGGGTCCAAGCATGCAACCAGTTCAAATCTTTCCCAAAAATAGCACCATTTTGCACCTTAAGCATCTTACCTACACAACAACACCTCAAAGAGTAGATGGGCTACCCTGGCCCTTAGACAGCACCCATCACACCAAAGCAAAATAATTATATAAACAAACACTGAATAATAAGAATTTCTAAACACATAATCAGTTCAAAGCTTTGCCAAGACAGCACCAATTTGCACCTAAAAGAAACCTTGGGTAAATGACATTTCTTCCCGGTAGTCATATCTTCTTTCACCCTTCCCTCCGGATAGCCATTGGCGACAAAGTATTTGCCTGAGTACCAGCCATCATATTTAAGCCACTGTACGCTGTCCCCCTTGGGATTTCGGTATGGCTACGGTCCTGGATTTAAATCATCGGAATCCACGATACTCTACAAACTTCCGAAATAGGGAAACTCAAAAGACAGCCTTTAAAAACTGAATACAATGAGGTTTTAAATGTTTTTAACCACACTGGTACATCATCTGCTTCACTGGGAAGCTAAGTATGGAACAAAATAGTCTAGAGTTTTTAACTACAGGTTCTCTTTTCCATATTTCCGTCTGACTAAAGTGTAGTCTTCACTGTCGTTTTTACACTAAATACATCACAGTGTTTCTCATCACAACAATGTTTTTCATAAATGGTCAAAGCTTTGATTGAAGTAATTGGTGTTTAAACTCTCCGACGAGGTTTGCGACATCACCTGCACATCCCCAGTGCAGTGTTATTCCACCACCTCCATGTCCGTAGTTATGAATCACCTGCATATGAGATGAACAGTAATTGCATTTGACTTGCTATAGGTTCAAACTACGAGAACTACTTTTCCAGTTTGTTATTACCCCTTGCTATGTTATTGTGGAAAATATTGATTAAAATCGATACGATTTTCAGGATGTTTTCGTGTCGTCATGTTGCGGTAAATTCTACACATATCAGTTACACCAAAACTCTTACGATGGAGAAATGTTTTGGTTGAATGTTTGTAACCATGTCAATGATGGCCGTGCAATATAAACTACTTGACCTGAGTTTTGTGCTGCTTGAAGATTTTGTCGTTTTGTAATTTTCAGTTGTGATATTACCATATCAAAAGTCTATTTGCAAACCTTGTACGGGAAACATCTAACTAACATGGTCTCCTGAAAAATGTACATTCAATAGTGCTATATAAAGGACCTTTATATTAGTCTGAATACTAATTTCATTGCGTGGTTTTAACACAGAAGGCAAGAGAAGTGTTAAAATTATCTCGCTTTCTTACTTCAACGGTTTATTGGAAGCGTAGTGCCTGTGACAGGAGGGCGCCAGTCTTTTAAAACGTATCTACTAGTAGTGATTCCCTATAAGCATAAGTTTATCTTACAGATTAGATGCTCGGCAAACATTTTGCTGAACTTCGTCTTACTATACGATTCTGCGGATACAGAGGAGGCACGCGGCGAAGGCCCTTTGTTATCACCATAGGGCCGCCCAGTCCATTTTACAGTAATCCAGCCACCTTCGTGCCTTTCTTCGAGATACTGGATCTGATAATGGCTTAGCATACCCTGTCTAACTTTAGAATAGATAATGTCATAGAACTTTACAACGTTCACAAGGGTGGGGTGCCCATGACCTAGTTTGTCCTGAGCATTTGACAGCCAATACCAGGTCTATCCATTGACAGGAAAACGGCTACTTGAGGGCTGGGAACCATATTAATTCGCTTGCTATACTTTAAGGAAGTGGTTCCTTACCTTTTTAGACATCTGACACCCCAAAGTAATGATGAGTTATAACGTGGTGCCCTGTTAACATTATTTAAAGCGGAGCGTCACCATTGGTTGGCGCGAAGCGTCCAAAAACTTTTGGCCCTAACACGCCCCCTAATTGTAGGAATGGTACTTCCCATGTCTTCTTACGTAGTAACAAGGCACGCAGTTACTTCATCTTCAGTCAATATAAACGAAACAATGTATATATTTTTTTAAAATATTTATTTATTTACTTATTTATTTTATCTTGTGCTGGCACCCCTGGATGCCACGGCACCCCGCTTTGGAACCACTGCTTTAAGGACTCTTTGCAGTTACCACGAGATCTATCGAGGAACAATTAAGGGAATTAAGCTGGTTGCTTCTTTGTGATGATAGCTTCACTTTCCAAAGACAAAAGTTAAAAAATTTTGAGTGTTTTCGTAGGATATGTGGTTCACAGTTCCCTTTCAGCATAACATTTTACCCAACTTTATTGGAAGCTAGAATTCTGTAGGTTATCTAGTTAACCAAAAAGACATCGCTTGTGCCTGACAGCTGATCAGCAAGTTTATGGTAGGCTCGTTAGTCTTTCATTTTCTACAGTGGGCCCTACTTTGGTTGAAGCATGAAAAGACGTTTTCCGGTTTTAATAGTTGCACTGTTACTCTTTTCCTACTAAATGACGTGTCATTTTACCTTCTGCATTTGATGAAGGCCAAGAATTGATAATGAACCCGTCTACATTTTAGTTAGTTTATGTATAGATCAGAAAACTAGTGCATTTCTCAGTGGAGATTTGTCAAACGCATGGCCTCTTTCTAAATCTACCCAACAATTGCTGTAACAGATACCTGAAACTAAAGTAGAGAGGTAGTAAAATATTTTGTATTAAATTTATCTTTAAGAGGGTAGAAAGTTGCCTATCAGATGATTTACGAAGGGCCCATTGTAGTCCTTGTATCTTATTCCTCGCAGTGTAATGGAATTGTATAGAGGAGGGGTTGTAGTTCTCTGGCCTTGATTCCATAGCAAGGAAATCATCTGTTTCAGAATAAAGGAAAGTCATTTCGACCCAACCAAATGCTGTTCCAATCATCCTTTGAATGGGTAAAAATTCCAGCACAAATGCAAGAAAAAACATATCGAAAAAGGGGAAAGGATGTTGAAAACTCATATAATACAAAACTTTGAAACTCCTTTTGATGTGTGACTAAGTTCAAAGCGGTTGGTTTAATGGGAAATTTGGGCACACTACGTTAAAAGTAGCTAAGCGCAGTTGAGTCTATTTTATTTAAGTGAACTTAAATTTCCACCAGGGTTCCTTTATATGATATAACACCAAATAAAAGTCTCTCTCATGAAACACAAAAGCTGTACTTACGTGAACTTTGCGTGATCCACAAGTTATCACCTCCCTTTCCAGACGTACCCCCTTCGACCTGAATGGACGTAGACCGATCCAACTCTTCACCACGGTTCCATTCTGAAAATAATCCTATAGTATTGAACTGTCTCACACCTTGAGCTCTTTGAGCTCATTAAGAATTCAATTCTCATACCTAAAGGGATTGGGCATGAAGTACCTTTCGAAGTGAAACTAAAAAACTCGTTTCTCGTTTTGTTCCAGATGCTTGTATGAAGCACGGGAAATGGGGATAGCATCAGGCCCGCAACCGGACAAGATACTTAATTGAGAGGGTGAGATATGCTACAATGTTTTGAGCCAATAATAGTTTGTTTTCGAAAATGGTGTGGAAGAGGCCTCTTCCCTTCCTTGACTATGGACTGATGGGCTTTTCTACGACTTGTTCATTATCCTAAATGAGAACCAGGTACCTTATTTAATACATTTAATAAATACATGACACATGCAAGGAGTTCCTGTTTATTAATTTACTCGACTTTTCAAACTCAAAAAAATGATGACTGTTTGGAGATACAACTGGAGTATACACACAAGATAAAGAATAAAAATAAAATATTAATTACCTATGTTAAAACCTCAGCTCTACCTTCCGATTAATGACAAGTAAACTTCTAATGGAAATAGACACGTGGATTTTCACTCTATATGAGTCCCACCGATGCACACTTTTTTATATTTAAAAGTTTTCGGCGACCTAGCTAAACAAATTAAGTGATTTCTATGAAATCATTATTCTATGATATTCTGTGCAATCGGTTTTGAAAGATTGAGCAGGTTTTATTTTTCTCAACGGTTTCTCAGTTTTGCAAAAAATATTTTCACATGACATATCTAGGGTTAGGTCGGAGCATGGCAAAAAAGTTTGGTTGACGTTTATAGAATTTAGGGTTAAAACATTCTTCTTTAATAACGTTAAAACATAAGGTCTAAGTAAGATAGCAGGGAAGAGATTCTAGAAACTAAGCAACGGTATGTATTTACCCTCAAGTTTGGAACGAGTTTACTTGCTCTTTTAAGAATTTCGTCTTGAATGGCAAGACTTGGTTCCGTTTGCCACTTCCCGGGGTACACCGTCGTACCTACGATGACATATTCCTCTCTGAAAGAAGAAGAGAAGAAGACGAAGAATATTGAAACTTTCTACACTTTTAATTATGTAATAGTTAAGAATATGGTTAGGTTTCTACCTCACAACAGCTAACCACATCAATCTTCATCAACCTTTCCAAAGCATGCAAAAGTATGAAAATTTATTATATTTAAAATGCAAGTCTTTCATGTTTTGAGAAACATAAAAGACATAACGGATCACATCATTTGCTTTTGGAGGCTACCACTTCGTCACGGTGGGTAAGGTCCTCAGCGAGAACCTTAAAGGGAGAAAGCAGTCGCCCCACGTTTATTTTCAAAAATCTGCTAAATCTTACATACCTCCTCTGAATTCGAAGTATCTTTCATTATGTTTCTCTAGAAAGACATTGGATATTGGAAGGAAACCAAGGAGTAATTCTGCATGAATTAAACAAATAATCAACAAAATTATTGCCACATGATTGATAGGAGCCATTCCCAAATTAGGATGACGAGGTAAAATAATTTAAATTGGAGGACCTGAGTTTTCCCTTTAAAGTGAGATGAAGAACAAGAGCCGAAGGAGGGGTCACAGGCCAAGGCGACGAATATTAAAAATTGGAATGGACAAGTGATGAGTTTTCATTATTGTTTACCATTTGTCTGGCATTTGTGAGACTCATGTAAAACTTATTACTTTAATGGACAGTTTCCCATTAAGCAAAAAAGTGTCACAATATGCTCTGAGATTCAGCCGTTCTTTTATGTGTTTGACATGACCTATTACCGCAACAATTACAGCCGTAATTGATGCAGAAATCTAACATCTTTGTTTACCCCAGTTGTACGAAGTAACACCAGAAAATGTAACTTTTGATCCATTTCAAGTATTTGTTACTTCACAGGTAACAGTTAAAACATGTCTGGGAAGAATGACCTTTCTTTTCCAAACTCCGCCAAAGTCAAATAAGGAATATAGGATCAGAAGAGTTAGATTATCGCCTTTGTAACTTTTGTAATCGTATGGGAAGGCTAAAAATGTTGCACAATTATGTATAGATGCCCTTGAAGTTCAATTTCGATCACAAAACTCGTTTGAAAATGTGGAACATATATCTTAAGTTACTAGCATTTAGAAGTTCTGTTAGTATGCCTTAGATATACACTATTATCATACCAGATTCATCTGTAATCAATGCATACAAACAATACCGTTGTGCAACATAGTTGAATGAACGACGGTAAGCAGCATCTTTTGTGTTTGATTCTTTACTGTCGTTTATGTTGATTACCAACCAGCAGTTGGGAAACAGCAGGGATAAATGGTCTTCGTCGTCCACACTTTGCTTAATGTTATAGGTATACCGCACGTACACAACTTTACGTGTAAAACTAAGATCGACTGAGGAGACTTTGTTGACATGTGACGTCATGGCAAGAGGTCAGTTGTATCATAGTAAAAGTCTGTTACCAGCAACTAGTTTTTTTGAGTGTGATTTTCCAATACGACTCAAATCAAATCACATCGCACAATATCGTTTCAAGGGCTGTATATTTCAAAACAAGGGGTCAGTTGCCTGTATTTCAATATCCCAAATCTATGAAGCTGTTTCACGATAAAGCAGTGAGTAGATGTTTGAAGCTCTATAGCTTTTATTATCATGCCACAAGTAACGAAAATATACTGCAACGGTCATTACCGTGGATGTACTGATGTGGTATAGGGACCATAGCTGTCAATCCAGAAAAGATTCTGACGTACATTTTTTACCTAAAAGAGAAAACGTGAACGTCTTTTATATGAAACAAGACGTTTTAAGTTAGTATGGCTAGTTTCAATGTAATAACCTACTTTTTAGCTCACAGGTCTTTCGCGCATATATATGTGAGAGAGTTTTGGGAGAAAGTGGCGGTTTTAATTTGTTACGTATATGTTTCTGGAAAATATGTGAGAAATGAGATAGCATTACAACTACTATGATGATGACAATAAAAAAACTGAAAGTCACATTTATAGATTAATATCGTATGATTTTGTGATTATGCTTGTGTCAAATTAAGCACAAATAAAACGCACTTAGGGGATATCATTGCCACTCACTGCCTTCCCTAAATATTACAAAATTGTAAAAACCATCGCACATCTGTAGGACTACAACTTCTAATACATACAAAGCAAACTGCGATACATGCAACAGGTAAATCTAAACTTTTACAATCGTTAAGTACACTCCTCTAAGGAGAAACTAACAAACGTCGGTATTTTGCTTCGTAAAAATACACCACCGTGGTCTCAGCCTGTTGTATTCCGTTCTCTAACGTACTTGTGCCGCATTAGAAATAATATTTGCCTTTTTACGGCATATTAAGGATAAAACTCAGAAAACATCCGTAACCCCCCCCCCCCTTTCGGAATTGAAAGAAGTTCGAACCTATAGTCTTCTGTGTTTAATGTATGTGTATTACAATTACCACCTGAGCTTAAGAAGTCTTTTCAAAATTTGAGAGCATCTAAATATATTCTCACCGTAACAAGTTGACCCTGATATGAGATCAAATCGTTGTCTTTGACTAAGAAATACGATCCAAGTCCTGTACAATTTACTATAACGTCGAAGTAGGTAGCAAGCTGTGAGGAACAAGAGCAAATATTGTAAACATTAAGGAATGTCATGTCGTAGTTTTGTGCCTCGTCTATTTCTTGACGTGAATCAACAACGATAGCGCAAGTACCATATAAGTAAGGGACAGCGTGACATTTCTTTTTTGGTTGCAAATTATTTACTGTCTTTATATTGAAACAATGTTTTAAAATATTAGATAAGGAAACACATCTTTGTAATTTATTGTATTGTTTGCAAAACGGTCAGGTCCTTCACCCCTGAACAGGTGTTTTCTTAGACTCTTGTAATTCATGTATACTTCATTCATTTCTTACCACACCATAAAGGGACAAATGTGAATTTATTTGAATTTGCGTGACGTCTTACCATATCACGCTCCAAAAACGTCCGGTTTAAATTTGAACCGATTCCGATCAAATCGGCACTGATCAGAAATCTGTTCAAATATTTGACAAGTTTTGGTTCATTTTGAATCAAACATGGTTAGTTTTGAACCAAAACTAGTCAAATGTTTGATCCTTTTTCGGGTCAACGCCCATTTGATTCGTTTTTGGTTAAATTTGAACAGGACCTTTTTAAAGTGCAGTCTTCTACCAAAGAGTAACTCTGATAGGGTTTCTATTACTAGTATTGTGGCTTTCAAACACTCAGTTCGGACATGCTGTACCTCTAGAAGGTTTTCTATCTTCCTTTCAACAAGTTTGCAGTTTTTTCGTCGCAATCTATAGCATAAAAATAGAAGTAAACGTCATTGTAATAAAATTTATATGGGCCATGTACTATGTACAGACCTATTAGTTTCAAAATATACTTAATGTGCAAAAAAGTTATTTATACTACTACAGTAATTTAAAATCATCCAAATTTAACAGGGTACACCACTCTGATCATTTTTGAAGGACAAGAGCAGAATGTTGTTTGATATACAAAGTCCTTTTGAGTATTTTGTGAACATTTAATCAGGATGAACTCTTTATATATTATGAAGATCTCTGCATTACCTCAGTTATCAAAGTTACTCTATAGTGCCACTTTTGTGTGCATAAGCGTCAAGAGATTTGAACGGAGGACATATTCACCCTTTTCTGAAAGTGAAGAATATCACATCGTCCCCCTCCCTTCTCATCCTCTTTTCCTTAACCCTATTTAAAATAGTAGGCACATGTTTTATTCCACAAGTTACAGTAACTCATGCAATGGGAACAGACTCGGAAATGGTGGAAAAAGACAAGTCATGAGTTAATGCAAAATTGTCACGGATTACACCTCAGATAATCTGGAAACCAATTTTTTCAGAGCCATCAAGCGAGCCGTAAAGATCGTGTGACATGCAACCAAACAGAGCTGTCTTACTTGTCAGTTAAAGAACTAATGTGACGGGTATACGTTAACAGCGCCCCCTAAAAAAAACTTCTGTCCAGTATTTGCTATACTGCTTTAAGCAAAACAAGCATGTTCGCGGCAACTTAGCGCTGCTGGCAGACGGTACGTATATACGTGGGGCCTGGGCACACTGTTTATTGTTGGACAATACAGTGACGCTGTTGGCGAAAGCTCACAACACTTGTTGCTCTCTACTTTCTCCCCTTCAGGTTTGTTGTACATGAGTTTCTATTTTCATGAAATGATGAATGAGTTCTGTATACTATTATAGGCCTCTGTGAGATGGTCAGTTTTAGGATTAATATTGATGTTGAAGAAATCTGGCAGCATAAATGTCAGGTTAGGCCTAAGCCTATGATCAGATGCAATGCATGTGTTTATACAATGCGAAGGCGCATAATAGTCCTACATAGGATAGACGTAATCTGTTACCAAGAGCTGTCGCATGCTGATGGGCAGGCGTACTGAGTAGTAACGCTAGGTCACATTTTATCGCTGCAATGAATCCAGATTATTTCATGAAGTTATCTCTTGTTAATGTATTCTTAGCTGCTCTGGAGTTGCGGTACAAGTATGCCAGTTTGTTAGCCAAGGTGTTTTTAAAGGGATATTGTTAACTGTTGTGCTTGACCTGTAACTTTTCATTTACTGTTGTTTAAAGGAATACATAGGTTGAACCAGGAATGGCTACAATGTTAAAGTCAGTGGGCTGTCAGAAGGTTACTTAGCCTTAAAGCAGTGTAGGATATTGTTGCTTATAAGTGATAAATTGGTATTACAGTACAGTGAATGGTACTTAAAGCAATACAGTACAGTTCTATTCAAGTGCCATACTTAAAGCAGTATATAGAAGACTTCTTTTCAATTATTTGTTATACTTAAAGTGATATAGTGAAACTTCACTGAGATGTCATATGTGAGGAATAGCCTAGGCTGTGTTACAGTGGATCATCTCTACTGCCTAGTGTGAAGCATATGCATGCATATTATTCTTACCGTACTATCATAATTAAGTTACTCATCTGTTTGTTTTTAAAATGTTCTGACACTGTTTATTGTTGGACAATACAGTGACGCTGTTGGCGAAAGCTCACAACACTTGTTGCTCTCTACTTTCTCCCCTTCAGGGAGTGGTAACATTTTTGGAGGCACCACGCGGATGGTGCATTAGGTGACACAAGGTAGTAACCATAGTCATCTAGATGGTGTACCATCGATAATCAGGGACTGAATAGGATTAAGTGGGCTGTGACGACAAGGCCAGACGGGACAGACAACTTGAGATGTGCAAGATACCTGTAGTGAAGAATACTACCCAACATGAGCATATCAGGGCTTGAAACCACGATTGAGGAGATCCAGTCTGCCCTCCGCAAGTGTTCAGATGAGCAGCTTCTAGTAGTAGCTGGGGTACTAAACCTTCCAGAAATTGAAAAGGCAAAGTCTGAAGGTAAGGACCACTCGTATCTAATAAGATTAATGAGTAGATACCTGTACAGTGAAAAACTAGAAGAAAAACTGGATCAGGGCTCAGAAGTCTTGACAGAAGTGAAAGCCAAGCTAAGGGGCTTTAATCTAGACACAGTTGGAAGTAGTACACAAGAGCCCACTCCACAGGTACAAACAGCTGCCACAGTCTCTAGCTCTAGGAAGACTGGTGAGAATAATAATTGGGGAAACCTGCCATGGAAAAAAGATTTCAAAATTGCAGGACAGATTGGAGAGCCTGGACAAAAGGATAGATTAAGTTTTGCAAGCCTAGCCCGCCAGATTGAAGCTGGAGTGAAAAAGGGTTTTAGTCATGATGACGTAACTGAGGCAGTGATTAAAGCAATAGTACCAGGCTCACGTCTCCGGAACTACCTTGAAGGGAGAACTACAATAAGTTTGCCAGAACTCCGCAGTCTTCTAAGGGCGCACTTCCAGGAGAAAGAAGCAACAACCATTTTTCAGGAGTTATCAACAGCTTTCCAGGGACCAAAGGAAACAGCACATTCATTTGTGTTGAGGACCCTTGACCTAAGACAGAAGGTTGTTTTTGCATCCCAGGAAGCAGGTGCTGGTGTGATTTATACCTACGACCAGGCCCAAAAGATGTTCCTTCACACTGTTTCTACTGGCCTTCAGAGTGATTATGTCCGCCAGCAGTTGCAGCCACTTCTAACCCAGGAAGGTACCACAGATGAGGCATTGTTAGAAGCCCTCACAGTCTTTGTTGGCCAGGAGGCAGAAAGAGCCATGAAATTGAAAAAGTCTAAAGTTTGTCAAATCAAATCTGACGTCAAAGAGATTCCACATAATGAGAGGCCCAAATCAACAAAACCTGATGCATCTCAGGCTTCTGGTACAAATTGGGAGGAAATGCAATCTAGCATAAAAGAAATAATCAGGGCAGAGATAATGGCACTCCAGCAGAAACCATCATCAGATGGGAAGCAAAGAAGACCACCACAGGAGTGGGGTTGCAGAAATTGTAGACAGAGTGGCCAAGGCCGGAGCTGTAACCACTGCTTTAAGTGTGGTAGTGAAGAGCATTTTCAGAGAGGTTGCAAACAAGGGAGAAGGAACCAGGAAAACGAGAGAGGGTCACTCGAGAGGGACATCGTCTGACCAGTTCCAGTCCAAGGTCCCACCCACCAAAAGAAAGTGACAGAGTTTCAGGGTACACTACTTGTGGCATGATAAGTTCAAATAAGAGAAAGAAAATGACAAAACTGGTGGGAAATAGGTGTTTAATTTATTGTACCCTAAATGATGTACATACTACTGCTTTATGGGATACTGGGGCACAAGTTTCCTTAGTATCAGAAGAATGGGTGAAGCAACATCTCCCTCAAACACTAGTGAGACCAATGGAGGATCTACTTGACAGTGAGGGGTTGAGACTGAATACAGCCACAGGTACTCCAATCGGATTTCAAGGATGGATTGAAGTCAAGTTTCAAATCCCAAATGCAACTCTGACTGGAGATGAAATAATAGTGCCAATGTTGGTGACGGAGGAGATTTTGGAAACTCCTATAATTGGTTATAATGTTATAGAAGAGATGGCACAAAGGGGGTCAATGAAGAGCACCCAGAAACAATTCTGTAAACTTTTACCTCAAATGAGTTATCCACAAGTAAATAAACTTGTTAACATGCTTCAAACTGTGGACTCGGAAGAAATGAGTACAGTCAAGACAAAACGAAACTCAGTCAAAGTAATGGCAGGGGAGACAGTAATTGTTCGATGCACCACACATGCACGTGCACATGAAGAAGTTACAACCCTGTTTGAACCAGATGAAAACCACCAGCTTCCAGAGGGCCTAATTTTCCATGCAACGCCAGTGACAATAAAACCAGGAAACTCTTGTCAGGTGGGAGTCCCAGTCACAAATAACAGTGTGAAAGATTTGGTATTACCAGGCCGTCTTTGTGTGGGACATATTTACAGTATCCGAGCTGTGCTGCCAGGAGAATTTTTCATGGATCTTTTCTCAAAAAGGGATCCTGAAACAATCATCGTGAATGAGGTAAAAGTAAACATGACAAATGAGATGACCAATAGAGAGAAGGGCAAGTGGCTTCCTGCAGTTGACCTATCTGAACTGACCACTGAGCAAAGAACACTTGCAGAACAAATGTTAACCGAAGAGTGTGATGCATTTGCTAAGGATGATGATGACCTTGGCTGTATACCCAGTCTAAACATGAAGATAAACCTGACAGATGAGATACCCGTGCAGAAATCCTATATTGGTATCCCTCCACCACTGTACAAGGAAGTAAAAGAGTACATAAAGGATCTTATCAGTAGAGGATGGGTGAAGAAATCACAGTCATCATATTCCTCCCCAATGGTTTGTGTAAGAAAGAAAGATGGCAGTCTACGATTGTGCATAGACTACAGACAGCTCAATGGGAAGACGATTGCAGACAGGCAGCCTATACCGAGGGTACAGGACATCTTAGACTCCTTGGGTGGCAATAAATGGTTTTCCACATTGGACCAGGGCAGGGCGTACCACCAGGGTTTTGTGGATAGAGACAGTCAACACCTCACAGCTTTCATCACTCCCTGGGGCTTGTACGAATGGGTGAGAGTACCGTTTGGTCTGAAAAATGCGCCTTCCGCATTTCAGAGGTGTATGGAGTCATGCCTGGGAGATCTTAATAATGACATTTGTGTCACCTACCTAGATGACATTTTGGTATATGGTGAAAACTTCAATCAACACCTGTCCAGACTGAGGCAAGTACTACAGAGAGTCCAGCATCATGGTATGAAGCTGAGAGCTGCCAAATGCAACTTGTTTAAGTCCATTATCTGGGACGAATTATTTCAGCAGAGGGCTATATGGCTGATCCTATTGACACGGCAGCACTACAGGCTCTGAAGGAAACAAAACCGAAGACTGTTGGGGATGTTAGAAAACTTATGGGCTTTATTGGATACTATCGCTCTTATGTCCAGAATTTTTCACGACTTGCAA
Source organism: Holothuria leucospilota (assembly GCA_029531755.1). Classification (NCBI taxonomy): domain Eukaryota; kingdom Metazoa; phylum Echinodermata; class Holothuroidea; order Aspidochirotida; family Holothuriidae; genus Holothuria; species Holothuria leucospilota. The sequence continues at coordinate 44,505,246 of CM055971.1, forward strand.
AACCCTTGTACGACCTGTTATCTCCACCAGGCACAGACAAGAAAGACAAAAAGGGCAAAAAAGGTGGTCAGCTACCCTCCAAAACACTGATCAAATGGACAAGTCAACATGAAGAGATCCTGGAAATGTTGGTAGACAAATTAGCACAACCACCAGTGATGGCGTACCCAGATTTTACCCAGCCGTTCGTGCTACACACAGATGCCTCTCAAGATGGTTTGGGGGCTGTACTCTACCAAAGACAACAATCTAAACTGAGGGTTATTTCATATGCATCCAGATGTTTGTCTCCAGCAGAGAGAAACTACCACCTGCACTCAGGAAAGTTGGAGTTTTTGGCATTAAAATGGTCGATTACTGAGAGATTCAGGGATTACCTATACTATGCACCCTCATTCCAAGTGTACACTGACAATAATCCTCTCACATATGTCTTATCTTCTGCGAAGCTTAATGCTACAGGTCAAAGATGGGTTGCGGAGTTAGCAGATTTTAATTTTTCCATCAAATACCGACCAGGACGATGTAATGCTGATGCCGACACCTTGTCCAGGATACCTCTTAAGTTTGAAAATTACATGGAAGAATGTTCACAAGAAATACAACTGTGTGCAGTTCAGGCAATTATTGCTGCAGTTGAAACTCAAAGCCACAATATGCAGTTGCCGTGGGTAATGGCTGTCACAGGGACAGCAGAACTGACAGAAGATGTACCTATAACCCAGGCACAGCCCAACACACCCAAGTACAGCCCAGAGGAAATACTGAGGGCACAACTGGCAGATGAGTCAATTGGAAGGTTCATGAAGTGGAAAGAAAGAAATCAAAGGCCTAGCACCACTGATTGGAAGAGAGAGAACCAAACCACTCGATCGCATTTAAGGGAGTGGAATAGGCTGTATCTTGACAAAGACAAGGGTATCCTGTACAGAAAGACACCAACCAAGAACCAATTGGTGGTACCAGCCATGTTTAAGGATAGAATTTACAAAGAACTCCACATTGATATGGGGCACTTGGGTGTCGATAGAGTGATGTGCCTAGCCAGGGACCGCTTTTACTGGCCCAACATGGAACGAGACATAGAGTACTTTATACGGAATCAATGCCAGTGTTTATACCAGAAGAAACCACCACGTTCCCCTAAGGCACCGATGGTACCAATTGTGACCTCAGAACCCCTGGAATTAATCTCAATTGATTTTCTCCACCTAGAAAAGAGTGTGGGAGGCCATGAATACATTCTTGTTGTTGTGGACCATTTTACAAGATTTGCGCAGGCGTACCCCACTCGAAACAAGAAGGGGAAAACTGCAGCTGATATCATATTCAACAACTTTGTACTAAACTTTGGCTTTCCAAAGAGGATCTTACATGACCAAGGGGGAGAATTTCAGAATAAGTTGTTCCAACGACTGGAAGAACTGTCCGGGGTGAAAGACTCAAGAACAACTCCATATCATCCCGAAGGGAATGGGAAAGCAGAGAGATTTAATAGAACACTGCTGAGCATGTTGAGGACATTATCAGAAAGTGAAAAGCACCGTTGGAATAATCATCTGCAAAAAGTGGTCCATGCATACAATGCTACAAGAAATGATGCAACGGGGTACTCTCCCATGTACTTAATGTTCGGACGACATCCTCGTTTGCCAGTAGATTTAGCATTTGGTCTTGAGAAAACAGATGCCCATAGAGACCAAGCTGGGTTTGTACAGCATTGGAAAGAGGCAATGAAAGAGGCATATGAACTGGCTAAAGAAACTTCCTTAAAGAACTCTCAAAAAGGAAAGAGGTATTATGACAAAGGCAAGTTCCCTTCACCTCTAGAATCAGGAGACAGAGTTCTGGTTCGAAATTTCAGCAGAACAGAGGGACCTAATAAACTTGGTTCTTACTGGGAAGACAAAGTATATATTGTAGTGAAGAGACACTCACCAGAACTACCAGTGTATGATATAGTACCAGAATGTGGCAAGGGTAGGCCGAGAACAGTGCATCGTAACCAGCTCCTGCCCTGTGATATATTCACTCCTGAGGCATCCGTGAAAGACAGAACGTCAGACAGGGGCAAGAGTAATGTGAACCAAAGAAAACCAGTTACTAATGGGGACAGTTCAGAGTCTGATTCTGAAGATGAGGAATTCTACCTTGTGCCAGGTGAACACAGTCCTACTCAGCATGAGATGATGCCCTCGAGGGAGGTACATAAAGACACAAGTGAGGCAAACCAAGTCATAAATAGTGGTGACTTACCAGAATTGGCAACAGCTCAGATGGGGCCACCTCAGGCTGATCAGCATCCCAGGTTCTTTGAACAACAGCAGCAACCAGTGCAAAATGGAGTCAACAAAAGACAGGAACTTTGCAGTGAACAAGCGCAGGCGACTATGAGGTACCCTACCAGGCAGAGACAACCAAGGCACGTGTTCACATATGACCAGCTGGGTGAACCACGCTTATACCAGTCAGGGGTGAACAGTATGCACTATGCACAGTGGAACAGATTGTTACCCCGTAACTGAAACTTTGTAATTGACAAGGACAGTGTCAAAAGGGTTTTTTTACTACTAGATAGCTGAGTTGTTATTGATAATGAGCACCTCTTGTCAGGAAAAGAGCACGAAGTTTAGTATCAAAATCCAAATGAGTGAGAGAGGGAATTAAAATTTGGGTACAAATTGGTGAAATTTCATTATATTTGAGATTCTTGTTGCTTAAAGATTTATTCTTTCAACCATAGCTAGAGGGATGGCCACCCTAATGCTTAGAGGAATGGAAATGTTTTCCATCTAAGGATCTATGTTAGGTACCATGTTTTATTGTTCTATCATATCTAGTAGTACTATGAGAGCAAAAGCTCTGTCAATGTCAATAGACTGTGACCCTGTTTAGAAACCAAAATGGGAAAATGGTTCAAATTGCTTACAGATAGGAGTCTTGATGATTGAGTCCTTGTAAATATTTCTTGTTGTATATATGTTTGATAACTTTTGATATCTTGTTCTTAGCAGATTTAAGGATAACAACGTCGAGGACGACTTCTTTTAAGGAGGGGAGAGTGTGACGGGTATACGTTAACAGCGCCCCCTAAAAAAACTTCTGTCCAGTATTTGCTATACTGCTTTAAGCAAAACAAGCATGTTCGCGGCAACTTAGCGCTGCTGGCAGACGGTACGTATATACGTGGGGCCTGGGCACACTGTTTATTGTTGGACAATACAGTGACGCTGTTGGCGAAAGCTCACAACACTTGTTGCTCTCTACTTTCTCCCCTTCAGGGAGTGGTAACACTAAGTCTTCCAATGAAAGATCCTTTAGAATTATTTCAATACATTTTACCGTTTTCAAAATATATGTCTTTAAAGTTTGATGGTTTCTAAAGAAACTCATTGCCTATGCAAAAATAATGATGTGAGGTGTTGCACGGTGTTAAACTCTTTTGTTAACCCAATATATAAATTATATCTTAATTACTGATCAGATAGACTACAGTTTGTTGAGTGATATCAATGTTTCCGAAGGAAAGAATTTTAACTTTCATAATAAACCCCTCAGGGGATAACAATGTTGCCAGTGTCCTTGAAATTAAGGTTGAAGAAACACAGGCTAACATGAGCCACATATGGTATGTCCTTTGATCGATGTTACGTATTTAGCTCATGTTTATTCATGATACAAGTGTGAAACAGAAATAACCTTGTAAAATGGTCAATATTTGATAGATTTTGATTGGAACTGCGGCTTTTTTCTAGATATGTAATGCTTTTTAGATCAAATATCCAACGATGTTATTTTCATGCCACACGACCTTTAATTCACTCCCCGCTAGACCTTTGCGATTCGCCCTTTACTTAACCCTGGTCAAGGTCAAGCCACCACCGTTTGAGTGTTGACGCTCCTGTATATCTGTAGGAGACTTAACGCCTGATATAGAAGAAATATCAAGAATGCAAAACAGTAAAGGTTCAGTGGCGATTCCTTTGCAACAGCCGCGATGTTTTGATTTGCTAAACTCCGATGCTAATAGTCCGTAAAACTTACACCTTTAAAACTTGAGTGTACTGTCAGACAGAACAGTCTGATCATTGCCTAAAAATGAAACTCTGGTGTGAACACCTCTCATGTTAATTTAGCTTTTGTTAATGTATACATTTAGTAGACTATGAAGCTTCAGATTATTATAATTAGAACAAACCGCACCCTAGTGCATAGACTCTAAAATTAAGGCCTGAAAAATGGGACACTGAAGCGAAATCTGGTCAAATATGTCCGCTTTAGTCACACGACTAAATTAATGCTGATCACCGTTGAAGCAAATGTAGTACAATAACAGCACTTGGTTAATTTGATTCTTTTCAAATAGGAAGAGGGGTTTCGAGCATGTAAAATAGTAAATATAGCATGATACCTACTGTTTCAGGAGCCAAGGTAGATATTTTTCACAGCAACAGTGTAGTGATATAAAGAACCATCCATCCCTAAATGAAATATCAAGGAAGGAGAAAATACTTCGGTCACTGAGGAAGTCAGAACCATAGCCGGACAAGTTAATGAATGGGGAAGGGAGTGCAAGCTTCCAAGGGGGAGGGGCAAATTGTCGCTTAAGGAGGCGAGATATATTAAACTGTATTCAATCAATCATTGTTTTTTATCTTCTAGTAGGGGAACTTTTTTGGTAAATGCAAAAACTAGTACTATGTGACTCAAATTGCAACATCAGACTTACCCCTACCACTGATCAGAGAATTCAAAGGACCCAGATTAATATTATCAGTGTTTTTTAAGAGGAGACAACTATTTACATTAATTTTGTGGCATTGCTTTCCTTTCAGTTTCTATGAGGAAAGCTTAGGATACAGACGCGATACTGACGAGTACACATACATAGAGCCCTTGAGCTCAAAAAATACATATCGGCCATGAAGGGAATTTACATTTACTGCTTTTTTTTCGTCTTCAAAATCGAGAATTACTATTAACTTTATGCATATTAGCATATCTACCTTTCCGAAAAATATCCCCCGGAACTTATCTTGCCCTAACCTTGAGCTTTTTGTCTGACGAAGGTTCTGATTTGCTCTCATAAATAACTAGGTGTTTAGTATCTACGGGTTGTTCTACAAGGCAGAAGTGAAAGTAACATAATACTCCAGGTACTTTCCTTTTGTTATCAACCTACTTTGGTTTTAATCCACTACTCATCTACCTTCCCCCGATCTTTTATTTTGATGCCCATGTGTTTACTGGTCACTTCTATAACACCTTATCTCAATGTTACTTTTTGCAATTTAAGATATCAATCAAAGTACAAAATAAGAGTTTACTTGGCGTGAGGAGCAAACAAGTCTATCTCACGTTGCGTCACATGTCGAAAGCCGAGGCATGTATCCTTCCAAAAAGGAGCCTCCTGTAAAGAAGAACAAAATATAAACCTTTAAGTCGTGAAGGGCTTCTTTTAAAAACACAAGATAAGTATATCCTCAGGCCCATTGTCAAGACTGTGGTACAATGTGACAGTAAGTGAACTGGTATTTGAAACGACTAATGAATCACTGTTCAGTATGCTTTACACAAGAAATCCAAGTGAGCAAACTGGTATTATGGCTCATTCCCCTTTTTCCGTACATGTAAATTCTGTTTTGGAGCAACTGATCAATCTATAGAATCCTTTCTTTATATTCCGTCAGAAAAATCCTTACAGCAACCTAAAATGTCTTTAGAGACCATTCCGATAATATTGAACTCTGAGTGCTAGCTATCAACTCCAGACACTACATTACTGTCCCGTGTAACATCTATTAGTTTCTTTTTATTTGAGAGGATGGTAATTTTGTGAATTACTTGTGGAACTCCACGCTATGTTAGCCAGCCCTAATAATGTACATCAAGAAATTAAGGAATGATTGTTTAAAACCTTGTAGCTGTTTAATTGTAAAACAGCAAGACAAACAGAACACATGTGTTGCAAGTTGAACCAGTGCGGCACGTTTGCACCGGTGATTAGGCCGAGTGGATAAAGGCTTCGACATTTGAAGCACCCGGGGAGTTCTGGGTTCGATCCCCGGCTGGATAAACAGAACTCGGGTTTTTGTCCACGGGTAATCTACGGTATTTTTTGTCGGAACTGGCCTTTCAAAAGAAATAAAATGTGACAAACGGCCAGCCATTGCCCTAAAAACCTTGAAAAATAAGTTATGTGGACATTTTTAGTACAGGCAGTCAGCCATGATAGATCCAATATACATATTGTAACGAATAAAGTTAGGGGACTGACAGGTGTGAAAATCATTTTGGGGTAATTGTTGGCCATTTTTGGGCAAAAATATGATTTTCATGATTTTTGTGCATTTCGTATTTCCAAATAATTTACTCTCAGGAAAATATAAATTTTAGTCAATCTGAACCCTACTTTGGTCATAAGAACAAAACAAAGTTACAAAAAAACAAGGAAAATAAAGACATTCTACAGCAAATATTGCCTGATATTTCAAAATGGTGTTACGATGATGTACACTATATTCTATGTTCGAAAATTTCTTTCCTTATGAGAACGAGAACAGTACAATATTGACTCAAAAGTCTACCACTACATTTTCTTACTCTAGCCATTGTGATAGAGTAAACATTTGACCTCCAATGAACATACAATCCCATAATTTTTCCTTAAAAAGCACTAAATTGATGCGTTTTGCCACAAAAAAAAAACGTTTTTAAATGTGAAATATACATATGCACAGCCTAACAAAATACCAGCTAGCATTATTGGAATTTGAGTTGATTTGAATTGCCTTGCAGTCATTATGTAAAATGCTAATTTAAAACAATAATAGTCATTTAGTCATTTTCTGCCCATTTCGACCATTTTGTGGCAAAAATATGATTTTTGTGATTTTACTGTATTTCTAACAAGTATGTTTCAAACTTTTACTACCAGGAAAACATGACTATAAATGTTATTGATTTCAGATTTACTGTGGTCAATACTGACGAGATAAAGGTGCAAAAAGGAAGGGAAATAAAAGCCATTTTCTTGTAAAAATTGTCAGTATCTTAAAATACAGTTTCAACCGGGAAACACAGTTTCATGTGCATCAATTTCAATTGGGTCTGTATTTGTCTCTGTTTGTCTGGTAAAAAGACTACGTTGATTTGACCACATAAGTCGCGCTCACGAAATTAGAGCTCAAGGCCATGTTCGACATGGGGCTCAGAGGCTCCTCAGCCAGCCGTAGGGCCCAATTTTAGTGGTCCCCTGTGGTGGACCAGGGGGAAGCTCCAGGGGGCTCTGGGTATTTACAAAATTGTGGGCACTAGGAAAAACAACTCTGGCTATAAAGAGCTTTGAAGTTGCACTAAGCAGGCTGTAAAATGGTAGTTTGCTTTTTTTTGAAATGGCCTTATTCAGAGTAACAAACGGTCGATTTCTCATGATGGAGCGGCTTTGATGGAATGGGGGTTAACATGAAGGTTCTACTATTTTCAGTAATTAGGCCTATACTCCGACTTTTTGCTATGGGAAATGAAAATGAGACATATTGGGTATTAGATGACTGCGTGTGGAGTGCTCCAAAATATCTACTTTCACAAGTGTTTAGTAATGATTGCCCACATTTTACATAACAATTAACTAACTACCAGTAGCAGTGACTATGAACAAAAAAGACCTAAAAATCATAGTTTACCCTTTTGTTCACTACAGCACTGGATAAGCTGGTGCAGTATTTAATTAGGCCACACAATGACATTTACAAAAGTTCTTCTTTTGACATAAATTATGTATTTTGTGCTCTTTGTGGCCAAATAACAGGATGCCTTTACATTAAAATTGTGTGGCAAAAGTTCCAATACCACACGTGAAATACTGTGTCGAACTGTGCAAAACTATGGTGGGGTGTGGAGAGGCGTGAAATTTCTGTGAATTTTTGCGTGACAATGTGTGTCATTAATAAACAGTTGACACACTTTTCCAAAGTGCCTTACATTGACCAGCATTTTCACAGTTTGGACATGAGGCAATGTGTGGAAAGCCGAAAATCACGCTTTGACACATGTAACAGGGGGCAAACTGGGGTAAAGTAGGCAAAGTGTGGACATGTGTCGAGAAGTGTGGTGCTGAGTAAAGTAAATTCAATAGTTCGATTTCGTTTACTGGCCTTGTTTGCCACACTTTGCCCTGGTTTACCACATGTGTCAACTTGACACAGCTTTCCCCTCTTTGACACAGATTCAAGTTGTGACAATCATGCAGGGAAAAGCGTGGTCCTGTGTGTCATATTGGTTCCAATACCACATGTGTCACCACACGTAACCACACTTTTTCCTTAGGTATTTTCATACGCTCTGCCACACGTGATTACGTGTGTTCACATGTGGCATGCCACACTTTTTTGGAAGGGTGGTATGCACCTAAAGTGTAGCTATCTGCTATACGTATTGTTTAATCACTTTCACTGTCCTTTGTTTTATAAACATCCTATAAAAACATAACTTGTAGAACCCAAGAGTTACTTATCCCTACATCATTAAACTTTATTTTGAGATAATGACATTTTCTAAAATAGAAAGCCTTCTATTGTCTTTGGTTTTTGAACCTTTATCTTGTCAATATTGACCACAGTAAAATTGAAAATAACGTATACTAGTCATGTTTTTCTGTTAGTAAAAGTTTGATAAATATGAAATACATTAAAATCACAAATATCATATTTTTGCCAAAAAATGGTCAAAATGGGCAAAAATGACTATTACTGTTTTAAATTAGTTTTTTGTTACATAATGACTGGAAGGCAATTCAAATCAACTCAAATTCCAATAATGCTAGCTGGTATTTTATTAGGCTGTGCAAATACATCACATTTAAAAACGTTCTTTTTGGCAAAATGTATCAATTTAGTGCTTTTTAAGAAAAAAATATGGGATTGTATGTTCATTGAAGGTCAAAATGTTTACTCTATCACAATGGCTAAAGTAAGAAAATGTAGTGGTAGGCTTTTGAGTCAATATTGAACTGTTCTTGTTCTCATAAGAAGATTTCGAACATAGAAAATAATGTACATCATCGTAACACCATTTTGGGGTATTAGGCATTATTTGCTGTAGAATGTCTTTATTTTCCTTGCTTTTGTAACTTTGTTTTGTTCATACTGACCAAAGTAGTTTTCAGATTAACTAAAATTTATATTTTCCTGAAAGTAAATTATTGGAAATATGAAATGCACAAAAATCATGAAAATCATATTTGTACCCCAAATTGGCCAAAAGTTGCCCCAAAATTATTTTCACACGTGTCAGCTCCCCTAACTTTATTCGTTACTATATGTATATTGCATCTAGCATGGCTGACTGCTTGTACTAAAAATGCCCACATAACTTACATTTTACGGCTTTTTAGGCCAATGGCTGGCCGTCTGTGATCAAAATCAAAGTCGTAATCCATAAGCCATAGTTTTCTCCCACATTAGTGATCCCTTATCGTGGTGAAGCAAGGGTCCTTTAAGACCTAAATTAATATATATACTTACCGTATATTCAGAAAAAAATTTATAGCCACTTGTGAGGTCCACGCCAGCTTCATTTCCGACTTCACTTTTGCTGATGTTTAAAAGATGTTCAAAGGTAGAAGATGACCATTTCCTGTAATAAATGTGTTTTATGTTGAGTAGATATGGACCATTCAGATGACTAGACCAGATAGACAAAAAACCTGGCAACAATTAATCTCCTAATAAACCTCGTTATTTTACTGTGTGCGAAATTTTAACGGTGAATTAGTTCACAAAGTTCGTTGAAAATATTGCTCCCTGTAATTGATACCAGCAGTTTGCTTTGCGTTTATTTAATATTTTCTCACTGATAAGCATATTTTAGTCTTTGTGAATCAAATTATAGTATTTTATACAGGAAAGATGTTGCCAGCATGGACAAATGATACTTACAAACTTAATGATGAAGGAGTATTCCCAATTTTATACGGCATCCAAAAGCCTGCAGCACCGTCGCATGTTGTGTTGGGTGAAAATCGGTCAGCAAAAATGGTCACCTCGTCCTCGGGAAACCTTTCAAGGATGCGCAAGGCGCTTGAGAGACCTATCACACCAGCACCAATGACGCAAATCTTCATGACTGACCTCTAGTCGGAGACGTGACTAATCACCATCACTAAAATTGAAACAACTGTGAAACAACAAAACGGTATCATAAATCTTAGTATGTCACGTCTTTAGTGTACATCTGTGATATTTAATAAGATATGATATACACATAACCATTGTTATTTAAAAGTAGGGGAGGTGTAAAAGTGGTAATGTCAATGAATTTGTTCTTGTTGACATTTCACACTCACTTATGCCAACATATATATTTTACTTTCCTTGTAATCATTTTGACTCATTCAAAATTTGTTCGGATATAATACTCTCTTCCGTTAGCTAATAGAGACCGAAGATTCTAAAAACCTTTTCCCGCCATGCTAATTGACGTGGCTGTTAGCCTTTTTATCCTGACGGAGGTTACGCGTGCGATTATGAGCTTATCCGCTGCTTCGGTCCTTATAACGTCGTTGGAAGATACAGTGAGGCCTACATGGAGACCCACTAACAAGATTTTCTAAAGTCAGCTCGATTACTCCACGGGTTTAGTTGAATTTTCCAATGGACATTATCAATTAAAATGAGTAGACCTCTGTTGTTTTCTCATCTACCTCCGTAAAATGTGGGGAGGGGTTGAGATATTGTGCTTTGTTTAGTGTAAAAAAGTGAAAACGTTTACCTCTGCCAGTCGCCATAGCAACGGGAACCGTGGAAATCCATGGTAAAGAAATGTTGGTATGCCTTATGACTGCTATTCAGGGGTGGGGCAGGAAATAGTGGTGGGGGTCCAGTTTTTTCGCCATGTGACCAATAATGCCTGAACTATGGTATGTTTGTACATCTGACTAAACTAGCATGTGCGTTGTTGCTTCTACCAACAACTGCTCCTAAACTGGACATCCAATGGCCATAAAACTTAGATAGGTAGATGCCCGTACGTAAAACCTAATGGTTTGGTTTTTGATTTTACAAGTCTAAGGCAAAAGTCACCACGTTTCGGTCCAATTATCTGTTTTTACATGTTTATACAGGGCCATATGTAACCTTCACAGACATGTCTCATCTACTTATAGAATAATTAAGCCACTATCAATTAGTACGAGAGCAAATGTCACAAGATCTGGATGGAATTTGGCAATTTGAACTGCTAGTAACTGCTAAATTTTGTGTCGTGAACTCCACCGAAACTAAGAAAAAGGCCCGTGGTTGGGTGCGGGGGACAAAGCCCCACTGGGGGCCCAGGGGCGAAGCCCCCTGAAGCTCTGAGGTTTAAGCATACCTCTGGGTGAAAAAGTAAGTCTCAGGATGGATATATTTTGTTTCATAATGCATCATCAGAGGCAAAGATTCCCAATAATTTTAATGTATTAGGCCATTTCCTCTCGTCAGGCCGCTATAGATTTAAGAGGTTGCGATCCAGGGTCTCGCCAGTGTGTGTAGCCAGGACGTTTTCTCAATGCGATATTTACTGATCTGTAGCCTGGGGAGGGGTGTAAGGGTAGGGGTGTCCCCCTCACCTTTGGAAATTTTTGGAATTTGAAAGGTGCCTAAATCGCAAATGGTGCAATATTTGAGTGGATTTATGCCCGAATGAGGCACGTCAAAATTTACACTTGGGTAGAATTAGCTTGTCAGATTTTGTTTTTTGTGCGGGCTGGCTAAAACACTGGGCTCGCCTTAGGGTCTGGTGGGGTTCCAGGGGAATTCGCCCCCTGAAGTTCTGAGGTTTTAGCACAATGTCTGGGTAAAAATTTAAGTCTCATGCAGGATAGGTATGTTCTGGTTCATAATCCAATGCAAAGATTCCGGATAATTCTAATGTGTTGTTAATTTTAATGTCCCGTTATGACATCAGGAACTAAACCTGTCGTTCAGAATTGAAACACTATGCGTTCAGCATTTGAACACTAGACGTTTCTGACGTTCAAATACGGTAAGTGTTCAAACAGGCGTCCGGCGTTCAAAAAGGGAGAAAAAGTGTTTCAAAATATGCTTTGAACACCAGGATGGATTTTGTATCTGCTTCATTTTGGTGTTCAAATGTTAAAAGCCTGAGGTTGCAGTGAAGGGAAGACACGCGTGGCACGCATTATATTTTTTTTTATTTGTGGGTAAACCGGATCCTCAGGAGTTTGCAAAATGTGTTTGAAGTCAAGATTAGGGTTTAGAAAACGGACGAAGGATACCCTCTCTATGGGTAATCGGGTGCTGCTCCCCATGATAATGATGAAAGTGAGGAATAATGTACAAAAAGTAGTTTTTCGAGACTGTCATATGACCCAAAATAGTTCGCCTTTGCGGGAAGCCTTTAATTCCCTTTCTTTCCCCGAGTTGCCGACGGACTCAGTCACTCTTTCAATTACACCAACGCCCGTTGATACGGTCGTCACATGCATAATCAATTTGCCTACAGGCCTTCAACTTGAATGGCCCAATTAGATGAAGAACCGAAAATCGAATAGCCGATAACAGACTGGCCACGCGCTCCCGTTCTCTTTTTCTCATTTGTCTTTTCATTCTCCGCCTTCCCTTTCACTCCCTTCCTTTCCCTTTCCTTTCCCATCCTTCCTCTTCCTTTCCTCCTTTCTTCTTTTCCTCTTCTCTCACTCTCCCCTTTTTGCCGACCGACCGAAAATTTGCCGACGGCGACCAAATATTGGGGTGTGTGACATCCCCACACCCCCGGTCGCTGCGGCCCTGGTTTTACTGTACAGCCATTTTGGACTTTAAACTTACGGCATACGCAACAACTGCACGCGTCTCTTAGCTTGTTGGACATGTTGATAGTAACGCGTTCGTTGTATTACAATTTTATCTGGGTCCTTTTGTGCGCATATTGATAAGACACCTGCACATGATCACTGACTACCAGCCAGAGAATTCCTAATGTTTAGCTCAATCTTAGGATTTCTCTGCGGCCAATATACCAACTGAACGCTCTGACGTCACATGAAAAACCTCACGACACATCAATCGAGGCCCGGGCCCTGTTTTATAGAGAGCTAATAAAGATTGACGTTAAGTTTGTTCTAGTAAGTTGTCCTATTAACAGTGTTGTAACGAGTCACCCTTAGGTCGAGTCGCAAGTCAAGTAAAGTCATTCGTCACTTTTTTAAGTCAAGTCAAGCACATTCTCAAGTCAAGTCAATACAGATATTTTGGTCGAGTCAACTCGAGTTAGTTGCAGGTATCTACAAGTTAATGCAAGTCGCACTATCACATAATCATAGCACATTTAAAACTGGTATCTTTTCTTCGGTGAAACTTTAAGACAAATGGTTCCTTTCTGCCTCCTTTGAAGTGTACCTGTCACTGACTGCACTCTTTTTCTATGGTATACCACAGGTACATTCATTATTTTCACAAAACTTTCCATGCAATTTGCCAGAAGTGCCCTGCACATACCAGGGTAGAACACGTAGCTTGCGTCCAACATACGAACACTAAAACTACTCAAGCAAGCAATGTTAATGTATATCTGCTGGCCGTGACACAATCTTTCACTTTGCCAAGTAGGCCTAACGTTAGCTGTCGTCGCCCCAGAATCCCCAGATAGCAAGGCCATGGCGTAACATACACGTTAATCGAACGAGGAGGTCAAGAACCTAGCAGAAGCACTATGCACCTCTCGGAGGGGCGGGATTTAATGTCTGGAAGTCGAAGGAGAAAACCCGGTCGTGTGGACTGCCAAGCGGCGTCAAAGATTGGGACTTAAAGACTGGAACAATAATTTCGTAAATTTTAGATATAGTACTCAGAGTACGTGCGCTCGAAGCGCGCTGAAGAAACCGCATTTTTTAGACTCTTTAGCGATATGAGAAATAAAAAGCTAACAAAAGTATCCTCAAGGAGAGAGCTCTTGCATTCCCCCTTCGTTAAGCGCCTGTCCTATATTACGGTACCGGAAATGACGCTCTCTCGAGCCTTACAAATCGCATTTAAATAATCTTCAAAAAGTCGGTGAATTTACACAGATCAATGGTGATAAACATTTAGCTTTGAATGGGGGGAGGGAGAACTTTCCCTTCGCTGCGTAAGGCTATGGGGGATTCAAGGATTTCAATGATAATGGAAGTGTTTGAACGAAGCTATGAAAAGCGACATGTTCTACAGGACGTAACCCGGAATCTCGGAACAATATCTAAAACGGGTGCGCGTGAAGCGCGCCGAATTAAGAAAACACATTGAGACATTTAATTGTAGCCTACTGTTTTTCTTTAGTTTTAAATGCAGTATTGTTCATTACATAAAAAAACTTCTACCTATATCCTGCTCTGTGGTTCTTTCTTTCATGTTTAATTTTTGTCGATGGTCAAGAACCCCCCCCCCCCACCTTTTTATTAGTTTGAAAAATAAGGTAGTGTCGATATTGAAGGTTATCAGGTTATAGAGTATAATTATGATAATTTAAAAACATCAATGAATTTTTCGGGTAGTTTTTACATGGACATGGCCAAGGCCATCGGCAGTCAGTTAAACACCATGCAGGAAAGTAGTTTTCATTAGAGGCTGCATCTTTGGAAGTTGTGGACGGCGAAACTATTAAGCGCGAGCGTCGAAGGGGCGAAGTCGAAGGCTGGAGACTGAGGGTCCTCCCCGAGTATTTTGTTTTTAAAAAATGACTGCTTTTGCGGTAATTCTTGACAAATCCTTGAACAAATTTTGCTTCCCACGTGTAATTTGAAATGCTAGCAAAATTGTTTTTTTTTATGAAAATCGTAAATTTATGATGGTAACCGTCAGTCAGTTTGCTGAGGATGGTAGTAGTTGGTCGAGAAAGTGGACAACGAGAGGTGTAGCGAGGGTTTTGAAAATAGTAATTTACTCAAGCTGTCCCACTGGAAATAATAACGAGGCAATTCCACCGCAGTTTTCCTACGCACGGCCGTACAACAATACTAATAAGACGTCAATTTATATTAGGCTCATGTCATTGAGAAGCACGCCGAAAAATTTACCCAGAATTGTGATTCCCTATACATGGTTAGAGTCTGGGATTTTTTTTTTTTTTTTTTGCAGGACTAGGCTGCATTGAATGACGTACAGTACTTTCAGTGACTCTTAAGTCAGAGCTTCAAGTCACAATAGTGTGGCGCGTAGGAGACGCCCATGCTTTGAAAGAAATTTTAAGGTGCCATACCAAATTTTCAATTGTATTGGTCAGTTCACACTCGAGGTGCGCGCAAAGTCCCCAGGGAAAAATCTTCCTAGCATTTAGGTATTTGACATTAATGTTTTCCTTCATTTAAGATTGTAAAGTCTCTAATCGTAATAGGCTATTGAAAATTCTCTTTAAGTTTCTCTTGTCTCGCCTCGCTTCGTTATTTTTTAATTATTTTTATTATTGTTTAACGTTTTCAAAAACAACTGCAATATTAGTTAAAGGTTTGAAAGGGAAAAATATCAATCTCGACTAGCAATCCGGATTTTCAATGGGTCGACATGAGAAGTCGCTCTGATAGAACTCGCTTATCTAGACTGTTCATCCGTGAGAGCTCACATGTGATAATTACCACAGATTACTCGCCACGCTCAATCCTTGTGAAGTCACTCACTGCTTTTGTGGTTTGGGGAGCCTAAAACGCGATGAAATTTAAAGCTAATTTTGTCATTTCTGCATCAAAATCGTTTAATGTTATACATTTGTGAAGGTAAATTGTCTGTCCAGAACTTTGGTTTTAATATCTAAGGCATTCCTTCTTATGCCAAAAATATTATACGTCAGAAAACTTTCTTCCCTCTAATGACTCACTTGCGATTTTAATAGAAAAGAGTAATATCAGCCCCCGGAATGAGTGATTTCTGTTGGATCGACTTGGCATAGAGTAAGGACCGTGTATAGAGAACCATCGGCTACCGGCCATACTCTATTCACTGAGGACTAAACCAGTCCCATCAGAGTTGTACAAGCAATATTATTGAGTATTGCTTAATAGGCCTACGCAGAGTCAACAAAATTATTAGAGTAAAAGATGAACAGATTTATATTTCAAAACTCTAAAACGAAAGTCCCTGAACCACACCAAGAGTCATCTAGATGGCAACCCTGTCCGTGGAAGATGTTATTTTTCGATCGAGACCACTGAGACTGGTGATCGTAATGGTCCATGCCTGGCATGATGTGTACATAGTCTGATATGACATGCTTCCGCAGCAGTGAGTGTGGATTTGATGAGCTTCTCGGTACGGCCCGTTTGTCAAGTGACAACTATACTACAGCCATGCAGTGCTGGTATTGATTACACGCGGGCACTGTGTATTGCAGCCGCGTCTACCTCGGGATATGCACGTGCCCAGTCCAGAATTGAGTACATTTGCAAACATCATAGTCGATTCAAAGGACTCGAGTCGCAGCAGGAGACTCGAGTCATTTTCTCACTGACTCGAGTCTTCAAGTGGACTCGAGTCATGCTACGCTCGAGACCGAGTCAAGTCAAATTATTTTAAGTGATGACTCGAGTCAAGTCAAGTCATTCTGGCTGATGACCAAGTCAAGTCAAGTCAAGTCAAGTCAAATATGCGACTCGAGTCCGAGTCAGTGACTTGACTTGCTACAACACTGCCTATTTATGTCAAAATTAAGATTGAAACAGAGCCCGGGATGTTTTCATCGGCTGCTCGACCTTTGACCCTTATACCTGTAAGTCCAACCGGCGCCCAAGCTAACAGTTTGCACATTGGGAATATCAAACTCCGGTGGGTTGATACTTTTCAGCAACGTTGTCATAACTGGCACAGTCATAGACGTCTATCAGTACTGAAGGGGAAACATGAAAAATGTAGAGTTGAAAGGGAGCACCTACAGCGAGATTTTCTTCCCTTTAAATATTCAGACTATCAGACTGTCAGACTATCAAGGCAGAACTTGAATCATGAATTAATTCTGTATGTCTGTAACATTTTGTGACCTTATGTGACCTACCAACTGTTTACAGTGAAATAACAGGTATCTGCTACACTAAAAACTGAGAAACGAAGGGATTTTTTGGGATAAGAACAGCAACTCTTTGGACTTCCCACCTGTAATTATTGTGATTGGTATGTTGGCAAAGTTTCCTTCTCACAAGAGAAGATTCCAGAGATCAAGTTTGCAATAGTGACACTTGAGGTGTCTCGGAGTTGGTAGACCACAGGAAATTTTGAGTGGTAAACAGTTATGAGATAGATGTTGCCATCAAGGGGCTTGTGTGGGGCCAGTATTCATATTCACGTGGGATGTCGTCTTGTCGTTTCGATGTCATGGTCAGGGGCGTAGCGTAGGAGTTATCTTTAGGGGGGGGGGATGTATAGATAATGTTTTGCCGACAGATCTGGTAATGAGTAGCGCGAAAACGAGCTTTAGTTGGTATAGTCCAGGGGCCCGCCTTAGACACCCTGTTGGGGTTCAGGGGCAGGGCCTCGAGGGGGGCCCAAGGGGCGAAGCCCCCGGATGCCCTGAGGTTTAAGCATATCTCTGGGTGAAAAATGAATTCTCTCAGGATGGATATACTTTTGCTCACATTGCATCATAAAATGCGAAGATTCCCAATAATTTTAATGTATTCTTTTCCTCTCGCCAGGCCGCTATAGTTTTAAGCGGCTGGGATCCAGAGGTCCGCGAGTGTTTTAGCTAGGACTTTTTCTGAATGCGACATTTACTGATCTGTGGCCTGGGGAGGGGCCTAGGGGGAGGGAGGGGGACAGTCCCCCTCCCCGTTGGAAATTTTTGGAATTTGAAAGGTGCCTAGATCACAAATGGTGCAATATTTGAGTGGATTTCTGCCCTAATGAGGAACCTCAAAATTTACACCGGGTAGAATTTGCTTGTCAGAATTTTTGTGCAACATTTGTCGCCGTTTATGCGACATTGTCACAGAAATTGGAGCTGGCTAAAACACTGGGCCCGCCTTAAGGACTCCAGGGGGCTTCGCTCTCGGAAGCTCTGAGGTTTTAGCATAATCTCTGGGAAAAAATTAAGTCTCATGGACGATAGGTATATTTTGGTTCATAATACATTATTCAATGCAAAGATTCCGGAAAATTTTAATGTACGTGTTAGGCTATTCCTCTTGTCATCCCACTATACTTCAGGAGCTGAACCTGTCGTTTAGAAGTGGCACACTATGCGTGCTGCATTTGAACACTAGACGCGTCAAGCGTTCAAATATGGTGAGTGTTCAAATAGGCGTCCGGCGTTTAAAGGGGAGAAAAAGTGTTCAGAATCTTAACACAAGCGTCCAAAATATGCTTTGAACGCCAGGATGGGTTCTGTATCTGTTTCATTTTGGTGTTCAAAAATTAAAAGCCTGAGATTGTAGTGAAGCGAAGACACGCTCGGCACGCATTATTTTATTCCCATAATGGATTGTTTTTTTTTTCCCAGGATGTTTGTGGGTAAACCGGATCCTCTTGAGTTTGCAAAATGTGTTTGAAGTCAACGTTAGATCTTAGAGAACGGGCCAAGGATGCCCTCTCCATGGGTAATCGGGTGCTGCTCCCCATGGTGATGTTTAAAGTGAGGAATAATGTGTAGTGTTTTTTCAAGAATGTCATATCACCCGAAATACGGTGCACTTATGCGGAAACCTGTATTTATTCCCTTTCTTTCCGCGAGTTACCGACGGACTCAGTCAGTCGTCCAATTTCACCGGCGGCTGTTGATACTGCCTTATACGGGCCGTCACATGCATAATCAATTTTCCGACGGGACTTCAACCTGAATGGGCCAATTAGATAAAGAGCTGCAGAAAATGGAAATAGCCGATAACAGACTGGCCACGCGCTCCCGCTCTCTCTTTCTCTTTTTTCTTTTCATTCTCCGTCTTCCCTTTCAATCCCTTCCTTTTTCCTTTCCTTTCCCATCTTCTCTCTTCTTTTCCTCCTTTCCTCTCTCTCTTCTCTTCCTTTCCTTTTCCCTTTATTGCCGACAGATCGAAATTTGACGACGGCGACCAAATGTTGGGGGTGTGACACCCCCCTCCGCTCGCTACGGCGCTGGTCACGGTGACCTTTGTGTAACTGGTACAGGATGTCAGCTTGAGGGGGATTTGGAAAGAGCACTTGCCTACTTTGTAAATGACACCTTTTGCAATACCAAGTTCACCCTGTATGCACAGAAGGGACGAAGGTCGGTTTGCATTTATTTGCAGGTGTTTGGCAAATCGGTGCTGATTATCTGACATAAGGCTCTAGATATGGATCTTGGGACGTTTGCCTTCGGAGGGCATCCTGCTTCTGAATGCGGAAGTTGATTAAATCGATGTTTAATTTTGCATCAGTTTCTGTGGTGATGATTTCTTTTACTCTCAGGTCTAGAGAGATGTCACCGTTTTTTGGTTGATTGGGGAAACGAATGAGAGCATTCGAGACTACCATGGAACTTCCGGGTTTATAAATGATGTCAATCTAGTAATCTTGTACTTTGATGAGGAGTCACTACGGGCGGGGTGGTACGCTGGTGATCGGTTTTCTCCATATCATCTCCAGGGGCCTGCCATCTGTGAAAACCGTGCAGTGTTGACCAAATAGGTTAATACGAAAACAATAAATGCCAAAGACAAGTGAGTGGTTCCCTTTGTATGTTGGATTGGCTGGATTGTGCTGGCGACAGGCTCTTGGATGCAAATGCGATGGACTTCCCATCCTCTTAAGATAAGTGTCCATACCCTTTTGCATTCACTTCGAGAACCGTTGGTAGAACAGGGCTGAAGAACTGAAGACAGGAGTCTGTTGATACAGATTTCGTGAGAGTTTCAATGGGTGTGATGTGGTCTACATCTAAGCAGATGTGATGCGAACCAGGGAGTTGATCTGAAAAGGCCCCTTAGCGGTGCTGCCTTCTCAGCAAACCCTGAATTGTAAGCAGAGGAAAAGGTTACTAGACCTTTAAATCTCTAGTTTTTTTTTTTTTTTTTTTTGAGGTAAAGATCTGCGTAGCACATCTTCTACCTTGGCAGGAAAGGGATTCATTCCTTTGTTGGAATAAACAGAACCAAAAAAATTGACTTGACTGAATTTGATGAAACATTTAGCGTATTACAGACAGAAGCTTACTTCCTAGCAACGTTGAGCAGATTAAAAAAAAAGCGAGAGTCGTGTTTCCCTTCTGTCCAAACAATGCTATCATCAGCACTAGCGACACAGCCTGGTATTATACAATTGGTGTCAACCGTACAATGTTGGAGCATACCTTGGTTCGTTGACAGTAAAACGGTACCTGGCGAGAGAAGTATCCATCGACTGGTGTGTGCAATTTTGTTAGCTCCTAAGAATCGTTTGCTGGATAAACAGACCAAAAACCGCCTTTCGCAATGAGTATTTGGTTTTCGCAAACGCGGGATTGAGTTCCTTCAAGGTAAGAATCTTGTGAGGGCATTGCTTGCGGATTGGGTGGATTGGATTGAGGCTCCTAGGATCCAGGCGTACTCTAGGTGAGCCATCCGTCTTGGTGACTTTGGTTAATGAACTGCACCAATTCGCATGGTGTGTTGCTTTTCCCGATGATGTCATCACTATCCATGTTGCCTATTCCGGCCTTGATTCTGGCTTTGAGTAGACTGCTGTAAGCAGGTTATTGTTGAGTTTTATCCTCTACAAGTAGAATTCTTAATATTTGCTTACCCCTAATGTTAATGTACAGTATACAGACGAGGTTTAATACAATACAATAGCCTGCCAACTTTCTAGCCAATCTCATTTCCGAGACAAAAATATGGTTTAACCAATGAGGTATCGGCGATTATGCACGTGATTATTGTACTCTGTCTCGAAGCCATTAGTGTGTTCATATACCACAGTGCAACCAGGTCAATATTGCAAACGACATGGCAGAATTCTGGACCGATAGCCTTGAGGATAAATTAGTAAAAGTGTGGCAGAGCAGTCCGTGTCTGTACGATTTTTCAAGTAAATCATATTTCAACCGAAACGCACAGCACTGAATGATATAGGAATTCGGGACAACTGGTAAGATGCCCTGCTTTGTCGCTGATCGGGTACCGACCATAGGCCTAGCCTTGGTAGTCAGGGGGCCAGCATACATCATCAGCTTCTCCTTGATACCAGAACATTACATACTGTACATTATTGTATGCACAAGCTCTCGGGGCGAAAGAGAGGGAACTTAACATGAGGTGAAACAGTTACCCATGTGTCATTGGGAGTAAAACGAGTGGCCACTGTTTACTCATTTTCACTGGTATAACATGTCCCTTCAACTACACCCTGTACCTGCAAAGCACAATATCCATATTTGTAATAGTCTACTTATTCCTGTCAATTGCGCTATAATTAAAAAATAATAATTTGAAAAAAAAATACTAAAATTAGGGAGAGATCTCTTGCCTGTTGCTAAGAATCGAAGCGTAACAGCAAGACGTTCTCCTACTGTAATACTGGGCCTGAAACTGGCGCGCTCTCTGTTAATCAATGGAGAGACGAGCTTCTCCAGCTGGTTGAAAAGGAGCGCGTGCATCCTAGCAAAATTCTTGAAAGTATTTTCATCTTCTGCAGACAGCTCCCTTATAAGGTTGTGGTAGTTGCCATGTTCCACGTGTCTTCTTATCCACGATTTTACCCAAACTCTTTTTCGTCTTGGTTTTCGACGTTTATTAACTTGAACACTGCGTACATACTCAAAGTATTTGCAATCGCTTCACCTGTTTGCCGTGAAAACGGAGCCATATTCAAGGGTGAGGTCACAAAGTCTTTATTGCTGGTCTTATAATGTGCGATAGTCAGTCGTATAGTGTGCGTGGCCCTGTCGTGCGATTGAAAATCGTGACGACGATTCAAAACGACGGCGGGATTTTCACTTCGTTAAAGACGCTGTCTGGGTTATAAACCTAATGCCTTTGAAATGATTCGCATTTTGCTGAAGCAATGGCGAGTCGGATTGAACGTTTTGATGGTTCCTCTTCAGTAAAACTACACCCCTTTGCCTTATATCGGCAATCATAATAAACTTTCAATTTTCAATTCCAATTTGGCCGCCAGGTAATCTTATTTATCATAAACGGTCATATCTTCAGCAGTTGTAGTCCTATTACAATAATTTTTTTCTGTATGTACATAGGATTTTAGGGTCCATGTAGTCAATTAAAATGACACCCAGAATCCAACATGGCCACCAAATCCAAAATGGTGACCAAAATTATAAACAGCTACCTCGTGAGTTTGCCATAGGTCACTTTTCAGGTTTTCTTATTTTACTTTCATCAGATTTGGGAAATAAAATATAAAAAATACTATCCAGTGGTGTGCGTATCCTAATCACACTTTTACTACATGTGAATCCAAAACGACCGTCACGTAATCCCATTTGAGGTAACGGTGATATCACCAGCATTGTTAGTCCTATCATAATTATTGTGTATATAATATATAATGCACAGATACTTGAGTTCAAGGACTACATGCATTCACTTCAAACGATGCACAGAAACTAGCATTGTTGTCAAAAATCCGAAATGGCTGCCAAGAATACCCATTTAAACTCCCTCATGATTTAATTATAGTCCTACTTTTAAGGGTTTTTCACCACATTTGGAAATTTAAAAACAAACGAAGATTTTACAGTGGTCAGGATATGTTAATGACATTATCACATCATGTACATCCAAAATGGCCTCCAAGGTAACCCCATATTATATGAAGGGTTATATCAATAGCTGTGTGTTCTAATAATAACTACCTTCGGTTGAATGAACATACAGGTTTTCAAAGTCAGGACTTCCTTACATTAACTTAAAAGTTGCACAGAATCAAATGTGGAACCCAGAAATCGACAATGGGCGCTAAAATGCCTTCAAATCTAATTATTTAGGGATAACAAATAAGCCATAGTTGATGATGATTGTTTTGTTCTTCTTGCCTTATTATAGTATTTTCATGTAATTCAAGGAATGATCTCGGAAAGCCGTCGGACTTTTAGTTGAACTTACTTTCACTTTTTTATTATAACAGATTTGTGATGAGCTTTACTTGAAAATACTACCGAACTATAGGTGAAGACAAAAGTGGACATAAAATGAAATAATATTACATTAGAAGATTTTTATCTGGCCACATTATGGTTCAATAGGCCTAACGTGAAAATATTCTGCACCTAATTTCTTATTGTCCATTGTTACAGCATCCTGTTCTAAAAACATATGTCTATTGTATGCCTGTAGATAATTTATCTAGATCTATTCATTGTAATTTAAAAAAATAATACACGAGAATGTGTTAACCTAACAGGAGAGTATGAACAGTACCTTGTTGGAAAAGGTGCAAATATCCAATGTACCTGGCAATGCCATGTTATGAACTTAAGTTTGTAGATGTAAAATACGAGCAGAAATTTTTCTATTCCAGTGAAAGTGTTATCAAAGATTTTCGAAGACATGGGTTTTTATCTCTAAATAAAAACCAATGCCTGTACTAACGGTTTCTTAGTATGTTTAGGTTTTGGAAGCGTCTGGGTAGTAGTACTTCGGGAATTGTTGTTTCCTTACACAATAACTATATACTAGTACGGAAGATAAATTATGGGTGCAGGTGGAACACAGCTTGGGCATAGTACAAGTGGATTAAACTGAGAGAGCTGTGTTGGGGTAGAAAAGTGCATTACGAAAAACAAAACCCAGGTTTCTGGCCATTTGTCAGCAAAAATCGAATGGTCATTTTTGTAAAAACCTTGCATTATTTTCTGTTTGATGCTTTGAAATGAAGTAATTTAAAGCAAGCGGATGGCCTTAAATGCCATATTGAATTGACATGATACAAATGCAAAAGATCCATTCTAATTTTCTAATCACTGATAGTCTTTCCCTAATTTACATTTTAGTGAATAAGCTTAAATGGATCCCCTGATCGAAAAACATAAACAAAGCCTATTATCACAGACTCCAAGTGACCGTTAGGTTGCACTTACCGTTATATTGGATTTATAATAATGCAAAAGTGTTAATATAATTTTCAATCTATTGAATAACATATGCAGCTCGGAGGTCAAGTTGGAGTTTGGCGGCCATATTGTAATCTGCATGAGCATCGTTTTATGCTGCTAGAATTCAATAGAATTCTCGGAGGAACCTTATCTTGTCACTTGCAAAGGTTGTAAACAAGCTAGCTCTGTTGAACAAAAACTCTGTTGAACATAATTCAGTGATGAATTTTTACCACTAACACCCACCTGTGTCTCACTCAATACAACACCAAATCCCTTTAACTCTATGATCTCAAGCTATCTACACAGGAACTTCACAGACAGATTGTGGATTAAAAGTGGTTAACAAGTGATGGTTAACAGTTGGTATTCTTTTCTAGAGTCATCACACCAGCGTGTAAAAGATCCAGTAATAGCCTACAACATGTTTTATTTGCGTCACGTCTAGGTTAAGCCCTTGTCACACTGTGCCCAATATCATATTATGTGGCGCGATATATTGTATTGTCTCCATGTATACATGGAAACAATACATTACATTTGCATCTTTAATTGTCAAGAAATATGATATTTGCTAGTTATGATCCTTTTCTTGAAGACTACTGTATGCCTGTTTACTTCAAAGTAATAAGTTCTACATGCAAGCCCACACAAGGTGCTGTGACCCTAATTAGAGTTAGGGACTCAATTTGATGGAATCATGGTCACAGCCTAGTACACATGTTACAGGCCAAATAAGTATAAACGTTTTTGAAATTTACAGTAAAGGAAAATATTGCATTTGTCGTGCAAAACGTTTTCATACTTACAAAACAATGGTTTATAAACATAAAACGACATGCAATTCAAAGTAAGGTAGCTGGGTAATGATGCTTGAAAGAAAAGAGTTTTAATAGAAAGATATTTACTGCTTGTAGCTCAAGAATGATTTTTCAAGCCCACAATTAACTCTCAAATTTTCAAATAATGCAACCTACATATATATATATATATATATATATATATATATATATATATATATATATATATATATATATATATATATATATATATATATATATTTTGTAAAGTATGGTGTACAATCAAACTTTGAGAACAGATATTGCCAGAGTTGTTTTACTATGAACGAAAGGATTAAAGCAAGCACATACTGTTGATAAGTGAAAGAGAAACTATAGATCTAGACATGGTGGTGAAATTTCCAAATTGTAGTTCTTGAGATATTAAGCAAAAGAAGTTACCACATTGTGTCCTGAAGTGAGTTTGAAGCAAGCTGGGTATAAAGTATCTCCTCACATTCCACGAGTAATTTTTTTGTTTGTTTTTGGCTGGAAAATGATATTAAAGTTTCAAGAAAGCAAACGAGAGCTCATTAATGTGATTTGATGATGTCACATAAGCTTTCATTGTGTTCACTTTAGTTACACATGTAAAACTTTTATCCGGTGATATCTTGACAAGCACACATTGAATTTCACTGCCACTTTTACTAAAATGCTTAGATTAAGTCCAAGTCTCAACTGCTTAACCCTTTTTTAATGATGATTCATTTCTCTCTGTGCCATTTTTGTCAAATTTAAACACAGTATTTCTATTGAAGTGTTTTACCCATGCTTGGTCAGCTTGTAACTTTAGTTGTTGGCAGACTGTGATTTCTAAATCTTTGAGAAATGTTATCGCTCCCAGTACCCAAAATTTCAGGTATGCTATGCAACATACAGAGAGACTGCAGTTCTTAACTCTGATGTTCCTCACTGGAAAACAGTAATAGATGTTCAGTAAAAGTCCGAATATAGAAATCATTCCATGATTACAGTGAACTAATCTGGGTGTACTGGTACATGTATTTCCCTGATGTGAGTGATCCAAATAAGCTGAGCACGCGGCCCGGGTGGAGTTGACTTGGCCTAGTGGTTGAGTCTACTGCAATGGCCTAGGAACCAGGTAAAGGGAGATAAATTAGTTGAGGGATAGGAAGCACATAGGCTTCTGTCCCTTCTCTTCAACAAAAACTCCTTGTTTTCTCTCTAAAAGTGCCGAAACCTTTCAGGAATTTATTTAACAATTGCACAATATGTCACAACAACGTTCATCTAAGGGCCCTAAAATGTTGAAGAACTTCCTAAAGTGGAGACGACAATCCCCCCCCCCGACCCTTTTCGCGGCATGGAAGTCGTAGGCAATGTCCAGCCACTTCCCCTTGCTGAAAGAGGTTTCCACGCTTACAGTGTACTGCCTTGCATTGCGTGAGGTCCTAAGAACAAATCCTGGTGGACTCATTTGGAGATTCTCTGGGGACTCAAATTTGCTTGTTAAAAATAGTACTTTCAATGGAGGCATGTGAGGGGGTTTGGAGAATTGAAAGTTGGGTATCTGGTTGTCTGCAGAACTCGGGAAGTTGTTTGACATTATCAGGATGTTGCCGTGTTTGGAAATCCGAGTGGTTCAGAGCAAGTCCCTTCTACCCATATCCCCATCCTTTGATAGGAAAAAAGCTGACTACTGAAGACACCAGCTCACTCGATCCCATTGCATGAGCATGTTAAATGGTGGTCCCAGGAATGGGATTGGCAAAATGGTACTTCCCTTCCTACATGTAATCTGAGTACCAGTCGAGAAGAGAGCAATGTCCAGGTAAATCACATCAGTGCTTATCCACACTATCAATCTGGTATACAGTTGGCCTATAGTGTCCTCGAGGAGCCTGGTTGCTTCGTGACCCTGAAATGTTGGGCATTCAACTTAGTCCCCAATTCCGCCTTGTGTATTTTCATTCCAAAAGTTTTCAGGAAAATGGTTATTCTGTCAGTCAAAACTATTTTAATGTAAAATTGAAAATGAATTTTACAAATTAAAGAAGGCCCACTTAACATGTACCATCCAAAGTTATCACTTATGCAGTCCATAACAAAAACTAGTCAAATTTGTGACAAGGGATACACTCCAGGTTGTTGAACCCTGTCCTTGGCACCAGCTCTCACTTTAGCCAGTTGAATCATGAAGTCCAACCAGCGTCTTTACTTTATTCCTTTTCAAAAAGAATGCAAATTATTTTAGCCGCTCAAGATCCCTCCCTAATTTTTCGTACATGTCGAACTCCTGGCGGCAGTGTCATAGCCAGGAGTTCTCTCTGGGATATGCAATATGTTCTGTAATGGCCGGTGGGAAATACAGTGTGTTCGGTTATGACTGTCCGGGGGGGGGGGCAAAGGAGAGGGTGCCCCTACATGTCATCTGGCACTACATATGCTACATTTTAATCAAAATTTGTCTTGTAATAATTTATAGTTTTTCAGTTAGTTAGTTAGTTAGTCAGATGGGATTTTACGACACACCAACACGATTGTGTTATATAGTGTAATCTAGAAAAGAAAAAGGTGCAATGTTGGGGTACACTTAACTTAAAAAGGCGGGGTCAAATTCCACTAAAAGGTCAAGGCAAATGCGGGAGTCATGTCAAAAATTTCTATACAGTTTACTTTCCTTGAGAAAGTCGAAAATAAGGGAAGGATCTGTCTGTTCAAATAAAGTTTTCAGGTCTGGCACAGCGTAGTACTTCTGGCGAATATGGGAGTATTCATAACAGTCAACGAGAATGGGACTGACGGTGACAGCACAATCACAGGGTATACAATATGGTCTCTCATCCCCGTGAAGTAAATAGGCATGGGTAAGGTAAGCGTGACCGATGCGAGCCCTAGTCAGAACTAAATCATCTCTCCGTTTACTGGGGGTTCCATGTTCCCCAGTTCCGAACGTTGGTTTAACTCTGTACAATTTGTTTTCGGGAAAGGAATCCCATAGTTCTTGCCATTTCGATTTTACAAAGCAATTGATCTTAGGGCGGTAATCAGTGTGAGGCAAGTAGAGATTGGTGACGTCCATCTGTAGGGCTTCTTTAGCCAGTGCATAGTTTTCAGATTAAATTTAAAAACGGCATTAGTGTGGGGGGACGAAGCCTAACGCCCCCCCCTTAAAAATTTCACTACCTATGTTTTGTCGTATGTGAACAATTTTTTTTCATGGATGCGGCCTGTAAAAATGTCCTGTACTTAAACACAATCTGACGATGTGCCCCCGCCCCGCCCCGCCCCCCTATACAGTACAATATAGCACGCATCACCAGTTCCTGACTATGTTAGTCCAAAGTTCATGGTCCAAAAAATTGGCACTGGGTAAATGTACAGTATGTAGTCAAACACGCAGCTAAGTACTATTGTGATATTCAGAAATCTAAAGGACTAATTATTCCTGATGTAATCCGTTGACAAAATCTTTCCACCACAATGCTATCGTCCAAAACAAACTATAAGAACCTGTAACACTACCAGCAACACCACATACGAAGTAATAATTACTGTACTACTATGGAGTATATGGCTTGATATTGCACATGTAAATTCACTCTCACTGGGAGCTCTTTGTAATCCATAAATGTAACACTACCTACCAACCAATGTAGTTGCCACATGCATGACTGTCTGATGTACATAAAAACTCATGTACTGAGCTACAGTTGCCTACTGCTGCTTTTGCTCAGGAATTTGGTGTAACCTGGTGACCCTGAAATGATATTTTTAGCTGGCTTGGTCTGTGAAGTCAACTGTGCCTGAAAAGTACAAGACAGCTGTATATGTTGACTGTGTACAACAATAGCACTATTATAGTTCACGCCTATTAGAGGAGCATAAGAAAGCGGTGGAAAAAGCAACTTGGTGGCTTGTAGCAACCTAGTTCATGCATGAGAAGGGATAATTGTTGACTTCAAGGACACCTTCTTGGATGGAGTATATAGGGCATAATCAAACCAGCCTAAAGCATAAACATTCAGCTAGAAACGTTGAGCCGAAATTTACTGTACCTCTTCACATGAAATGTTTATGTTTTTGTGTAAGAAATGCCTTACTACAAAAGTGTCCATCTTTCAACTGCTGTTTGTGAGGGTACTGTTTGTTTCGCAATAAAGCAGGTGAATTTTCACCTGCGCTACCAGAAAGATAAAAAGTACTGAAAAGTTTGAAAAGGGGTAAATTGTAAAGCAACCGACAAGAAAATTGATGACTTTTCTTTAAACTTGTTCAGCTGCTTGTGATTTTAAGTGCTCTGAACATAAGCGTTCGAGGAGGGGGCAGGGGGCATATGCACTCCCAATTTAGGCAAAAATAGTAGATCTATTCGGGCAAATGAGACACACAAGAAAATAAATTATGCCCTTTTGCAACCGACACAGTTGTATCAAAATTCGGGCAACTTGGTTTAAAATTCTAAATTCGGGCAAAAAATATCCCTGACCCTCAGAATGTCGACCCCCGTACGCATATGGCTCAGAATAATGAAGATCACCGTAATTTTGATTTTGATCTTGAAACTGCTACATAACATAAGGAGGTCGTAAGCAAGAGAATTTCAAGGCCTTTAAAGGACCTCCAAACCCTCTGCATCATTTTTGCCAAAATCCTACGTGGATTCTCTGCAATCATCGTTATATCATCCTGGTTATACCCTTCACTGTCAATTCAAGTTAGTCACTTCTCGACTGAGAATCCTCGTAAACCGAGTTCTGCAATTGTCCTATATAGCCTGTTCTCTTCGTGGTTACCTGCAAAATTCTTGTACTGTTTCTACAAACCTGTAAAATGTCCTTTCAATATCCCGCAAAAATCCTCCATAACTCCTTATTTAACACGCAGAAATGCAGGTTTCCTTGAATTATCTGCAAAGTTCCTACACTGGTACTAGGAACCAAAATTCCCTTGCAATATTCTGCAAAAGACTAGTCCTTCATTAATCTTAACGAAACATTGCAGTTTTTCTTTAAATTACGTACCTGCAAGTTAAGGGGTATCTTTACTGCTGGAACCTGTAATATGTGCTGTGAATATCCTGCAAAAATCCTCCATTTCTCTTTAAGTGTGCCATGAAATAATAACAGAACAAATGGTGAATGATTTCTGACATGATCACATATTTATTGGGTGCTGCTGTTTTGTGTGGCGTTAATCACACCATGCTTACGTGAAGGTAATAGATGGCGCTATTTCACACGTATAGCACAGCAAGTACTTTTTCTTGTTTCACTCCATAAAAGTTTAATTCCGAGAACACCTTACCGCTAATTGAGACGCATTCCATGAGAAACATCCATTACCCACTGATGGAGATTAAAAAGGATATGAGAAAGACCTTGTATCACTGTTAAGCTTTGACACTGGATATGCAAGAGAGTAAAGTAGGCTTACTTCTTTAATGCGGAACTGAATCTTATGTATGAATTTAGGTGCAATACGCACTAAATACCTTACTAGAAATTCTTAAAACACCACTCCCGTTTCGGTAAACAACCACTGAAGATTCCCATGTTTATTGTGTGAACACCAAAAGAGAGCAAACTGTCTTTCTTTATTAAACAACGTACCCTGCCGTCCTACCTTAAACATTATGAGGATCAAATGGACCATACCAGTTACTTCACAAGAGAGTTTGCTATGGCACTATCGACCTTCCTGCTAATAAGCAAGAACATGCAGGCTATTGTGGTGGTCAAGCTTGGCGGGTGGATTAATTCCTTCGCCAAGCTTTTGGGAAAGCCTCGGGTCAAAAAAGATATCATCAAATCAGATAAATGTGGGTTCACTGTAGATATGCAGTTTCTGCGATCTCTGAACTATTTTGCTATCATGACCTGCGCCAGTCCGTGGTCTGGTTGGAGGTTGCGTAGTTTGAGGTGAAGGCCTACCTGTAACAGAAGCATCTAACACTGTGTGAAAATGCAGTCTTGTTGCTCCATATATGTAGCAATAGGGTGATAATGAAGCTGTGGTCAACTCATAACAAGAATCTGTAATATTGTGCTCGTACTCGTACTTGTGAACTGTGTACTCGTACTCGAAATCCGGTGTTTTGTGTTCATACTCGTACTCGTACTGTTGTCCTCACGAAATTGTGTACTCGTACTCGTAATATTGTACTCCACTACAAGTCTGGTAAGGGTATCTTAAACAATTTTCTCTTCACTAAGCGAGTTTGAGTTTGGCTTACATCAAGTATTATACTACACTATACCAGGCTTCACAATTTTCCTTATATGTTAATTTCTCTTTGTGCTAATTGATCACAATCTTCGATGTTTGTTATATAATAACAGTCAAATTTCAATCAATCAGCTCGTATATGGAATCTCAATAAGTTAGGGCAAAAGTAGAACATTGATAATGTAGACTGTAGATTAAGTAACTATGTTTCTACTTCATATTAATAATAGTATCGCTACAAAGCGATGTTTGTCAATTACATGAACCAGGACGTACACGGAAATAAGCCACACCTGTGTCATTGACTTGTAAAAGTATCAAGTACAGTGAGCGCTCAGCCTTAAGCTGCAGTTGTCATTCTTCAGTTTGCAAGGGGCGAGGTTTTGCAGTTCTAGGTAGAAGGAGGATGGCAGCACGTCACCTACAAATGAAGCTAATAATTGGGTAATTACTGCTAAATCAGTTTTTTACACTTAATGTTAACACTTACTGCATAAAGGGCTGTTGAGTTTGATGAGCTGCACGCAAAAACTAAGCTCTTTTAAATTTTAAATTAAACTGTTGTTCATTTTTCGCTCAGGTCTCCATTTCCTACGGTACGTTTTGCATGTTGATCTGTAAGGTTAAAGGTAAAACTTGGCATTCCTCTGGTTGACGATGCACTGCCAGTTTCTCATTATGGTATCTTCCTAGGTACAAGAAAATCACAAATTGCATCTAGTTCATTCTTTTAGAATATGCATGTTATCACCTGACTGGGTATCCGTGCTTGCAACAGAAGCGGAAGGTAAAATCAAATTTTAGAAAGAAAGACATTGCAACCCAGTAACACAGCTAAAGTATGTTTCTTCCGGACAGTCCAGGAGCTCGGCCACCCCCACTCCGAATACAAAGAACTCCTAACCTAGTTTTTTTTAAAATTTGGTTGAGCAAAGACGTTGCTACTAAGCATGTGTCACCCAGGAAGTACACCCTAGCAGCTAGCCACACTATTTTGGTTGTAACATTCCCCAACTGATTTTAACTTGTTCCCATAATATACACCGTCCTGCAAATCATACAAGGATAATCCCGGGAGGAAATTACAATCAAGCCCTTGTAGCTACCGTTTACCAATTTAAGGCAGATAATTGTTCCCTGAGGATTGATCGAAGGGGAAGTTAACTGGTTTAAGAAGTTTCTGGGACTCAAAATGTACTCAGTTATAACCCCTTCATTACATTACGAACAGTACCCCAGGCAGTACTTATCCATACTTTAAGTAGGCACACGTAGACTTTACGCCTAGAATTTGGTTGGGTACGGAACACCTTTGTTCAATCCTCAGGTTAAGTTGGTCAAAGGGAGTGATATTTACTTAAATTGGTGTGTATATGCGTGGGTGTGTGTTCGTGTATGAGACATAGTCCCGCCAATGATTTGGATAGGTTGGAATTCAAACCTGCAACATTTGCTAATTACTTGTGTGTAGGAGTATGTGTGTAGGAGTATAAGACAAAATGCCTGGTACCAATTTTTTGTCAACGACCGTAATATTTAGCACAACCGACAGTTGAAGATTAATCTTCTTCTCGTGCGTTTATTGCCACGTACATGCCGGGTGATGACTGAGACATTTTTAGACTCACCCAGGCAAAACAAACATGCAAATACATATTCAGGGTTTGAAATTAACGCACTAACTTCGTACGTCCAATGTATTCCTCCAATTTGCCTCTAGCACTCTAAAATTAATTAAACAAACAGACATTTTGAGAAATATTGGCCCAGATTTCATTCAAAATTGTCAAGATTTAATAAAAAATATGAGTCAATTCAATTCTAGGGAAATTTTTGACAAGATCTTGGTTTTTACCTTGCTTGATATGCGATTCTTTTCCACTCTCAGTGAGATGATTTTAGATAAATGTCTCCCTTTGAAAATACCTTTCCTATTTTTTTAAACTTCTTGCCTGGATGTTGTGATAGTGAAATACTTAATACATACTTCCGCTTTTACATACCCGTTTATTGATACAACGTTATTTCACGATGCATTTTTCCTGCAGCGTTTCGCACGAGGCTATCATCAGTAGTTGCCTTATGGGTGGGGTAAAGGGATAGTAGATGTCCACAAATGTGTGAATGGAGATCCATTACATAAAAACTCCTTGCAGGGATCCCTAAGACTATCCGTTTTATATTGTTTCTTCTTTTGAAAGCGAGAAAAAGGCTAGCAAAATTATTTATTGCCAAAACCGTTATATACTGTACCTAAAATTTCGTATTCTACGCCATAGTTCCCACTTAAGTAGATTTAGGGTGATTCTGATTGCATTTGTCAGCTCTCTGCACAGCCGATGAACCTTTACAGCATTATTGAGAAAACGTAAAGAATTAAATAAATGTTCCGAAAGGTATAAGATCAAGGTCCATGGAGCCACCTGCTTATTAATTCTCTATTTACCACACTTCCTTCCAAAATTAGCCTGACCTTTTTCCAAAACAGGTGAAACTTTTCTTTTGGTGTACGTTGCGCCACTGAACTTTCTTTGAATATCGACAATTTTTGATAAGGACCCCTGGAGTCGTCTTCCAAACATCACACTAGGTTTGTCTGATTTTTTTATTCCGCGTGGAATAAGCAACGAATGATGTGGTAAGTCCCGAATGTAAAATGAATTCACAACACTCAAAGAGTTTTTTTGGGGGGACGGGGCCATACTGTTCGTGACCAACGGACAGCTGGCCGCAGAATGCACATGAGCACAGACAACTCATTTCATTGCAAAATACATTTTATTCCAAGACTGCAGATTTTATTCAAACTTTGGCCAGCACGTTTCTGTGCGTATCCCGCACCTTAGAGAAAGATTGGTTTTCTGTCATAGTTTGGATTCATACTGTGGCAAAGAAGCTATGACAATGACTAAGGCTGCTGAATCATATATTGTCTAATGACCTTTTTATTCTTCCTACCTTATTCTTCCTACCCCAGTCTTTCCCCATTTCCTCAAGTACACCAGACAAATTTATACCAGTCCAAGTTCCTTAAGTGCTTACCATTTAAGAAACCCTTCCCATCAGCAAACTGTCCATGGCTGAAAAATTAGACACGATAACCGTTATTTTCGCACGTGACAGCATTCTGCGCTTTCCTTCATTTATTTGTTTTGATGCCTCATTGTCTTATCTAGGTAGAACGGTCTTTTTGTAGCTCATGAAAGAAAGAGGAACAGTCAAGAATGTTTTAGTTAAGACAGCATTCAATAGCGCATACTTTGTGATATCGTATGTTACCACAATTTGTCATCACATTGGTTGAAATTTTACGTAAAGATCGGTCATGATATGTTTTGGTGTAGGCTAGTTTGTAAATTTATTTTGTTTTTCCTTTATTTTTAATTTCCGTTATTTCTGCCAAATTTGTCGCTTTTATTTTATACATGGGGCTTCTGTAAACAAAATTTCGATATGATTGTCCTTTTTGTCCTTTCTTGACATATAATCCGTGATGACGTTACTTGGGGAAACCTCCCATCTTCGAAACGCTTTTTTCCGACACTTGTCCCCGATTAAATCTGGTACTTTTCAAAAACTTGTTCTGCAGGGATGCAACGTTTTCTGAATACATCCTCAACCATTGTTAAACAGAGGTCAGTTTTGTCCTTCTCTCAATCCTGTTAAAGAGCAGCCGCTAGAACCTTAAAAACTTTCCTCGGTCAAGCACTAAATCTTGAAAGCCTTAATTGCATTTCGACACATTCGACAGGTCCCTCACTTAACAAAAAGTTGTCCAACGATAAACACATTTAAACGCTGAACTTATCATCATGAAAATGTACTACAGACCTAATACAATTGAGCTCTGCAGCCCCTTCTATCAACCCTTAAGTTGCTCCGACCTTCTAGCTGGTTCTAATGTCCATCTCTTGTCTGCTGTTAACCTTCTGACTGTAGACCCCTATCTGTGGTGCTGTCCTCCGTTCTCTTGGCTTCGTGTCTCTACATGAATTAGTCAGCCCATGAGTAAACTAAAATCGTAAAAACAAAGTACTAGACGTGTTGCAGGGTGCTGTTTTAGCCACTGTATATTAACCAGCCTCTTATGATAAAAATAGGGATAAAGAGATTGTATAGAATGGAACCTGATTGCACAGCATTAAAGATCAATTTCCCCGCATTGCATTTGTTATGTTGCTTCCAGTGTATGATATTACCTCCTTCTTTTATAAGTCAATATTCTTAGCTTAATATTTGCAAACGAAATTTGAAATGTTTCCTAAGAAACAGCATGATATAACTCTTGATGTCATTAAACTACTTCCCCATAGGACATGTTGTTTTGTAATGAAATAACCTTTATCTTCGTCATTGGCATCATCGTCATCATCCGCATCCTTCTCTTTATAATAGTTTAACTTATATAATTTCTGCACATTGTGATCAATTTTAGCAGAACACATACGGCTATAAAAGTTACCTAAGGAATACAAGCTGAAATTTTTTTATTTACATCATAATACATGAAGGCCACAAACTGCATAAACAAGTAAATTCAAAGTCAATCATGAAATGATTAGTACAGTACAAGGAAGCTATAGAAACGCTTGAAAGCTAAACTGTCACATCATTGCTTCACCGGGAAGCAATGTTAAGAAGGCACAGTCTAGAGTTCTAAACAGGATCTCTGTTCCACATTCCTTTTGAATAAGTACAGCCTTCGTGTCGACTTCACAAATGTTACATTACCCTGCCCTGCTCCACAATTAATTGTTTACATAAAATGTCAAAGCTTTGATTGAAGTTTACACTTTCCTACGAGGTTTGCGACATCACCTGCACATCCCCAGTGCAGTGTTATTCCACCTCCTCCATGTCCGTAGTTATGGATCACCTGCGTAGGAGATGAAAAATAACATGTTCCTTGAAACGGCTGCCCCTGCGAAGTAAATGTTAGACCTACTCGACTTGTAAACGTCATTTATCTCCTTCTAAGGATACAAATTGAGAGCTCAGCCAAGGGAAACCTTTTGGAATCTTGCAAGGTTTAAACCTAGTATATCATTTTTCGCAACGCCCCCTGCAGCCCCCTTAGAGCTCATCGCCCTTATGAGTTGCGAAAATGCCCCCGTTAGGAACCACTGCTAAAGGGCTAATTGCAAACCTTCCTTAAGAAACATCTGACAAGGTCTATTAAAAGGGTTACCTTTAAAAGCTCTATCTAAGAACTGCGTGGTTTAATACGTCCACACCTCCCAACCTTGCACTTCGTGGTTTGATTTCAGTAGGCGGGAGTGGTATTTAAAATATGTCACGTAATCACTGTGAGGGTTACTAGGAAGCTAAGCGTCTGTGGCATGAAAGTGGTGGACTTGCACTTAGCTGCAATTTGCTGTAAACAGAAGTTTATGGTACAGATTACATGCCAGCACACAGTTTACGAATTACATTATTAAAATAACAAATTGCAGATCCACAGACTGAAGTACACTGGTGGCAACAATCCCCTTTTTTGGAATTTTTCCATAGACCCACTACACTTAACATCGTTTCTATCTGTTTTATAACCATATTTGCCCTTGGGCCATCTTCTACTTTACTTTAAAGGCGAAACTTTTACAATTTTTAAAAGACTGAGAAGCCCATAGGCGAGCTCTTCTTGGGCATTTCACAGCTAATATCAGGTATAAGTAATACCACCAATTGCAAGAGCTCCAGGCAGGGCTACACGACTGTAGAGAACCAACTTATTTCGCTCTCTGTATTTTGATGAGGGTAATTGCTATAATATGAGATCTTTCAAGAAGCTTCAGGTGAAGGCTACGTCTCCTTTATAAAATTTTACTTTGCAGTGATAATACTGAACGAAGTTTGAGTGTTTTGTATGATATGTGGTTCCCAGAATTTTGTTAGCATCACTCTTTTATCCACTGTGCTGGAATCAAGAATTCCGCACGCAGTTAATCACGAGGACACTTCTTATATCTGAAAGCAGATCATTCAGAGACTTTACTGGATGTTCATTAATCATCAATTTTCTACATTGTATTGTGTACTACTTTGACTGACTAAAAAAGTAATAAAAGAATGAACATTTCAGCTCCATGGTTGTATTAGTTGTAACATTCTGTTCTGTTTCCTTCAAGTTGGTGAAGTGTCATTACCCCTTCCACATTTGCCGCAGGGCAATTAGGAATAATGAATCAGTCCATATGTAGTCTACAAATATATGTCAGGAAACTTGTACACAATTTGAGCTGTGATTTTATAGAACACATGCCTCCTTCCAAATCCAGTTCACAATTTCTGTAACAACAGATAACTGAAACTGAAAACTAAAGGATGACCTGCGGTACCCAGTGTGTTAGCACCTCAAATACTGCCTTTCCTGGAAATTAAGCTATGAAAACAACTCGTAGACAGCTCTTGCTGAAAAATGAAATAAAACAATTACGTGTTGTGTCCCGGAGTCCTCTGAATGGACACTTCAATGGCAATTTGTGATGTAAATAACTCATGTAACTGTCCTCAAAATGTGTCTTATAGGCCATTGCTGGGATATATTATGTTGTATTTTTCAGAATCCCACCCTTTGTCCATTAACAATTGTATTGATACACAATGCCTACCAAGGGTGGCCATACTAATTCTTGACCATCCCTTTCTTGTTTTAAATGTACATATACTGATGATGGCTTGTACTGTATGGAGTGTGGAACTCACATTGGGTATCTGGGCACTCACTTTCCTCCTTCGTGAGTATGAGTCTGTGTACTACCTCAACCTCATCTGATGGTTTTATTGGTTTGAGGGTAGCAGTACACTAATGAAAGAAATCCAAGAGCAATTTAAGAAAAGTGCTTTTGGGTGACTTTCACGAGTCCTCTACACCACTACAAATGTCAGCTTTCTTTGAAAATGATTGAGTGCAAAAGTATTTACAACTGATGCAATATAAACTGCATTACATTTGCTTAAGCGGTGTGTGCATTTTCTGAAGAGGGTGTAAAGTTGCTAGCCAAATAATTTTGTAGACGCCTTTTTGTTTTTTCTATATCTCATCATTATCAGTACTGTGTAACTGAGATGTACAAATGAGCTTGGTGTCTTAATTCACAAGTTTTGCATCTATCAAAAGGAGACTATCAACCTCCAAGTGAAAGATCGACTTAACCAAAATGATTCCACTTAATTGTTCGATGGGTAAATAATCCCGCATAAATTCAAGTAGAGCAAAGTTGAAACTAAACTGAATGTTGGTTGAATTTTATCCTCATGCAAATTTGTGAAAATCCCATTACTGTGTAAATAAGTTCAACGCAATCTGTTTTCTTCGGATTTTGGTCACATGCCACTAAGTGAAAAGCAACTGGGGGCACTTGAGTCTAGTTAATTTCGGCAGATAAGGCCCAACTAACATTTGCAACTGGATATTTTTAATTGTAGAAATGTAGAAATTTTACTTACGTGAACATTGCGTAAGCCACAAGTTATCACCTCCCTTTCCAGACGTACCCCCTTCGACCTAAATGGACGTAAGCCAGTCCAACTCTTCACTACGGTTCCATTCTGGAAGTAATCCCATAGTATTGAGTTGTGTCACCCCTTTGGCTTCTTTCAACTCTTTCACAATACAGTCCCAAATAAGACACGATAAGTGAGCATAACATCAGGCCCATAACCAAAAAGGTTCTGAAGCAGGAGAGATAGCTTTCAGGGGTAGGGATATGCTAAACCGTATTCCAACAGTGGTTTTTTCTCCACAATTTTCCACGAGCTAAACTTGTTCTAGAAGATGGGATCCCCTGGCCCCTTCCCTTGGCTTTGGGCCTGGATAAAATAGATCGATGGAGCTCCTTTCAAATCACTCATTAAAATAAAATAAGACCCAAGTACCTTATTGAAATTATTTAATATACTTACATAAAAACATACGTACACAGAGCATCGATTCATTAATTTACCATAATTTTAAATTTGAAAAAAAAAAATGAAATTGTTTCGATCGGAGATACAACTAGTGAAAACACAAGTAAGTAATAAAAACTAAACCCCATCCTTACTAAATTTTAAAAGAGACCCAAAACTTTTTATGACATTGCACTTGTGGAAGTAAAAGGTTTATAAATCCCACCGATGCAAACTATATATTTTTTTGTCGGATGACGATTTAATGATGGCCTAATTACACAGATTAAATAATTAAATTGATTTTCCAATATTTCTTAACAACTGTTTTGAAACCTTGTGGTACTTTTTCTTTAAATTTTCTCATTTAAATCGTTTAACCATGATATTATTACGGTTGAGATCATACAGTGCAATGAGTATTGATTGACGTTCGTAGAATTCGGGGCAAGATCATCTTTAACACCTAAGCATGTTGTTTCAATGACAACAGCTGATAGATACTGGAAACAAGGCAATCGTATGTGCTTACCTTCAAGTTTGGAACGAGTTTACGAGTTCTCTTAAGAATTTCTTCTTGGATGGAAAGGCTTGCTTTGGTTTCCCATTTACCGGGGTACACCGTTGTACCTGCGATGACGTATCCTTTTCTGGAAGAACATGTCGGAGAATTATTTACGCTAATGCAGTTTGCATTATGTAAGAATTAAGAATGTGGTTGGGTTCCTTCCTCACAAGAGCTACTCACATCAATTTTCATTCGTCCTCCCCAAAGCACGGAAAGTTGTAAAATTTGTTATATTTTAAATTCTAGTTGTTTGATGTTTTTTTAAAAAAAAAACGTCTAGAAGACCACAACATAAGCCTAACAAGGCTACCACTCTATGGTTAAGGTAAAAGGCTGTTAAGGGGACCTTAAGATGGGCTGAAAAAATGAAGGTGGAGTCACAGGCCGGCAAGATGACTATGATCACTGCTGTGAGCAAGTGGTATGCATTTTCATTATCATTTACAATGTTGCCTTCCATGGGTGGGACTGACTCAAAGCTTTAAGTTTTATGGAAAATTTTCTTATAACGCCCTGTATCTGTTGCTTGTTGCTACAGAAAAGAATCACTTTCGACTTTTTTGCCTTTATCCGTTAGACATGAACTGTAACTGTAAGTGAAATAGTTTCACCGTTATTGATGTCAAAATCTCCAATAGTTGTCTGATAAATGTCACATCAGAAAATAAAACTTTGTATTGATATGCGGAAAGGTATTACTTTACTGTTAAAAGTTACAAAATAGCAACAAAGAACGATGAAGGTCTTTATAAAACAACATTAATGTCATTTTTTGGAGGAGTCACATTCGTTCAAAGGATTGGAATTGTTCAAGCTTTTGCTTGAGACATGTTAAAAGTTTATCACGTATTTTTTCCACGAAAATTATAATAGGTCACTAACATGATAGGGTGAACCACTTACCCCCACTTGTCCAGAGACAGCTGTAAGCTTGCACGCAGAAACGTCTTCTATTACGTTCTTTACTGTGATCTTAGCTGATTGACAACCAACAGTTACGAAACAGGGAAAAACGACGGGGGCCTACTTGGTCTAAACTCCCTTACGTAGTAAACAACACATACACAACCTTACGTATAGAAATAAGATACACCAATCAAGGTCTGCTGACTTGTAACGCTTTAAATCAAAATGTCAATGGATTAATGAAAATATGTTGCAAAAATTAGCTTAAGCTTTTCAATTTACCGTCCTGTACTTCTTACAAAGACTACATGACTACACTTCATCAAACCATGCATTTTCTTTTGAAGGACTATTTTTCCAAACCATGAAAACCAGTTCTCTGTATTTCAATTTCCCAAATCAGTACAACTGTAATACGAAACACCGCATCCATGATAAGGCAGTACACCCGCTAACTGTATTTTATTTTGCAAGTAGTAAACATACGGTCATTACCGTGGATGAACTGCAGTGTTATCAGGACCACAGCTATCAATCCAGAAGAGGTTCTGATGTACACTATTCACCTAAAGCGAGAAGTAAGCTTTTATTACAGGATGCACAAAGTATATGGTAAGTATGGTCCTGCTTGGTGCAGTTACTCACCTCACAGCCAAGCCGTTTTCATAGCCTGCACAGTTAAAACTGACAATGGCTCTTAATCCATTATCAGTTTTAACTGCACGAAACCCGTGCTTGATGTCAAGGATTAAACCATGTGCAGTAAAAACTGTATAACGTTTCTGTCAACTTTATAAAGTCTAATTCTGTATTTACTGTCGTAATTTATGTACAGTTTAAACTGATAATGGTTTAATCTCTGCTATCAACCATACGTTTTGTACAGTTTGTACTGATAACGTTCTTAAACCATAATTAGTTTTAACTGTACAGGCTATGAAAA
Source organism: Holothuria leucospilota (assembly GCA_029531755.1). Classification (NCBI taxonomy): domain Eukaryota; kingdom Metazoa; phylum Echinodermata; class Holothuroidea; order Aspidochirotida; family Holothuriidae; genus Holothuria; species Holothuria leucospilota. The sequence continues at coordinate 44,546,584 of CM055971.1, forward strand.
TCGGGTGTCATAGCCTATACTCATTAAACACCAAGAAGGTAGCTGCTTTGTCAATTATTTATATTTCTGGGACATGTATGAGAAATAGCAACAAAAGAAATATGTGTAACTTTGTTCATACCTAAGTCTCGTAATAAGAAACTGAAAAGTCATGTATATAGGTAAAGCTCTCCTGAACTTTACGTAATTTTAATGACAAATTTACAAAGCTGTAACAGAACACACTCAGGAAATTTCCTTTATCAAATACCCCGCAACATAAACGTTACGAAATTATAGAAAGGCATTACATTCAGAACCACAAGTTCTATTATACATGCCACAAACTGCGATATTTTTCACAGGTATACCCAAAAATGTCTCAGTCGTAAATGAAACCACTGGACAGAAACTAAATAACGTCAGGATTATACATTGTTCAAACTCACCATTATGGTCTCAGATCTTTGTAAACCATACCGTAATTTATCTGCACGCTTACGTCGTTACCAAGTTCAGGAATACGACTGTCGTGCTGCCACGTGGAATGCATTGTTTATATATCTATATATATATTTATATATATATATATATATCTATCTTTCTATATATATATATATATATATATATATATATATATATATATATATATATAAATAAATATAAATATATATCTATATATCTCTATATATATCTATATATCTATATATATATATATATATCTCTCTATATATCTATCTATATATATATATATCTATCTATATATATATATATATATATATATATATATATATAAATGACTACAAGTGAGCCCGGTTAACAGGTATTCATATTTATTTCCGCTACTTTAAATATATTCTATATTGCACTACTACTTACGTCGCATTGAGCACTCTACTATGCCTTTGGTGTGCACCATATTCATAACTCTATATATACATATAATATATATCTACATATATATATATATATTTCTCTAATTCGGCACTTAGGGGGAAAGTTGTTGTTGAAAAGTCGACTTTAAGGGGAAAAAAATTTTCGGGTGAAATATAAGTTTCGCCTTAACGTTTCCACACACTTTTTCTATAGGAATACGTAAACTTACAAGGGCGCCCTTTTAGATTTACAAACTAGATGCCATTACTTCAAAGTTGTCAAATTTACGGACTCCTAGCTGTTAACACGAACGGACTGCTGGCCATTGAAATAACGTTAATTTATATGTTTAGACGTTAGGGCGAATTTATTTCTTATGTATTTTATTATCATTTTTTCGCCCTATGTACAAGCAGATATAACAATTTCCCCTTAAGGTGGGAATTAGCGTTATATATATATATATATATATATATATATATATATATATATATATATATATATATATATATATATATATATTGCTAATTTGGGATTTAGGCGAAAAACCGTATGAAAAAAAACGAAACTGTTGGGAGAACCCGACCCTTAGGCGAAAAAATCGTTTCGCCTTAACGTTTTACACACTGTTTTATATAGGAATGCGTAACTCTATACGCAAGTCTGATTTACAAAATAATGTTAATGCAATTACTTAGTTCCACACCACCTTACGTGCATGTATCCGTTAACACTAAGGAGTTACGGGCCATTGAAATAACGTGCATATATATCTCAGAACCAAAAGGGGAAATATAATCTTATGTATTTTATTGTTTTTTTTTCTTCGCCGGTTGTATTGGCGGTATACCGATTTCGCCTAACAGGTCGATCTAGCGTTATATATATATATATATATATATATATATATATATATATATATATACATACATACATACATAACGCTAATTCCCAGCTTAAGGGGAAAGTCTTTATATCTTCCTACGAAAAGGCGAAAAAAAAGTAATAAAATACATAAGTATATATTTTGCCCAACCGTCTTCAAGATATAATCAACGTTATTTCAATGGCCTGCCATGCGTACATGGTAACAGATACGTGTCCGTAAATTTGTCGACGTTGCAGTAATTGCATGTAGATATTGTGCTTAAAAGGACGTTTTCATACGTTTACGCATTCCTATATAAAAAGTGTGTGAAAACGTAAAGTCGAATCCATTCTTTCGCCCCATTTTTTTGTTCGCCCTATGGTCGACTTTTCAACAACTTCTTTTGCCTTAAGGTGGAAATTAGAGAAATATTATACATATATATATATATATATATATATATATATATATATATATATATATATATATATATATATGTCTTACTTTCCTCTCTGATATATTTCTTCTGTTCTTTCCCATGCACATAAAGGCTACGCCAGTACTTGTAATTGATTTAAATTTCATGGTCGAAACAGTATATTCAACTTTCGACCTATTAAATGTCTGTACCAAACTCCTTGCACAGTTCAACACTACAAAAGCTATCTCTTTCTTAAAGCACGGTTCGGTGGTTTTCCTTTGTATGTGTTACCGTGTCGACACGTGGAGACGAGCTCTGCCCTTTTGTCAGGGTTGTTTTTGCTGGAACGGATGATTTCTAATTTCTATTTGATGCACAGGTTGCAGAGGCCTGAGTGGCGTTTGAACGTGTTTGATTTTCTTAGTATCTCCCATCTAACTGAGTAGTTGCTGTTTTTGCCTTTAGCCCCCGGATATGTTTTGAGAGCCCCGTGTCGTTTTTGTAGCGGCTGTGTCTGAATGATTTGGTATGGTTGTTATACCTAGTTTTGAATTGGCCGCTTGCAAGGCCTAAATACGATACGGTCTTATTGCCTGATGTTACTGTGGCCTTGTAAATGACGTCACTGTCAAGGCAACTCCTGAAGTGAAATCAGATACGTTTGACCGTGAATCTAAACGCGTTCCTCCCCAAATTCCAGAACTGATCCTATTTGAATCTGAAATTCTACAAATGGTTGAGAAAGTTCCATTTAGGAAAGTTACAGACAAGTTCCAATCCGACCTTAAGAGGGATGTGATGAATATGGACTCTTTCGTTGTTTCGTTGTTTTACTGTGTACATACACACTCTACGAGCGCTGCCAACGTATACGCGTCAGTGGAGTCGTGTAAGCGTTTATTTGTTTCATTTGAATCGCGTTTTTTGATCAGTTGATATTGCCACATGAAGGGCTCACCCGAAACATGCGAAGTTTTCTCCTAAATTTTTAGCCCTCTTCATAACTTTTACTGACCTAGCCGAGTAAACATTTCACGAGCGCTACACAGTAAACGACCTTATATTTATGTATATATATATAAATATAAATATATATACATATAAATATATATATATACATATATATAAATATATATATATATATATATATATATATATATATATATATGGTGGAAAGCGGACCATTCTTCAGTTTCTTTATTTAGAAGTCGCAACGTCACATCTAAACTTCCGTATTTATATATATATATATATATATATATATATATATATATATATATATATATATATATATATATATATAGGTAAAAATGAAGTAGTAAATACCGAGCACCTGAGATCAATCAAACAGAACCTCCCAGGGTTCCCGGTAGCCACCCACTTCAATCCCCCGTCAACATGCTCGATCCGTGACTTGATGGTTTCGGCGGCCATCTCGTGTCGAGGTTCCGATCATGACCGCCTAGCTGCCGAAAACCGCCTAATCATGAAACTTGGAACCCTGTCCCCACATGGTCTGAACGTTAGACTTGAACTGTTATAACGCAGCAATTCCTGCATTTTTTTGACTTGTGGTAACCACTTAACACTGTCTGTTTTCCTAGCCGAGGTTTACCGTGCCCAATTTTATTGTGTATTTTTTAAATTGTACGTTTGGCCGTGTCAACGATCAGTTGCATTTTTGCCACCTGATGAAGGGTTTAAACCCGAAACGTCGTGGAATTTTTCACAAACTTTTAGCACTATTTACTACTTCATTTTTACCTACCTATTTCATAAGTGCTACGCAGTACTTTGACCTTAGATATATATATATATATATATATATATATATATATATATATATATATATATATATATATAAGTAAACTTATACTGATATATACTTATGTAAGTACATATAACTAACTTAGAACGGTTTTCTTTCTACTCTCTGTGGAGGTTCACGGCTTCATGGATGCTTATTCGAAATGCTCATCTTGTATATTTACTGGCATAACAGGGCTGGGCTGCAACCCCTATTCGAAAAATACTAAGTAAACGGTTTGGGGACAAGCGTGCATTAAATATTGTGAAAAAAGTTGTCATCACACTAATTTAAAGTAGTCCCGTTCTTTTCTGTGTAAAGCATACTTGTATAACTTCTATGTCACGATTCGTTTTGCCATCTGACACTGAAGGGGTATTTTAAAATATAGTATCATACAAGTAGCTTTGTACACTAACTCTTTACAACATAGTCTCACCGTTACAAGTTGGCCCTGATATGGGATTAAACTTGTGTCTTTGACTAAGAAGCACGCTTCCAGTCCTGCACAATTTATTATAACGTCAAAGTAGGTAGCCAGCTGTGAAGAAAAAAGCAAATAATGATTTCATGAAGGAATACCATGTCATACTTCGGTGCTTCATCTATTCCTTGGGCTGTATCCCTACAACATTGATGCAAGTACCAGATAAGCAAGTGACAATGTTTTCCTTAATTTTGGGTGCAAGGTAAGATCATATACTCCCAAATAGGCATCTTTCTAAACCAAGTTTACTGGTGCATACTTTATCCATCACTTTGTATACGAAAACAGAACAAACGTTACTTTTATTTGTCTGATATCTAATTACATAACTCTTGTATCTTAGCTTTACTCTGATGATGTTTCCTTTACTAAAATGTAGTGGTATTCAAACAAACATAAATGCTGTACCTCTTGAAGAGTTTCTATCTTCCTTTTAACAAGTTTGCAGTTTTTCCTTTGTAGTCTGTGGCATGAAATTAAAGGTCCACCGTTACTATCATGAATTACTTTTAATGAATCATTTACTTTGTACTTAATTTAAGTCGGGCTTAATGAACAAATAGCTGCTTAAATTAGGATAAATCCTCAGTATATTAATCCAACTGAAACCTCCAAATTTGGGTAAATGTGCACTTTTGTGACCATTAGCATTACCAGGTAAGGAAGGAGGATACGTTCCTAAACGTCTGAAAGTGGGATAAAATATCGTTAGTTCCCCAACTACCCTAACACATCTACATTTTAAAATAGCTGATTCAATTAAATTAGGCTTGGAAATGGTGGAAACAGCCTTTATATGGATAAAAAATCGTGTACTCTAAAAATGAGGCCTGACGAATTGGGCACTGAAGCTGGATGTGGTGAATTGTATGGTCAGCTCCGATTAAAAATGAACAATTACTGGTCACTTTTCAAGTGTCGTCAAATAAGTGATCAAAATGCTGGTCGGCGCTCGGTTAGTTTGATTCGGTTAAAATTTGAAGAGGGTATTTTCAAATTAAAGAATAGAAAAAATAACATGATACCTACCGTTTCATGAGCCAGGGTAGATATTTTTCACAGCAACAGATTAGTGATGTAAAAAACCAACCATCCCTGAATGAAAAGACATAGTGAAGAAAAGATATTAGTCGGTGGAAAAATGCAGGACTGTACTTCATGACGTAAAAATTACAACATCAAACTTACCCCTGCCTCTGAGCCGGAATTGTCAGAACCTTTGTTCTCAGTAAGATTCTCTGTTACCTTTTTTAGAAGATTGGTACAATGTTTTACACCAGTAGTGTTGCTTATATTCATCTCTTTTTGGAGATCATGATACAAATGCGATATTGCCTTATACACCTGCAAGTTCTGCAGGCCCGTTTCCAAACTGGCTAGGGGGAAAACCCTGGAACATTTTGGTCTCCTACAAAATCATTGCCCTTATGAATTTTATCACATCTCGATCGCTTTCTTAATCAGATCTCGCTTTCTTAAGCACATTTGCCTGAAAACTTTCTCTCTTTTTCCAGTACCCAAGGGCCTGATCGATTTTCTCCCTTAGACCACCAGGGTGTTTACTTCCTATGTGGAGCACAGCAAGGTACAAGTAAATTTAAAAGAATACCAGCGTTACTTTGTTTTGTTGTCAACATACTGCAATTTGGCTTCAATATCAAGTTACGCTGGTCTCCCCTACAAATCGATTTCTGAAAGTTTCCGAATATTTTTTAAAGTTGCGTTTAACTACAGGCGTTAACTATACATTCCTCTAGGGTTGGTTTAAGGTGTGTTTTTGCTAAGTGATCACAAGTCGTTCTGAAACTTCAAAATTATCATAAATCCTTCGAAAACTATCAAAATGTTTGCGGTGTTAGCGCGCTCCCAGCAACACCTCGTCGCCGAGGTTTTTATCAAACCATCACTCTCAAAAGTATTAGCACTATTCCTCGGTGAGAGGCTTTAGACCGATTGTTCACGTTCGTAGGAATGATAACAGAGGTGCATTGCAAGCATGGGCGTTGATCATGGGGGGACGGGGGACGCGTCCCCCTCACTTTTTAGAAGGGGGCATCTCCAAAAAGTCCCCCCCCCACTTTTTCAATAATATAACAAGATTACGAATTGACACTACAGCTAAATTGCCCCCAAATATTGCAACATTGGCCATATAGGCACCTTCCAATTTGCTGTTTTTTTGAAGGGGGGGGACACCTCCTTCCCTTGCCCCTCCCTTGGACCTCCCCGTGGATGGCGATTCGCAAATGGTGAAAAGTACCCCCACCTTTAGAGATAGATCCACGCCCTTGATTGCAAGTATGAGAAACAGGGGGATTCAAGAGAATAATTGTTTCATGAAAACTGAAAGCGTTCTACTAATTACCAGGCCAAAGACTCGCCGTCTTATTAGCATATAAATGTTATCAGGGAACTGAGAGTTTCCCGTTGCATAGTCTGCGTTGGATGTTTTTCATGGAAAAGAATATTTCGGCGCGCTTCTCCCGCATTCGTCACGGTTTGCACTCCACATTTCATAGGGTACTAATAACGCTCTTCCGAAAAGCAGAAGTACATCTCCATCCTATGTAGGGATCCCGCATCAAGGGAGGATCCTGGAGCAATCTGATATCACAAGTAGCGTATACAGTAATATTTGTAGCGTGATGTGAAGACTTGGAGGTATGCATTTGTCATTATACCTTTTTGTAGAGCGGGTGCCATGCTAAGGCCAAATATATCAATAATTAAGGAAAATATTTAAGGATGTAATTACTTTAGTTCAAACATTTCCGAAAAGCAGAAGTACATCTCCATCCTATGTAGGGATCCCGCATCAAGGGAGGATCCTGGAGCAATCTGATATCACAAGTAGCGTATACAGTAATATTTGTAGCGTGATGTGAAGACTTGGAGGTATGCATTTGTCATTATACCTTTTTGTAGAGCGGGTGCCATGCTAAGGCCAAATATATCAATAATTAAGGAAAATATTTAAGGATGTAATTACTTTAGTTCAAACATTTGCCAGGGGTGGCACTATTCTGAATTTACGTCACCTAACATGAACAAAAGTTTCTCAAGGGAAGACGTCGTCACCTCTCCACTTAGATAACACACCCTTCCCTAACACCCAACCAAAAGTAAAAATTCACTGTTTTATAAGAATTTTGAATTTTTCAACATATATGCACAACATACACTAACTTTGTAGGGTCTATCTGGAATGCGATAGCAACACAATCTGCTGTGCCCCCCAACACAACTCCTGGCGGCGCCAGTGATTACATCAATATCCAATAATAATCCACCTCTGAAGACCTTATTTCTAATTTCCCATGGGTATATTTCATTTTCGAATCTACCGGTGTTAATCTACGGTCTGGATTGTGCTTTTCAATCAAATTTCAAAACAAGAGATTACTTGGCGTGAGGAGCAAACAAGTCTAGCTCACGTTGCGAGACATGTCGGAAGCCGAGGCATGCATCCTTCCAAAAAGGAGCCTCCTGTAAAAAGAACAAAATACACAACTTTTAGATGAGCGTTTTCAAAATCGAGTTATTTGTATACTTTCTATATTGTTTTTATGACCGTCGTCTACAAGGCATCGTCGATTGCGTTTTGTACCTAAAATCATTTGAGCGAACTGATAGGTAACCAGCTAATGCTAAAGTATGCAGCTCCTTTCCCCTTCCACATGTGCAATTCTGCTTTGAAAACAAATCTCTCTCAAAAATATTTTCTATTCTAACACACTCAGTTCTACGATAAAAATAACCTCTTACTAGGCTGGCTATCCACCCAAACGCTCCAACACTGATACTGCTTTGTAATCATTGGTGACCGATTTGTGGAACCTAAAGTTACATTAACCAGTGTTACAAATTTACATCCGAATATTGGGAAATGAATATTTTAGTACACTATTAAGTTTCAAAATATTGCGAACAACAGAATATAGTTACCGAGTATTCAGGAAAAAACTGATAGCCACATACAAGGTCCACACCGGCCTCATTTCCTTCTTCACTTTTGCTGATTTTCAAGAGATGCTCAAATGTAGAGGATGCCCATTTCCTTTAAAATATTTTAGGCATTTTAAATATTACTTTTGGTAAAATACTCTTTTCAAAGAGTAAAACAATATCAAAAAAGGAGTTTTGTGTTTTATGTAAAGTACAGAAATTTCCCTCTAACTTGTAGATAATTACTATTTATACCATTACCATACGCAGTGAATCCACTATGTAAGTTGGCAACAACGAATCGCGCAATTGACCCACTAACACTGCTTTGAGCTAAACATCAACCCTAACATATAACAGGACTTGCTCTGTGATACTACAATGCGGTCATTTATCTGTTAAAGAACATGCAACCTATTTTTGTCGTGCATCCTGAATTATTTACCCTAAAGCTGTTCTCAGGACAAAGTGAAGTTGAAAACTTAGAAACAAAAGTTTCCTTTTTCTCTGTTTTTTCCTATTTATTTTACTTTTTTACTATTTTATTTTTTCTTATTATTTGTTTTGTTCTATCTTACTCAGGGGCGCAAATCTCTGTTTGAGAGTTGAAGGGGGGGGGGCGAAAACGAATATAGTGTACTCGTGGATTTGAAACTGTGCACGCTAAGCGTGCACCACGAGCGCGAAGCGCGAAGCGCGAAGCCCTCGTGGGTGGGGTCCAGGGGCCCGCCTTAGGGCCCCTGGTGTGGTTCAGGGGCAAAGCCCCGGTGGGGGTCCAGGTGGCGAAGCACCCGGAAGCTCCTGGGTTATAGTATTTCAGAAGCTGCAGAAAGATTATTTCGAACAGAAGTTTTTTAGTGTAAAGGCTCCTGGGTTTTAGAACATTCACACTTGTCAAAAGGGTTAGTTAGGGCACAAAGTTAATTAATACTAGTGATGTGCTTCACGAACCGGGCACAAAATGCAGAGATAGATCGCTCTACGAAGTAATGGTATAACTAAGACGTCTTAAGTGTTTTCGACTGAAAATTGATTCGCCTGCGTCGGGTTTCAGCTTCAGATGATATTCCATACCGCCGTGGTCAACAAACATTCAAATACTATGTCAGTTATAGCCTATAATTGTATTGTTGTCATGTGTTGTTATCAAAGGGATGTCAAAAGTGACCAAGGGGCGGAAAAATGAGTATTGCTATTCACATTTTGGGGGCCAAATTAGGGTTTGGCCCCCCACTTTTTCACTTGAGGGGCAAAGGCCCCCCTTACCCCCGGGATTTGCGCCCCTGATCTTACTCAACCCTTTTCTCTGAAGATCAATTTACAACTTTTCGCTCTGAAAATTAACGTACGACTTTTCTATTTGATGGTCAATCAATACCTGGCTCGCTCTCTGTCCAAAACTATTTGCACCCCAGTACAATTCTTGGTTATTATCACAACAAAAGAGAAATAGTTCGACACACTATTGGATGGTATTAAAAAAAACATCTCACTTATTACACAACTAAGCATGTGCAGATTCTTTAGACACCAAAATACAGCAGGATCATAGCTGTTCAGAAACAAACGAATGTAACTCTTTATTGAAGAAAAGAATAATGGATACTTTTCAGACTTGGTAATAGATTTGTCGTATTGAGAGGAAGAACTTAATTGTTTTTGGTGGGGTTCGAAAATCATTTGAGGTCACCAGAAGCCGAAAACTGAAAACCTTGTAAAAACAAATCTCAAGTTAGAGAGCACGGTTACTTTTGTTTCTTAGAATGTTTTATGGACGTCAGAGGTTATTTGAAGTCGCCAGACTGAGGTAAAAAGCCCAAAACTTATTTACACGCTATTTCAAGATAGGAATGATGGATAATTTTCAGACTTGGTATACAGATTTTTCGTATTGTGATAGACCAGTAATGGTTTTGGTGGAAGTCCAAGGTCATCTGAGGTCAGCAGACATGAAACAGCAAAAAGCTTGTAAACTGCTCATAAACACGATAAGTCAAAAGAACACAGTGGGCGATGCGTTCATATTGTGTCTTTCCGTTACCAACTAAAAGGGAGGACTGAATGTTTGTACCATTCCAAGGATAAAATTGCAAAGAAACAACGTAAATCTTTTCAAAAGCATAATTCTGGAAAACTCATTAGGAATTCCAATTTTAATCATGATGTATTTATGTGAAAGATACGGTGACCACATTATAATTAATAACAGCTTACAATTGCCAAATGTTGACGGTAGAGAGGAAAGTGCTCGGTTTCCCATTCTCAAGGCCAGAGTATGACTTCCTTGATAGTACTTATTTTTTAGGTGTTTGTTATTCAATGTTTGTCTTCTGCTACTTATCATAAATCAAATATAGGTTTTTGATATTTGAAGGAACTGCCTATGTGATTTGGTATCCGCTGTAGGTCGTTTGAGATCACCAGAGGTCAAAAAATGAAAAGTAGTGAAATATCTTTCTTAATGTTTGGAATCCTGAATGCTTTTCATACTTGGAATGAAGATGAGTTATACATTGACTGATACCCCCGGTAGAGTTAAAAGACCATTTGAGGTTACCGGCTATGAAAACCTTGTATGCTTGGGCATTCCATACTTGGAGTCCGCCCCCTTTTGTTTTAGTGTAGGTGAAAGATCATTTGAGATCTCTAGAGGTCTTATGGTGAAAACCTCGCAAACACGATAGATCATAAACGGTAACCTTGACGGATCTCTTAGTTGGCACGTGAGTGCCCCCATATTGCGTTCAATAATTGAGTTGTTTTGGTTGTGGTCAAAAGTTATTTCAGGTCAAAGAGGTCAACCCGTGAAAACCTGGTATGTGACTGTGTGAGAGCTGATGCATAGCAGGATGGCGACCCACTTTGAAACACCTTGTTACAACCGATAATGTAAAAATCAACCGATAATGTAAAAACGACCGATAATGTAAAAAAAAATTACCGATAATGTAAAAACAACCGATAATGTAAAAAAATTTACCGATAATGTAAAAAACTCTTTGAACCGATAATGTAAAAAAAATTTACCGATAATGTAAAAACTCTCGTCTACCGATAATGTAAAAAAAAATTACCGATAATGTAAAAACTGATCTAAGGACGTTTTCATATGGAATTGGAAAAGTGGAATTTTATCCTAAAAGTCATACGTTAATTCAAAATGGTCGTAAATCATACCCCAGGGGAAGGGGCTCTCACCCCTATTTTACAGCGCCCTCTTGCAGGTATATTTCCCTTAAAACGGTATATTGAAAGACGGAAGAACAATTAAAGGTCACTTTTTCTCGATTGTCAAGGCCAAATACATAATGCTATTGTATTTCTCCTTCATATACTTAAAGCGCCCTCACCCTGTTGTTCCGCAAGCTCACAAAAAAGAACATATCTACGATAAAAATATCATGAAAGGACTGCAACATATTTTATTACAGAGAGGTGGGTCATATGGATGGCACAGCTTATTTGCATAGGTCTATGGCCTAATGAGGGCGCCCTCTAATAAAAACCAGATATTTCAAACACTAAAGGACTGAAAATTATGTTTTTGAAATGAGCATGTCAGAAAACCCAGGAGTGTTATTATCGTTATTCTGAAGCTGAAGGACGGTTATTCCCTCTCACCCGTTCCCCACCTCAGGGGAAGAAGGGGATGAAATCGAAGCTACTCACGCTTGATAAGAATTGCATCTTAAAGGTTATCAACCACACTGACCACAGATCCGAAGTCAGTCATCCCGTCTCTCGGTCGTAGTGTTATGTGCGGGCCGTCAAAAGGCCCACTTTTTAGGGTCAGTGTCCCCAAGAGCAGATTTTAGGCATTTCAAAACCCTCAGTTTTCATACTAGATGGTTACCAATTAAACTTTAGGAATATGAATTCGATTGCACTTGTTATTTTAAATTTTAAAGTGATTTTATTTTAAAAAAATCTCATTTTAGTGTGTCTTATTTTTGTGCTGGTAAGAAAGGGGGTGTGGGTCTATTCTGGGTTGGGTCTACCTCTTCTTTCTGAGAAAACTACTAGTACGCTAATGCAGAATGGCATACATGGAAAATGGTGCATTTTATGGAAAGTTGTAAGCAAGTTGAACTAATCATTTAAGATTTTTCATTATTTAGTGAAAATTTCAGGAGAGGTCTGGGGAAGGGGTAAATATAGGGGAGCACTTCCTAGTGAGACTTTTTATTTTATGGAAAGGCCTAGGCCAAGGTTTTATAAAATTGTGACTGACCAGGATGTATTCCATATAAAAACCTACATCAAAGTCAAAGGTATGTTCCAGTTTTCTCATGCTACTAATACATCCAGGAGCAATGTTATTGTGTCCCCCTCCCCTATGGAAATTTTTGAAACATTGGATGTCCTTACATGCAATCTTCTGCTACATGTGCTACATTTGAGGTAAAATGTGTGTTAAAAAATTGACGTATGTTTTAGGAAATAAAACAAAAACATCGGCATCAGTGAAGGGGAACCATGGCCCAATAAGGTGCCCCTTCCCTTTGAAAATTTCTGAAAAATAAGGTGTCCTTACATGAAATCTGGTTCCACATTTGCTACCATTTGCAGTAAAATTTGTGTTAAAAAATTTACGTATCTTTAGGAAATAAAAAAAATCGGCATCAGTGAGGGGTGGGGGCATGGCCCAATGAACCCCTAAATAGGCTACTGTTCCTACACCTATGACTAGGGACTGCAGCTTTGGTATTCCAACCATTAGCTTAGGAAGCGGGGGGGGGGGAGTTTTAGCCCCCCAGTCAAAAATGTGAGGGGCTGAAGTATGCTTCTGCCCCCAAGATCCAAGGGCAAAACCCCCTTATTTGTCTCTTCTGTAAGAAATGTCAAAATTTGCAGTAATTTTCCTTAAAGTTTGTCAAAAATGTTGCACCAAATTGCATCTGAGGAACCTCAAATACCCGAAAATTTTCCAAAGGAGAGGAGGACACTCCCTCCCCTTAGACCCCTCTCCCAGGACGGTGATCCGAAGTTAATGCCGCTATAATTCAATAGGCTCGTTTAGCCAAAGTTTCCCGAGGAAAGACCGTTTTCCCCCGTAAAAAATAAAGAAGTCTTAAGTCGCCTGATGGCTAAATCTCCCTATTGAATTCTAGCCTCATGTCACCCCCCCCCCCTCAGTCTCGAAAAGCTTCCTACACCTATGATTCCAACGTCTCTATGGGGATGTTCCGACAACTCTCCAATAGGGTTAGTATTGGGATTAGGGTTAGCCGGTTAGGCCAAAGGGTTTTAGGAGTTGCATTTGGGTTTATGTGTTGGAATATCAAGCATTCTGAATATAGAGACGGAACTGCCGTATACGGTATAGACTAGGCATTGTACAGAACGTCGTAATCTAACTCTAAGGCTAAGCCAACTCTAACGTTAGGCCTACATGTACTACTAACTTGTATACTGTAAAGTTACATCGCATAAGCGATCCCTATTTGATGGATTGCAATTGAACCTACCAACTTTTGGAGCCTACCGAAGCCTTCCTTTTGTACAGGATGGGAATCTATACAACTTGTACCCTCTTCTGGTCTGTTCGTTCATCCAAATGCAGCACAACCCGGCCGCAATTTTGGAAACAAAACATGTTTATCTTATATAGGATGAGTACGTCCGGCCATACGTACAGCCCGCACAACTTCTCGAATGCCCATAGGCTACACATGATCTTGTAAGCTCGTACTTTGGCTCCAAAATGGTGCCCATAGATTTCGTCCAATCAGGATGCGTATCTGAGAACAATGGTTGGCCAATCTCTCCCACTATAGGGTCTCTAGGGGTAAAAGTCCCTTCCCCTGGAGTATGACCTACGACCTTTCTGAATTAACATATGACTTTCTGGATAAAATTTCCAATGCCATATGAAAACGTCTTTAGAACAATTTTTACATTATCGGTAAATTTTTTTTACATTATCGGTAGACGAGCGTTTTTACATTATCGGTAAATTTTTTTTACATTATCGGTTCAAAGAGTTTTTAAAATTATCGGTAAATTTTTTTTACATTATCGGTCGTTTTTACATTATCGGTTGATTTTTACATTATCGGTTGTAACACACCTGAAGTCAAATTGTGAATATATCGTGAAACGGGGTACCTCAAGAATTTAAATTTGAGGTATAAACCACTGTGCGACAAAGCATTTCCTTTCTGCAAGTTCCATTATGAGATATTACTAAGTTAGGCTGTCCTGTTCTACTCGTGAATCTATAAAATGAGTTCAAAAATGAATCAGTATCCAAGCTAAATACTATTTCCACATGAACTGTTCTTGTAGCTAAGCAGGAAAAGAGACATACGTATCGTTTGGTCTAAACTTTGCCTTTTTGTGTAAAATTAAAAATAAAAAAAATCGGCTACTCTCTGAGAGGCCCTAAATCTTCCCAGTTCCGACCTTTTGGCAGACAACGGTGCCATAACATGTTGTAAAACTCTCCAGCCGTTCTTCTCCTACATTATTTACATCTTCTCTCACGTTCCCTTACTTCCAGCCTTGCCGCAACAATCCAGATCTCTCTTACACTATGCAGGTTGTAATTAGCCGCTGCAACATGACTTCCCTGGTTACGATATTTGTCGACAATTCTTTTAGTAACTGGGTGCTTTTTGGGAAAATTATGGAGCCTCATTTAACTAAAGTCTTGCTCGGGGAATGTCATTTTTGTCAACTCTAGGGACTACTCAACCGTTGTTACTTCTGGAATCCACATTACCTTTGCGCAATTGTTATATCACATCCTTAAATGAATCATGTTGTGCGTTTGAATCAGTGCATGCTTTGCATCACTAATCCTATCTACATTGATATTTTCTAGTACTCTAGAATCCTTATTCCTGCAAGGTTTATGAATCATTTTACATCAAAAATCTACAAAATTCAGTCTCCAGTCCTTATCTAAATTTGACATAATCCTAGTGGGGAAATTAACCGAAGGTTGCTCCCCTACCTTTTTCCAGTTATGGTCACTGCTGCAGCTCTTTAAGTTACGTTTCATTTGCCTTCTCCAATACTTTGCTTGTGGGTTATTTAACAGCTAAACGAAGATCTCTTTTGTGTACATACATTCCAACGTTCACCTACACTTAGATCCCTGGAAACTTGACAATTCATAACTTATGCAACTCATTAGAACAGAGCTGCATTTATCCTTTTTATTTTTAAAGGTACTTTTTTCAGCTTTTCGTTTGTGTTCGGTGTTACAATTATATGTACGTTGCCTTCCTACTGGCTTGGTCTTATGTCCTTCTAAGTTTTTCCCAAACAGTGTGCTTGCAACTTCAGCCTGTGATTAGATAAACTTTAACATATCCTACAGCAATGGTTTATTACCTTGTAAGATTTTATGTGCCTCTGTCACCCATTTTTCTTGCATAAATGTTGGTAGTAAATAGACTGAATTTTTGAAAGAGCGGATGTCCTGTTCAGATACGAAGTTTATCCCATTTGAATTAATACAACCTTACATTGTGTCATTTCAGGTTTTATTGGGACCCTTTAGTTGTGTCACGGTAGTTCCTTCCAAATTTCAACCTACCTTTTTTATTCTCACCAGACAACGTCAAATTAAAACTTAGTAACAACGTGTTTTGCTGCCTGTTTATTTTTCGTTGTTTTATTCACTCTCGACTCTCTATCTCTGTTTGTTTTCTTTAAGCATATTAACATGTTATGCTCTGTCTCACTAAACCTTTTTCTCCGAAGATCAATTTACAACTATTCTTCCGAAAAACAATCTTAAATTTTCTATGTGATGGCCAATCAACATCTGCCTCTCTCTCCTTCTCTCGTTGCCGAAAACTATTTCCAAATCAATACAGTACTTCGTAATTAACGCAGCAAAACAGAAATGGGTGCTCACACACTAGGATGGTATGTACAAAACATCTCACCTATTACAAATCTCTGGACACCAAAAACAATATGTGGGCAAACAAAAGGATAGCTCTTCCAAAACAACCAATTACATAATCTAGCGGGTGCACATTTTCTTGACAACAAAACAATAGGTGGAAAAGCAACAGGATGGTTCTATGTTTCTTAAAAAAGCATCACATGCACATTTCTAAACTTAAGAACAGATACTATCAACAATTCACATGAATTTAGTATCTGGTCAATAACAAGCACCTTCGGGATTATTCGAGCTACATCGAAGTGTGTTATTTAAAACCGGGTGAAGTTAGGAACATTGCACATTATTACACTTACAGACATAATGCTGCATTGGTATCTCCAACTTTAAATGGCCTCCAAATGCCCGCAGCACCATCGCTAGTTGTGTTGGGTGAAAATCGGTCAGCAAAGATGGTCACCTTGTCCTCAGGAAACTTTTCAAGGATGCGCAAGGCGCTTGAGAGACCTATCACTCCAGCACCAATAACGCAAATATTCATAACTGACTGTTTGTCGTAGAGTTGACAAAATACTCAAATTGACCTGTTAAATGAAAAAAAAAAATAATCATAGTAATATTAGATTAGATTTAAAGAGATGAAATATCCAGCAGTCTATTGCTCGATATGCTGTATAATCAAAATGAAGATTCAAAGGAAAAGACTACGTTTACTCTTAAAAAGTGGGAGGGAACTTCGAAGACTGGGACATGTAGAAATGAAACCATTGTCACCGGAACGAGGGATAGTAACATGTGGGAAAGGTGGGGGACTAACTGGAGAAAAGCATAAGGCTGCAACAATAACAATGGACTAGATATGACATACTAATATGATTATTACTAAACAGTAGGGGATGAGGTATATATACAAAACCAACACTGATTGGCATGTGCTAATATCAATGAAAATTTCCCGTAAATGTTTTTCTCTAATTAATGCATGCATGATATAAAGTTAACGTTGGTCTTTTCACTCACATGACTTATATCAAGTTTGTTAGGTAAGTTTTCCTTCTTCGAAGGCCCATACAGACCGAATATTTTGGCTCATTTATGCGCCATGCAAATTTACAGTGGCTTTAGCATGTTCTTCTCTCTAACCGAACAGAGAGAGTTACGCGTGTGTATGTTTTTACATTCTTCGTTCCTGATCAATACATTGGAACAAAAAAGAGGGGGAGCTACAGAGCTGCAATGGAGCTCCATAGTCTCATTATAAAAGTTTTCCAAATAGAGAATCTATCCGGTCTTTTATCTGAAGCAGTGTATTTGATAAGTCCGGGATAAATTTATTATCTGACAAGACAGGTGCACTTGTGACTACTGAACGAGAACCTCAACACTGCTAACTCTGTGAACCATCTCAAAACAACACAGTTTTACACCACAATTTTACAACACAATTTTACACCAACCATTTGAGACATGCAAATACCCTCAGAAAGGTAAGGCAAATAATCCCATAATCAGCACACAGCATAAGTAGCACTGACTCGCAATATTTGGCAATCTTGCGGGTCAGAAAACCAAGATTCATTTCGATAACTTTCATGACTTAGTGTCTAACATAACCGAGTCCGACCTTTTAGTATTAATTACAACTGCGCCATCTAGCTGGAGGTACAAACGTGCAGACCGTAATTAAAGAGCCCAACCTACTAGTAATCTTTTTTGAGAATGTAGAATGGTCCAGGAATATTCAGTGACAATGTGTACTGTCGTCAATTTCCTCACAATGCTCAGTCATCACAGCCCAATACTATTATGCTTGTTCCACCCTCTTAATTATCAAGCTTCCTAGCACATCTCTTACTTACTCTGCCCCATTTCATGAAAACTATTTGATAATTACTGTCTCAGAAGCTTCACTGTATGGGCGTTACCTCCAGCTATACACTAATGGGCGAAAACAATAAGGGGAAATAACCTTTCTGGGGTGAAAATTTATTTTCACACGGTGTTGGAAGATTTTGCCATGGGTGGGGCCGGTCCCACCTTTCTCCCATGATGCACTAAGAGCCCCCAAGCCAGCATGCTCAACTATTTGTGTGCTGGACAAGGCAGACTTGCGTATGGCTTGTTGGAAATGTGATAAAATATATTTCTGTTATTTCTGTAACCTTTTGTTTGAAATTATTTTCAGCTTTGTTCCGGTTTTAGCTGGGCTTTTGATGGGCTTACCCATATCATGCAGCCTACGTTAGGCCCAGCTGGTTCCAATCTGGGCAAGTATGGAAATAAATGCCCCCTTTAAAAAAAAAGTTGACTTTGCTGTTTCAAAAATGATGTTCCCGATAAAAATTTTCTTGAAAAAATTTCAAGAGAAAAAATTATACAAGGTTTTTTAACACGGGGAGAGCTAGGAATTTCCCCCAGGCACGTAGCTACGGGGGCCTGGGGACCTCCCCCCAGATGTTTGCTAGCCCCAGAAATTGTGTGCCCTAATAAAATTTGCAGGATTTAAGGACCAAGATCAATGCCGTGACCCCCCATTTGGAACCTAGGCCCCCCTAAAAACGTCATCCTCGCTACGCCCCTGGCTTTTCCATCCTGTTGAGCCCAGATGGAGCCTGGCTGGAGCCCAGCTGGGGTAAGGCATTCCTGTTTGAATGATATTCACTCTATCTAAATTCCCGTTGTTAACTTTTAGTACCATTACCACTTTAAGGTTAAAGTAAGTATGTGTTATTATAGCTAAGTTTATGTTAACATTTAAGTCACTTCTATGAGCTCTACCCTGGCACCAGCTGGGCCTACCCAATATGTTGAGCCCAGCTCGTGTCCAGATGAGGCCCAATAAGGAACGTTTCCGAAAAATATAATTTTATTAAGGTGGCAGGCTGTTTTTTAGCTGTAGCAAATGTGTGTCCTTTATATTCATCTTGAAAAATTAACAGAAAAAAAAATCGAACATATGGTATATTCTGGGCTACTACTGGAATTTTTACGGGCTTTTAAGTCTGCAGCCTAGGCGATTTTTTGTGACATCCCCATTGCTGACCATTACATTCTCTTGGCTAAGGAATCATTTTCTTCGAAATTTGTATCATTGTTACAAGTATACCTACTCTGTGATAGGATTTCCTGTTCTGTAGCTGTATGAATTTTCAACTTGCTGCCAGTCAGTGTTCTTACAAGAAAACTTCCCTTCCGCCTGAACAATAAGGAGTGTTCCATATACTCTATACAGGTAGGCGCCCACTAACCATGTACTCAACTTGACTCTACAAAGTAACCCATCTTCTAATCATTGATGCATGAACCAAGGAGGTCATCCATATGGTGTCTTTGTATGCGGCCCTGCTGTAATTTCCAAGCAGGAAGTCAATTGGCCAGTCAAGTCTTTAGTACAACAAAGAGCCGTTTCAAATGTGTACTCTAAGCCTGCAGTAGCATGCTGTGTGAAACACTCAACAGTTTACTCTATGTGTGTAGTAAGCGCACAAATGTATTTTGCACTTTGTGCACAAGGACAGTGATCAGTGTGGTAACAAAAAGCAGACTTGTAGCAATTTAGCAATTAATGGCAAAAGTAAAGTTCACATTCAATTTATATAGGCCAGCTATGTTCCACTGTCCGATTGTTACAGGTTTCTAGATCGGACACTTGCAAAAGACGTTCTTCAGTAGTGGAATTTGCAACGAAAGAATACTGTGTACGCTGCTGGAGACGAGGAGAGATATTCATAGTGCTGACTTAGCAAGATGTATAAGTGTACTGCTATAATTTGCTATGATTTTGTGAACACTTTTCGTGGGCCCACACTTAGCTGAATTCTATTTCGTTAATATCTTGTTTGAAGTGTTTGAAGAACACTTTATTCAGTTTGGCACGGATTTTAGGTGTATCGAACTAGAGGGCAGCTCGTGACTTAATGAAACTCCAAAATAAGTAATGGCTGCTCTACACCTTTGTAATTTTTGACAACATGTATACATATCAATTAATATAGGACAAGCAGTTCAATTTGATAAGCTGTATGCAAGTGTAAGTCCTTTTTAATGAAGCTGTTTTATAATTTTCGCTAAGGTCTCCAGTTTTCCACGGGATATTTTCAGAGGGTTAAGGTAAAACTTGACATTCCCAGGTCGATTGTGTCCTGCCAGTTTCTTTAGCTAATATCTTCATAGTTACCTGAGGGAAAAATCGTTTCTGGTTCATTTTTTTAGGAAACGGTTTGTTATCATCTGATTGGATATCCGTGCTTGCAATGATAGAGGAAGCTAAAATCGTACTTTAAAAAGACATACCTTTACACTTACATGGATCAGCTATATCCCGCCAGGGCAGTCATCAAAAGTGCCCCTCCCACCATACATAAATCCCCTGGCTTCTTTGACTACTCTTAACCAAATACGTTGATCTTAAAAGTAGGCCTCCCAGGAGGAAGCGTCCAGTATGAGTTACTATGACATTTTTTTATTCGAAACACTGAGTATGAAAACATTTCCTTGAAAGGGTAGTTGTTTACCTCATTGCAGCATACTTGTGGGCTGACTAGGTACAGAAAGAATTTAAAGGAAATAAATAGTCATCCCTAATAGATCTTGATACATTGACTTGTATTACAAATCTCCTCTTAGTTTCTTTTAAGCATCTTTTTGACTTTTCCGATAACAAGTACTGGATATTCATTACATAATTTGCTCCCTAAAATAGCCTACAGTACAAGTAAATAAGCTTGTCCTTGGTTTCAAGAAGTGATGGCTAAATGCAACATACTTGCGTGGGCGTAAATACGGGGTGTGTGACATCCCCCTGTGAAAAATGAAAAGTCGGTCTCTGAGCGCCAAAACGTCGGGCTCAAATCCTGATCAGTATGCCTTTGTAACAGTAGACCAGACATAAACAACGTTTGAAGTGCAAAAAAGCAAAAAAGAAAAGAAAAGATAAGAAAAAGGTTCCGAAAATTTGGAAAAACGTTTGAAGGGCAAAAAAGCAAAAAAAAAAAAAAAAAAATCCTCGAAAATTCGGGTCGTACATCTGTGTCAGCGGGAATCGGTCTCCAAAAAATGTAGTCATCGAAAAGAGTCCCCCCCCCCCCTGCGAATTCATGTATATACGCCCCTGCATATTTGTTCGCCCCTTCATATTTGTCGTTATCATTCTTCTATCCCCATAACTTTGAAGAGCTCATTCTTAAGCTACAATATTATATTTGCTATAAGTTTACTCGGTAGGTAAATAAGCATCATTAAAACGAAACTTAAAACGATATAATAGGTTGTAGGAATTGGTGAAAACAACGATGCTACATGTACTGTAAGACTGTCAGGCAGTAATAGGCAGTTTCAAAACAATTTCATTACAAGCCCTGTGGTTTTGTGACGTCAACGTTTCGCCCGGTTCAAGCCGTCTTTGAGCAAAGGAATTCCAAAGGAGGGATTTTCTCATGTTAAGGAAAAGGAATACGTTCTCTGTAGGAATTTATCCACTCAGAAACAAATTTATTGTCATATGTTGGAAAAGATCTACTCATGAATTAGGATACGGGGTATGTTGATTCAAACTAGAGTTACTACATTTTCCCTTTAATTAAATAATCTGGTTGCATTTACAGAAAGAATGCAGACAGTAATCAACGCAGCACCGTACCATGCATTTTGTGAGTCACAGCAGTATAGTACTTGTGCGTTAAATCAATCGGAGTTGATGTATATGGCCTTGACACTTCAAAGCACCTTAATAGTATGAATTACAGACTTTCAAGAGGTATACCGAAGTAGGGAGCTGGAAGATCCCTCCTAGTCTAAGGCAACATGACATGGACAGTTATGGTGGACATGAGAAAACTGTCTGTTTGCTACATAAGAAATTAGCCTCCTAGAGGCATACTCACCCTGAAAGTTGCACGAATGTTTTCCTTGTTGCTTAGAACATTACTGTTTGTTCACCACCCTCACGGAGAGACCACACTGCATATGCCATTCATCTACCACAATAGCTTTTAGCAGTCTAGATTTCTCAATTACTTGGTAAACAAGCTAGCAGGCACTGTCAGTACGTTTGTCTGTGTGGGCATTACTAATTAAAACCAGTACAAGAAGCAACGAACCACATCGGCATTCATAATAACCCGTGAAAGCTCACCAGCGTTTTCAATAGGTTTGGAAAGAAAACGGATCGGTATAGCCAGCCTTGAGGCCACAGTCGGGATAGCCGATCCCAGTGCGCATATTAAAAGTTAGTAGATAGGAGAGAGTGAATCTATGAGTTGGCGGTTAATATGCTTAAAGAGAATGCTACACACAACTAGACATTCCTGTACTTTCAGGCAAGCACGTATCGAGGCCTCTTGAAGATAGCACAGCTTAGACGTGTAAGGTTATTTCTAAATGATGGTTGGCAGTTTGATACAAATGCACCTGTAGATAAATAAGAGAGCATGATTGAGACAGGGAACTGGAAGACAAGACAAGCCCTTGAATAGTGTTGTGTAGGGCAGTGTTGAAGTGCAACGGAATCTGTGCGTATTACCCATAATGTCCGGGTACCTCTCACTCCCTCATGTAATAATATTTTTTGCACCAACTTCGTCCTCCAACTATCTTTCATACGTTTCTCATGCACATAGTACCCTTACCCTAGCAAACTTTCGCAAGCTGATGTAATCTGAAGCCGAAAATTAGCTACGTAACCTACTCTGGTTGACTCAAAGTATGTTCACATACACTTATCGTTCCTTCCCACGGCATGCTATTCACAATACTTCCACACCTTGAACGTACTGGCTGGTTGAAATAGTCTCAATTATTTACAAGATGTTAGTTCTTTACTAGAACTGCTCCTAGTTGTATTCTAACAAGCAAACATTATGGAAATAAAACAAATCCCCCCCCCCCACACTGCAATTCTGTTCAAAAAAAAGAGAAGAAAATTTCTCAAATGTAAAACATTTCCCAATGATACGTGGAAGCACCTTGCCCGTTGCACCAACGGTAAAGTAGTATAGGCTACATGTACAGTGCGGATTGCAATGATAATCTGTCCATACGCTGGCGAAACTGTTTAATCCTTTTACTGTCTCAGCGATGGATGACAACAATTTGGACGGAATAGAGTGGACCAATCCCTACAATCGAAGTGGTGGCTTCGATTAATAAAAATCAATGTAATCTTTCCTGATACTTTGGACAAGACAAAGCACTCCCATACACTTCATCAGAGTCCCTGTGAGGTATGTTGGAATTAGCGGCGGCTTTAGGGAAAAGTGTCTTGCCAGTAGCTTGAGGCAGGGGCTCTAACCTTTCTGCCAAGAAAGGGGGAGAAGCGACTGACCGGGGATCTGTGAGGTGGGTGTTCCTCTCCCAGCTCCAAGAATTTTCTGTTTTTATGCCGGAAAATCAAGTTTTTGAAGCACGATTTATATAATATTTATTTATTAATTGATTTGTTTAATTGAGAAGGGTTAATTGAGAAATTGGCGTTGAGGCTCGAAATTTGATAGTTATATTAAAAACAGTCAAATGAATGTAACATACATTTACAATATTAAAAGTACAATACAAGAAACATGACACTGTTCTTCATACACACACGCATGAATACACACACACACGTTTTCACACAGACCTCAATAATTACATTCTAGGACATGGCTACTCCAGCTCACACACAAAGACACACACACACTACACGTGTAGCCTAAACGTATTGTGTTTCCCATGGAATTAGAAGTTTCCCTTCCCTTGTCCAAATTGACAGCGCCATTGGCCCACGAGCAGTCTTATGACTGTCAAATGGCCTGTTATAAGCAAAAGGTTCTCCACCACTGTGCTAAAGTATACCGTTTCAATTTATTTAAATTAAATGCACCAAACAGTCAATCTAAGCTCAGTGTGATGAGACTTTTGACTAGTGGCCTAGCTATTTGTATATAGGATAAGACGTCGTTCTGAGTTAGGCGAATTCCCCTCCCCCTTTAAATTATTCCGTTTCGGGCCAGTACTGATATCCAAAATAGTGCTATCATTTCATCGTTTTGAAATGTCTTCATGCTCAAATTTTTCGTTAGTTTAAGAAAACAATCCAGAAAACCAACATTTTATGGCTTCTTGGCAAAGCTGAAACGTATTGTGACACAATGAAACAAACAAATAATTAAAGGTGGGGCTCATTTTATAGTGACAAATGGATCAAACCACTTTGCCCATTTCATCTGCCTCTTACTCCACCCCTATGGAGTAACGATCAGTTGATATGGTTGTATTTATTTTTAAAGTAGTGAGCTCATGACTGACTGCCTGAAGAAATAATTGCTGGTGTAACACACCGTGTGAAAGAGCTGGATTTGTATATGTTCTTTTCATTAAGGTACGAAGTAATGACTCCAAAGTAAACGAATAACAATGACATCACCGACTGGTTAGACTGTGAGATAAAGTGACAGGCAAAGGACAGTCTCTAAAGTGGTCCATGTTAACCCTTTTCTGCCGATGACAAGTACAGACTTATAGATAACAACTACCATTCACAATTGACAAGTTTAATTACACGTCTAACTTGCGAATGACTTAAAAGTGCGAAAACATTTGTGGAAGATTTTGTTGTATTGCCAATTAATTGCTTACTCCATTTTTGTTAACTTCTTTGACAAAGCGGACAAATGATTAGCTGCGCAGTGACATATTTCTGTCGAAGAATCAGTTAATACTTTTACACCAGGCTATACATATCATGTTTTTTTCTTGTAATTTTGTTTTATTTTGGCTTTTTTTTTCTCTTTGTGCTACTTTCCCTTAAACATTAGTGGGAACCATTTGGAGTTCGTGTTCAAATTTCAATTCCTAAACAATTTTGTAGTGAAAAGTGTCCAGTCCTTTTTCATCACAATTTATCTTTTATCTAGATGCAAAGAGGAAGTTGATTACGTTGTTAAGATTGACCCACAAAGGAGAAATCCGCTTTTTACCTCCCTTGTTTAGAATCCATAAAATCACCCTAATTTCATGTTGAAATTTCTCTAACAAAGTTATCCTATCTCTTCAAATATAATCAAATAAGGAAATAGTTCCGTTTCGATTTGAAGAAATGA
Source organism: Holothuria leucospilota (assembly GCA_029531755.1). Taxonomy (NCBI): domain Eukaryota; kingdom Metazoa; phylum Echinodermata; class Holothuroidea; order Aspidochirotida; family Holothuriidae; genus Holothuria; species Holothuria leucospilota. The sequence continues at coordinate 44,571,908 of CM055971.1, forward strand.
ATATTCCCTTTACTCACTGCACTAAACCCTGGGCGTCTTTTATGAGAACATTAGATCTACGATTTTGATGTTAACCCTATTGTTTGTCTTTACAATGACTAATTCATCCACTGTGTGCATTACTTCCTCAAGCTTCACTGGGAAAGCCGCTTAATTCATATTACGGCTCTTCAACTGTGTTACCTGTCACTTTCATTTGAGTCCAATGTAACCGCAAGTCTGTAAGATACTTTGCTTTGTTTTCTTTAGCGTGGTTTCAATTTTCTTTGTGTATTCATCATTTAACATAATGATAGTGAAATAAAAATATTTCCCAAAAGATTGTACATGAAAATAAAAAAATTATTTTTTCCCTTTCCTGATATTACAATCAACATTTTCGTGTTATTAATAATAGCGTTACCAAAATTCTCGGTGGTATTGTAAAGGGTTTTTATCAGAGGATGAATAGAAAAACAAAAAGATATCTAATTTATATTACCATAGGTGCACCTATTTACCAAAGCCAGCACCACCTCCTTCCTGACCATTATTAGCACAAAAATTAGCAACACACAAAAACGTGCCGGAAATAATCTGAAAAGAAATATTTTTTGTCGTAGTAATGTTTCTGCAGTTCTAAAATTTATTTGATAAAAGTAAAAATTTTAATAAGCAGATGTAGGGGTTCGGAATAGAAACAATTTCTCGAGCCGATTTTAAGAAAAAAAAATAAAGTACCAGAAAGGTTTTGTAAGTCATTCATTTTCTTTAATATATTCTTTATTACAATAATGAAGAATTATAATAATGAATAGGCGGTTCAGTTTAAACGGATGTCCCTATGAACAGATATTAGACTAAAACGACATCAAAACTGTTAAATGCTAACATTGATCAAGGACACCTCTTCTGAGGTCCAAGTATTTTAGAAATGAATGGATCTGACGTTTTAATCCTCATTCCTTAAAAAAACTTATCAAGAAGATACCAATATGCTGGGGATCAAATTGTCAGGCCTACACATGCCTTGAAAATCGGAGAATCATGAGTCATCGGCAAACAGAGTAACGGTATTCGAGGAAAAGAATCAGTCATTTTGTACCTTGGTTGTTATAAACAAGAGAATAGTTTGTCTTGTTACAACATCAACCATGGTCAAATTATATGTTGTTTACTTTGTGGTTGGCGTCATGAATGATACATTCATTTGACCTTAGGAAACCATAGCTAATGTTTATATAAAATGAAATGTCAGCGGAAACATGACTAAAGGTAAATTTTGACAATCCATCGGATAATTAAAAAACAAACAAGAAAAGGTTAAGTTGCCGGGCTAGCACATAGTGGTACAAAAACATGTTGTTACTTTTAAATATTGATTGATGAAATATAGAGATTTGGTATAAAAAGATGGATCAGCAGACCACAATTAAGCGTTTTCCAGGTAATTTCATCCAATCCTTTCCACATTTTTACATAGAGCAAACCTTGGCCTAGATCTGTATGATACAGGCTTGTAGCTGTTTGGGGTTGAAACTGTTTTTAAAACTGAAGTTGCTGTGGACAGAAGAGTTCCCAGAAGAAAATTCTCATTCGGTCCCATTCAGTTTCATTTAAATTTCCAGTGACACAAAATGGGACATTGGTGTAGTCTCATTAAGTATGTGTTGTGGATTCAATGAGAAAGCTGGTGGGCAATGGGAATGAATACTTTTCAGGAAGCAATGGGGTCCCATTCCCGTTAATGAGACATTCGACTATACAAGACGAATGGGATATAGTTGTCATGAATGAGACACTGCAGAATTCTTAACTAAGTAACTTGAATTAAGATATAAGCTCGGTAAGCTACAAGTTTCACGGGAACTAAGAAATCAAGTGAACATTGGCATATATATTATTATTCGCCCCTATAAAATTACCAACCTTGAAAGACTATCATGTCACACCACCGCCATAACTTAGTCACGAGAATATCTGCTATATGACATACAATCAGTTCAAATGTTTTCCTAACCATTTGTACGGTTTGTCAAAGAAACTTTAAATAAACAATTAATGAAAAATCAAACACCGTGGGGGTATACTCTTTTCAAGGACAATCGTCCCTTTCCTTATACTCAGCCTAACAAAACATCATGAAGTTTGAAAATGCTCGAGCCAGTACTGTAATTGAAAGTTGTGACAAAGATGTCACCTACTTTTTTTCTTATCATGGCTATAGCGATCTCGCATAAAAATTTATTAAAGGGGATGGGGTGTCTCCCCAGCTGATAGATAAACCCTCCTCTTGCAGTGCCCGAGAATAATAGAAAATACTAAGAATGTCTTTAGATACATTCAGTTCAAAGTTTTCGCAAATACAGCACAGGCCCTGTTATGGCCAGTTTTCACTCATGACTGCTAGTTGGAGAAAGCTTCAAGGGGAGGGCGTCAAGGAGAGAGGGAGAGGATTCATGGGAACCATTTTACATGTACAGCTATAGCAAACTTGTTCTCAAAAGTTTCTAGCGGGTGCCTTTTCCCCTCCCCTTGACCATGTGCCTGAGGCAGCACCGTTTTGTATGTAGGCTATATGCAGTTTACAATGTGTGGGACTGGCGAAATTCACCTTGGACCCCTACTACAGTACAGAGCTTATGCAAGTGACGTCAGCGCGTTTCAATTTGGCTTACTGGATGGAACAGCCATACGTAGTAGGTGTGTTAAAGATACGCGCTCACGTTAGCACCTTAGTAACAATTGTTGCACAATGTACGCTTGGATGGAAAAATAGAGAAACGTGACGTAGGTGCATATGCTCTATAGGTAGAATAGCACCTCCTGATGGGGTGACAAAATAAGGACCCACCCCTGGTTCAATCACCTTAGGTACTCCCTGCCAATATTGAATCAGTAATTTCAGTTAGTGAAACAAAGCTCATATAACATAGAACAAAATTTTATGCAATATATCTTCTACTCGTGGGCATTGTCTTGCCTTTCTGTTAATGACTCTTTTGGCGTTCAACACATGCGTCACAACATAAACAGTTATGGTCTCACTATGGACGCTTCTGTTAGCAGCTCCCTTGAAACACCTAGCAATCTTAACTATTTACTCCTGGAACATCAATTAGAATCACAGTAAGTCATATATTGAGTTTTATTCTTCTCTTAAACAGGCTAGTAGCTTTTTAATACGTCAAAAAGATGAAAATTTGTTCAGTTACTGGGGAAGTCTTTGTGCCGGGCACAAGCCCTTAGCCTAACAATTGACTGCATACCGAGGCCTTTAAACCAGTGCATACGCTTAGGCTATACCTAGTTTATTGATAGCAGTAGCTTGATGTACAATTGAATTGTGTTATTGGCTTAAGTTATTGAAAACACAGCTTATTGTAGTTCATTTTCCCTTGATGAGGATTTCACCCAGGCCATAGGTGGGATAGGCCTAGCCAAATTCAACAAAGATGTGTGTTTTTGATATTTCCAACAATTCCTGCACATTTCGAAAAAGACTCGGCACTAATCAAGGCTTACACGATGGCCAATGATCAGTCAAGTCAGCCCCCCTCCCCCCCCCCCCCGAAAAGTAACCATTTACAGTTTTACAACTAGTTTCAGCATCTAATGAGGGAAAAAGCGTCCAAATGCTTTGGTTATCCGGTTCTTAAGCGGACTAGTCCATGTATCAGTTGACCAATCATTTGATCACAAGGATTTATGGTGCCATGAGTCTCATGACAGGAGTTTTGACTCCCCTTTCATTTCGGCACGTGATTCTAACTTTACCTGTGCTGTGATATTTCTAAAATCACAGGTTAAGTGTAGGTTGATATGAATTACATATTAAACACAAAAAATGCGATGTTAAAAGTATGCAATTAACGCTTGTGGTCAATATGGAAATCACTGAGCCCTTTTTGCCCTCCCCCCCCCCCTTTTTTGATTTCCGTTGCAAATTGCGACAAAAATTAAATTGCTGCTTTCTATATACTTTCACACGCAACGCATTTCATTTATATTTTGATATTTAGATTTTAGACCCCAGCTCCTTAACTTATATGCTACCAACAATGCAAGTAAAGCAATTTAAATTACTGTACAGTATTTTTAAAGATATTTACCATTTTCTACATTACAGGGAGTAAAATCACACTGTAGCTAGCCCTGCATGATCTGTATAAAGTCATGTATACAGCTCCAGCCTGGAGGGGGAGATAGATCGCTGATTTGGATACAGCAGGCATCATGTAAATGATGTAAACACACATGGGGAGACTACAACGCTAGAGTAGTCATAATCATAGGAGTACTGAACTGAATATTCTGCTCATGAAGATAATAGATTCGAAAGCTCCACATTTTGTACTGAACATAAGAAGCATGACCCATGCACAAGTTGTCACACTTTCAACTGTAAGATACTGTAGATTGTAGTGTCCTAACCAGAACTGTTTGTGTTGCAACATTTTCTCACAACCACCCCTTGTGATGAAAGTGAGACCGTGAATCCCTTTAAAATAATTGATATCAAATAACGAGCTGTAAGTCAATGGAATACTGACATGGAATGGCAATTGCATGCAGTTCTTACAAGTGTTAAAGTCATGATACTCTACGGGCAGTGTCTTTCCTGAGCCTTACTGTAGGCATCATAGTAAAGCCAATTTAAAACAGTGAACTTTGACATGTTTTGGAGGAAGATGTTGCTGCAGAAGGAACATTCAGTACCTGTATTATGGTCATTACTATGACGGCGCTATGGCTTTTTTGAAACAGAAGACAGCACCGTGGCAGTTGACAAAGTTTACCAAGTTGAAAGTTGTCTATCACATATTTTTGTGGAGGAATCCACAGCAATTGACAGTGCTGCCCTTTGTCAAGTTACATCGCAAACTAGCTACCCTACACTTAATGCTGAGGCACACAATCTATTCATTAAACAGCCCTCGTCAATTGCGATTTGAGAAGCCATGGCGAGTATTTCAAAACCTGGAAAACAGTTTTCCAGCTTTGTTTCAGTTTACCAGTGTGTTGTACAATATGTGCCATATTCACATTCAAACATGGAGGAATACAGAATATCCTCTCATAATTCTTCCAAACTTAGAACAATCCTGATAGCAGTTTACTGGATCCCGCTGATGTACATAATCTCACTTGTACAGACGTGAAAAAGCAGACGTGTCGGAAAAACTAAATTGTAGCTTTTGGCTGACATCTATAGCATCTTTGGAATGTGATTTCAGTAAACTCTTGCCTTAGATTCACTTTCTCTCTTTCCAGATTTATGTTTTATGTTGGAAGTATTGTTCGATTGCCCTGTACATTGAATGCATAAACTGTCTACGAAATTTTCAACTTCTTTGTGAAGTTTAAGCACGCCTGTACATTCACTGACTCTGTTCAGATTCTTTGTCTTTACAATTACTTACAGGAAACGAAACGTGCCACTACAGCTTGCTGTGATCATCGTGTTTGGACTGAATGCATAAGGCATGGAAAATATATATGGCTTTACAAGAGAACAAAGAATGCATAAAGGACAAAAATCAGTGTTATAGACTAGTTTGAATTTTGGCATGTATAGTTTACAAGCCTCAGTGCATTGGATCTCCTGCAATCAGTAAACATGCACTTTATGCCTCTGTGTACGGCTGTGCAAAGTGAATCAAATGAAAAATAGTACTGTATGTACTGTACTGTGCTTGAAAATTCTTATATGCATTTTCAGTTTTTAAATGATTTTCACCCTGTTAGAAACTGTCCCTATCTCTGTCTACTGTAGTTAAAGAAATAAATGAGGCTCAATGAGGCTTCGCCAACTATGAGCGTGATTGGGGAAACACATTTTTTCATTATTTTTTTTTTTTGATTCTCTTTACATATTCCCATTAAAAAGAATGGGGTTTGAATGTGGTTTGAATGGGTCTCATTGATTCTTATTTCATAGTAAAGGAGAACCCATTTAATTTCAAATGAGACTCTATGAGATCCCTTACGTTAAGATCCCATTCTTTATAATGTGACATGGTAAATGAGGACTAAATGGGACTGAATGAGAAAATGTCTCAATATCCCCAACCAATCTCATTGAAACAGTCTCACTGAATCTCATTCAAGTTTTTTTAATGAGACCGAATGAGAATTTTTCCGGGGATAACTGTCGCACTAAGAGGGAATTCGCATTGACATAAATAAACAGGTTAAATGCTGCTTTGGTAACAAAACTATTACTTTCTGGAGACTTAAAAGAAACTAATAATGTCCTTACCAATATCTCTTCTTACAGTTCATTTGGACGGGATCCTTAAGCCCCAGAACCAGGAATTTATTTTCAATAACTCTTTGCAGTGACAAACAATTGTGAAATGATTTTGTTCCTAGACCCAGATATTCCAAGACCAGTGACGTTACCGTTTTAACTGTAATAACGTTTAGCTTGGACGTTTAAAGTCTGTCCAGACCAGTGGTTACGAAGGCGGCGATACCCCCCCCCCCTTTCGAGACGTTCTGCCAATTGAGGGGACAATAAGGGTTGGGACGGCAAGGGACGTTTGATCAAAATGATACATTAAATATACGCTCGGGTTAGAAGATGCTTTTAAATATTTATACCTAGCTCAGCTCTCATAAAAGCCTGTAATATGAAGATAAAATGACCTCAACAAGTCAATCAGGCCTTACATATCCTCCCTAAACGCAGTACAAAGTTATATAGCGAAATCGCATCAAACCGTATCTTATATCAAAGTTTATTTAGTGAGGACCTGGTTGCGACTTAAGGGGACCATGGGGGTCCTTGCCTAAAATTGTAGTGCCACTTTTACATCGAATGTAAGTTCTTACGTTGCTGTTCCGTACACATGATCTGGTGCCCATTACAATGCGCGTTCTTGTACCTAAGCCATGATACCCGTACTCACCCTCATGGTCTTGCACTCACACTCCTTGTCCAAATAATACACTCTGCACTCTACTGCAAAGAAATGTTGAAGTTTAACTCTTTAACTGTACCATGAACTTTAGTAGTGGACTCTTTCGGTAAGTTTTGGGCTATCAATTACGTCATAGCAATTCACGATATGGCACTGGTTGGCAAAATAACTGTGACATTCGTTGTACATACAGGGCATAGTTGATGTACATACTCAAATTGAACAGAGGGTGTTTCAAAGTTCGGACACCTCGTATTAATTTTCATGGCCATACGCAGCAGCTACCGGGTAAGAAGGGCAGCTCTCGCCCCACCCCTAAAATTTCTAAAAGGAAACTTTTACCCGATCCATGAAAATTTTCAACAATTAGAAGTGCACTTTAAGTTAAAAATCAAGTCTAAAATCACAAGAATATATTTTTAGAGGTGGAAAACTTGTCTCTTTTATCCAACGCCTTTTTCCATAGCTTACTCTTATGCTGAGATATAAATTGTTGAAATTTATTCACATAATTTGAAAGAGTCAACTGTGGAATAGTTGGTGATGCCCTTTTTGTACAAATCCCATTACCTGTTTTGTTTCCTTTTGAAATTAAAATGTTTATATTATAACCTTGAAAAATCTAGTACTTTCTGGCATAACATGTTGTATGGGAAGGGTTCCTGAATTCAAGGCACCCTATAACAGTGAGACAATGATCACATTTTGGCAAAACATGAAGTGGAGTTCAAATAAACAACGAAAAGCAAAGACGGTAGTTTGTGCAGTATAAGAATGACATCACCAACTCTTGTGCAACCTGCTAATTTAAATTGAGTAAATAAGCTTCAACACTTTCTCAGCCAGGAATGTGCTGAAAAGTTGGGAGCTGGACTATTTAGATCCTTTTCCTAATCTTTATTTGTGAAAGTTTAGAATATAACTCTACAAGTTGTAAGGCATGGAGAGCGTCATTTCATATGGGAGTGTCATGTGGAATAGGTGGATAGAGACGGGGCGGGGGACAACCAGTGATTTTGCCACGTCAATTCTCCTATGCAACATTCTGAATTGATAGCCTGAGGGAGGGATCCATGTAGAGAGAGTTTGTCCTTGGCTACTTTGGTAAACGTTTTCAATTTGAGAGGTGCCTGGATAGCGAGTGGTGCAATATGTGACACAAATTGACCAAGTAAATTAGGGGAAAGCTACAACTTGTAAAGACTAATCCTTTGCAAAACTGGATCAAGGTGGCTTCTTTATTAAAAAAAACCCCTGTGCAGAAATGCTTTACCAAATTAGTTATTTTGTGACATTTCTTTGTATTGTGGAACATTTGATGCACAACTACGGACTAGCTAGATTACAGCAGGCATCGCTCCCTCCTTGAGAGTATTTTTCTTCTTTTGTTCCTACTACTGGCATTGCTATATACATAAAAATTCTGAAAAAATGCAATTGTTTTCGGCACACATCAATTTTGACTACTTGTTATCCCATTCTTAATTCCAGGCTGTAGAAACATTTGGATAAAATTATTCTTATGAAGCCTTATGGATTGCCCCTGGACCCCAAGCCGTTATGGAAGAGCACTTCATAGGCCATACTGAGTCCACTTGAACTCCACCCCCTCTTCCTCCCAAAAAATCCTGCCTACTGTATCCCTACAGGGTTTTAAGAAATACTACAATATATACCATGAAGAGAATTTTATTACATTAAGGCGATTAAATTCTAAGGCTCTAGAACTAAAATCTTCTGCGGTGCCACCATTGACTCGAGTGGCTGTGTACTCTACCTCCGAATGCCAACTTCTTGTTGCGTTATCAGATGCGTTGGCGGGCTTTCAGAGAAGACAGGTTTTCTTGGTTTCAGGATCTAAAAAGAAGAAAGAAATCCTGCCCCATATGGCAATTCCCTAAGGGACTGGGGCCCCAACGTCACTTTACAAACAGAATGTGGTATACTTTACTGTAGTATGTTTATTATACAGCAACGATTGTGTCAAAATGGATTCACGTTTATTCCCTGTGGCTAAACCATAGACTACATCGTTCGAGGTCTCTTCGAGTACTATTAACAGTGACTATTGTATTAGCTGAGAGCGAGTCGTCTGCGTACTGGTGTATGGCTACTTTATACACCTAGCTTATGGACACATTATTTTACGTTCTGAAAAAACTTGCACAGTTTCATTTATTTCAAGAAATTTTAATACATTCATTAAGATTAATCTTGAATAATAGGGACAGCCTTCCGGAAACCCAGCTTCAAAGTTGTGCTGTAGTATATACTGTACTAAGTACATAGGGACCTATATGTAAGCCTACAAAATGTAGTGTTGGTGTGTGTAGGCTAATGTATGTAATGAGCTGAGTATTTGTGTGCTGACGACTGTGTTTTTGCCAACCAAGTAGCAGTGGCGATTGAGAACGTCATTTGCTTCCATATTTTTGTTCAACTTCTCAGCAGTAACGACATATTCCTTGTTCAGTCATATCTCTGGTTTGGAAAACCTTAGGGAGGGGTTGAGCAAAGTGAGTCCACTTAGTAAGGTAATCTGGGCTACTCGTTAGTGTTTAGTAACGTGAACAGTTTGCAACAGTTTTCAGGGATGACTCTCTCTGGTTACATGATTTTACCAAGGGCCACTCTCCACCACACAATTTCATCCATACTCCTTCCAGCCCTGACAAACATCTCCAGGCATTTTTCACCTGAATCTTTATATCTTTTGGACACCTACCCCTTGCCCACAAAAAGTGAGTATGATAATAAAGTATAGGTTAAATTGTCTTTTGTTTTCAGATTGCCCAGTGGAAGTTGCTCTGGGTTTATATGAACCGGGTGGCCCGAGCCGCTTACAGTGGCATTGGCTGACTTGGGACTGTTCAAAGTTGGGATTTTCTGAATTGGGAACTGTTCAAAGTTGGGATTTTCTATTGGCGAGGATATGTGGGGGATCAAGTACTGTCCAACCATATAGTATATCCAGTAATTACAAAATGCAGTAAAGACGTTCTCCACTCAACCACATACTCATGAATTGGTATCCGTACTCTTACCCGTACTCATGACCAAGTACCCTTACTCGTACACGTACCCATGACCTAGTACCCGTATCAGTATCTGTATATCTGTACTGATGACTTGGTACCCGTACCCGCACACAACACCGGGTCATAGACAGCACTTAGAGACAAAAGTGTCCATTGCAGATAATTGTTATATGGTGGATAATTTGTGCAATGTATAATCAAGTAAAAGGTAACTAAAATATTTTCAAAAGTGCTCTGTTTCGGTTCTGGAGTTTTGGCTACCGTTTTCATTATTACTCTTTTACATTTTTCTTTATTATACTTTTCATCGCGATACTACCTTAAAGATATGGTGAGGCAGGCGATTGCTTTACACAGCATTTGTTGAAAGGGGGTGATAAGCTGAAATCAGAATATCACAGGGCTATCTAGGGGTCTCTTCGGTGTTGCAGTCGTTTTTGCCGATTAAACGATCCTGGAAAACACATTTTGCATTGCGTTTAAGACTGTTACGGGGATCTGGGCCAATGCTGCAGTCTTTACAAGAAAAGAGACTTCAGAAGGTAAATCAGGGATGGGAACCCTTTTTCGTCTGACGGGCCGTACCGACAGTCATAATCTACTCGTGAGCCACAGACAGGATGGTGAGGGTGCTACAAGCTTTCCTCGTAGGGTGCGGAACAAGGGGATCCAAACTAGGCCCTGGTGGGTTTAGCCTGAATGGAAAAGCCCTGGATATGGAGCGAACCTCCCGGCAGCTCTGGAGTTTGTAAAATTTGTAGGCAATAGAATGTTCATCTACTATCTTTAAATGACATTGACTGCAAGGCTGCACAGATCAGAAGTATGAAAGTGAGACCGTTTGTCTTTTTTATCTCTGTATAAAGAAGCCTGGTAATGAACGAGGGCATTTGTACATTGTAAAATTATTCACTTTTAAACGTTAGGTGCACTCTGCGGAGAGACAGTTCTGCCCGCCTCCGAATTTACCGGAATAAATACAGTGCCCACGGAATTTCGTACTGTAATAGACTTTTAGACCTCTGCATGTGATAGAGTAATTTTTGCATGCTATGTAGCCTCCAACGCAAAGCTGGCGTTACCACCAGAAGTACAAGGATTTTGCACATGGTTTATATCTAACGAAACAGTGGGCAGGTTATATCTTGTAAAACGCTTTCAGTGGTAGTGTTTCGCAGCAGTTTTACGTGAAATATCCGGAAAGCGGTATAAGCAGGATAAACGATTGGGGCACCTGAGGCTAAAAGATTACATGCCAGGTCGATCTAACGGAAATCACTGATCGCTTTACGTCCTATTTTCGGGACTAATGGGTCCCATTCCTGGATCTGATATTACACTTTTCTGTTAAAACCGTAAATGAGTCATAAGAGGGAAGAATTTTTTCTGAGATATAATATTTTTGGCATAAGAAGCAACGCCTTAGATTTTAAAACCCAAGTTCTAGACAGACAATATACCTTCACAAAAGTATAAGATTAAACGATAAACGACTATTTGATTCAGAAAAGACAAAATCAGCTTTATATTTCATCGCGTTTTAAGCTCCCAAAACCACAGAAGCAGCACGTGCCTTCACAAGGAGTGAGCATGGCGAGGTTTCTGTGGTAATTAATACCATGTGAGCTCTCACGGATGAACAGTTAGGTCTAGATCAGCTAGTTCTGTTTGAGCGACTTCTCATATATTATCAACACCTTTTTGAGGTGATTCTGAATTTACCTTTGTGAATTGCCTTTCGGACCGGATAAAATTATCTAATATTAGTTATCTTGAAAGATATTTAAACAAGAACAGCTTCAGAATAAAGTGTCTGAACAGTATATACTAATAATACATTACAAAGAACAACGGTAGAGTTTATACAAGTAAAGAAATGAATGAGGGTTATGAACTTTCTGTGAATCAACTGCTTGAACAAGCTACTGAACAAAGGAGGATCATTGAGGAAGGCTATATGACTAAGTGCCTTAGCACACACGAGAAAATACAGTGTGTCTCTGTGGTTGAACAAGTGGGTTTCCTACAATTCAAAAAAGAGGGAAGGGGATGTTGGATAAACTTCCAGGTAAATACTGTTGGATTCAGGAAGGGGACCATTCATCTTTCAAGACAAAGATCAGAGAGCTTTCATGTGAAAATTGAATTGATACTATGAGGGATAATTTCAAAAGAAGTAGCTGATATTCCAAACATATATTTTTATGTTGTTGTTTTGAGCCCTGGGCTTGAGGAACTTTCTGAGTTTTGATGTCTTTACTGCACATTGACTGATTAATAAATTGAATTGAATTAAACTGAATTTGTGAGAATGGTGCAAGTATGGTTTAAATTCAGAAGGATTTTCTATTCTAATTTTTGGCGTTTGCCTAGTCGTTTGGCAACACTGAGTCTCTACCTAAAGGTTATTGGACACGAACGTTAGTGTGCTTAAAATGTGTTTGCACTGTAAGCATTTATGTATACGTGTATGTCAGCCATGCTATTCGTGGTCTGCCTTGGTCAGAGTAACCTGACATCAGGGTCATGTTTTATTTCGTGTTTTCACTTCCCATCAGGGTTTATGTGACCATATCTAGCTACCATGATATGGAGGACATACTGCTAGAGGAAAATACGTAAGAAACGTCCTTTGTAAGACTGTTAAGGGCGTAACGGAAAGTGTAAGGAAAATTCTGTGGAGTTCTCTGGACACCTTGCAGATAGCGCTTTCGAGTGGATTGAACAAATCCTGTTTACTACACGATAGCGCAATTCATAGTACATTCTGTTATAGGAACTACTGTAATCTTCAGTACTGATAGGAAGAAATCCAGGACTGTAGTCCCGTCGACTTAGTCACCCTATAGTGGGAGAGATTGGCACATCAATTGTTCTCAGATACGCATTCTGATTGGACGAAATGTATGGGCACCATTTTGGAGCCAAAGTACGAGCTTGCAAGATCATGTACGTTTAGCCTATGTACATTCGAATAGTTGTGCAGGTTGTACGTACGGACGTAGGCCTACGCATCCTATGTAAGGTAGACATGTTTTGTTTCCAAAATTGCGGCCAGGTTGTGCTGCATTTGGATGCACGAACAGATCAGAAAAGGGTTACAAGTTGTATAGATTCCCATCCTGTAAAAAAAGAAGGCTTCGGTGGGCTGTAAAAGTTAGAAGGTTAATTGGAATCCATCAAATAGCGATCGCTTATGCGATGTAACTTTACAGTATACAGCTTAGTAATACATGTAGGCCAAACGTTAGAGTACGCTTAGCCTTAGAGTTAGATTACGACGTTCTGTACAAGGCCTAGCCTATACCGTATACGGTAGTTCCATATTCCGACTGCTTGATATTCTAACACATAAACCCAAATACAACTCCTAACCCTTTGGCCTAACCGGCTAACCCTAATCCTAATACTAACCCCTCCCTGGACGACTTTTCTTGCACCGGGTGACAAACTAAAGGATCAGGGACAGTGCCACCCAGAGTCAAGCAATACGAATGATTGTCACAAGAGAACAGAACGCTGTAACTCACTTTGTTTTACATTTTGTACGGAAAACTGTACGCACACAGTGTATATGATATCTGGCCATAGTTAACATTTGGCTCCAAAATGGCGCCCATGAAATAAGTTGGCCAGCTCTCCCACTATAGGGTCTCTACATCGACTCACTGCAAAGCGCCCTCTGCAGAGCGTTTGAAGAATGAACAACTATTCCTTTTAGAAACTGATGGGAGTGGTCTAAAATATGATTTATTTCATCATTTTGTGAGCAGGGCATGTTTAAACCTATATCACAAAACCTACGATGCTTACTGTTACATACGTAGTGACGAATCCAGGTTTGTTTGAAACAAGTGTCCACAACAAACTACTGATACATGCTGAAAATTAATAATATTTGGCCCATAAAAAAGCAAAATAATACTCAATACTTGTACGATCACTTCCAAAACACATATGAAACAACATGTAAAAATATTGACATATATTTATACAGGCAAAAGAATGTAGTACATATAATCTAAGAGCAGACAAGATGAAGTACCTTATACTTCTGAATTACTTAAAATCTTCGCATAAAAGGAATTGGGAAGCATAGCATAACATGGGATAAACACACAGGTATTGGAATGAGACCTTTAAGTTACGTTCTGCATATACTTTAAGTAACGTAAACTTTATTCAGTCCGATCCATAGTCGCCGTAGTAGGTCAGAAGTTTAATAAATGTGTGACAACAGCCGATACCTTCACACAGCGATGAATTTTACCCTTGTTTGCCGCAGGTTAATTGTTCAACCGAGTTACTAGATGAGAAGTGACATTTATTTTACAAGACTAATTAATAATAACCGTGAAATATCATAAAGAACACGACACATATGTTCCCCAATTTCCAAGCTTTTTGTTCTTGTTTACGTGAGCAGCCTTTTACTCGCCTTTTTGTTTCAGCTATAATGACTTGCATTTATTGGGTTTTCTTTAGAATTCTTGTATAGCCTGTACAATTCTAAGTGTCGTCGAGTCCAACTTTAAAAAGCAACCCGCCAACCCGCCTTTGGCAATATGATAACAAATTTTAGCAGCACATGTAAACGTGCCCTCAAGAATCTAAGAAGGTGCAACGTTTGTCTCTCAATCCTTTTTCTTTTCATTTGAACCCTGCAGTAAAATTAAAACTTTTAGCACAGGACGAAGGTTGGAAACTGCAAGCCCCGGAATATGGGGAAAACTTATTTGTAGGAAGGTATTTAAACGAAAAAAAAAAAACACTTCTTGTTGTTAGATCAGTAGCTGTGACAGTTATATTGCATTTTTGCTTCATAAAATTGCTTAAATACTGATAGGCCTATTAATCAACTTTGAAGTAAAAGTTTAGAAAGACTGTGTATGACGCTTTACTTTAATACGCAGACTAAAAGTAATAATTAGGACAGGCCTGTCAAGAAGGTACTAGGATTGAAATATCATGCCTACATATTCCTTCAAGATATGAGAACAAATCACCTGTATACACACTGAAGGCATTCGGGTAAAAGAAATATTAAAAATGTTGTACCACGATTGATGAGAAAATGACAAAGTTTTGCCAAAATGTAAAAGAATTCCTAAATGTCACGACTTTAAAATCGTTTCAAGTTTTTTGTTCACTTTGCCGTTTACTCTGTGTGCATCTTAACAAATGATAAAATTGTTTGTTCATTTGAAGAGAATAAACCTAACCAAATATTTACATAAATGATGTGTTAGTGGAGACACGTGTTAGGGTAGGATTCGACAACCTAGCAGATAACTCGGCGAAAAAAGGGCAAGAAAACATTTAGTCCCGGGACTTGTACATAGTGGTACAAAAACAAGTTTAAAGTTATAATTGAGCTCATCGATGTGTTAACGAATGTAGTAAGAAGCAGCTTATTTGCAAACTGTAAATTGAAAGGCTTTCTAGTTATTGCATAAAAACTCGTAACTGCACTTTAACTACATTTACTTAAACAGAGGCGCAGTTGTAAAAAAAAAAAAATTTAAGGGAAGGTAGGCTGGGCTAGAAGCTGTAATGTGTGGCACTATTTGAGGGATATGCCACTATCGGTTAGCGCGTAGCGTACCAAGAAATATTTTGCGAACATGCCTCTCACCCCACACTGCCACAAATCACACTTCCTACAGATTCTTTAGTTGTATTTAAATATTCACCTTTAAGAAACAATGTTTGAACGATTCACATTTCAGAAAACATAACATTCTGGGCAATTTGGCTAGTAAGTATTTAGGGGCTAAAACAGTAATTTGCAGGTTAAAGCCCCCTAACACCCTCCTCCTCGTAAGTAGAAGTAGCAAAGATCTGGATACGAATTTCTCATAAACGAGGGCAAGTGCTGGAATCTGTGGGTCAAAGAAAGTCCACCAGGTGTCTGTTACCGAAGTTATCTATTCGGTCTAAGGTATAACATATTCAACTCTTTTCTTTACTTCGAACACATGTATTTGTAAAAGGTACATATCATGTTCGGGTTTCAAGCTCTTTCCTTCTTGATTACCTTGACAGCCTATCGCCCTTGTCTTTTGTGTTTATACCACCAATGAAATGATTATGGCCTCATATTATTCTCTTCTTATTTTAGCCTTATTATTCCTTTCTTCTTGGAATTCTTAATAAAGTCACAAATCAGTACTTTCCGTTCGCTCATCTACTCTGTACCATTCCAAATGTCGAGTCCGACATTTAAAAATATTTAAAGGTATATTATGACCCTTACTGGTAAATGAGAGAACATGGTTTCTCTGGTAACGAGGGTCTCGCATTCGAAGGCCATTGATTGACATACCTTCAGACAATGAAGGTATTGTACACAAGGAAGTTGTGATATCTGTTACATCATTTTGAATGCTTGCTAGATGATCTCCTCTGAGGTAAATAAAGAAGTGTGGAACATTTTGGTATATGAGAGGGCTAAATCTTTTCTGTCTTGACACTTCATCTGTAAGGTCCTGGCTTTGACTGGGCTTTACTTCAGTACCGTCAACAAAATTTCCCCAGTTGCGTACTTCAGTAAACAGTACGGCGTGGGGATTTGACTTACTTAGGAGAGGTTCAAGATAGTCTATGATGCACTTATTCCCGTAATAGTCTGCAAGATTAGAAGTGTAGACTCGGTCAAAAATTTCTCCATAGGGCAAGATTTCTCTCAAACGTCTAAAATCTTCAACATACATTTGAAATTGGAGTCTGGACTCGTTTAATAATTTGACCAGTCGTCGAATCATTTTCGTTACATACGCATGACATAATTCTGGTATTGACTTTGATTTCCCTTGCTTTTTCAGTTCCAGGTAATCCCAGAAAGCAAATGGTATACAATTAGGTCTAACGCAATATTCGAAATGCCACAAAAAAGGAGGTGGCGGCTTTGCTTCGTTTTCCACCACTAGTTTAGGTCTTCCCGTTAAAGTTGGATTGAAGTAAAGTAATTCGTCATGTCTCTGATCTGTCGGGATTATAATTCCGTTTTCGAACCAAGCCCTAATCGACTGGTGATGTTCGTCCGGTATTCGAGCAAGGTACGTCACTACTGCCTCTTCCATGTCATGGACTGACAGAACCATGGATCTGCTCCTTCTTTGCAGATCCAGTTTAATGCATTTCTTGTCCTTCCTTTTACAAGTTGTTTGCTGCCACCCAGTAAAAACCTGTTTCATCGTCTGAAAAGATTCCTCGGTAATACTGATGATGCCATGTGTCATATCCTTGAGCTGCCGAGCACTAAGTACATGAATAAGCTCGGAGAGTGTCTTCTGAAGAAAAGCAAAGTCACCACTTGGAAGACGAGTGGAAAACCATATTGTAGCTATTGAAGATACTGGTGCGTCCTCCAGAGTCATCATGTAAACCAACATTAGGTTGCGTGCCATTACAAATGGATCCATATCATCTAGAACAAAGTTGACACAACCCTTAAACTCATCAGGTAACGATGCCACTGTATAAATCACGTTCCGCAGGTCGTTACATCCAACCAGGCATAGCGACATCTTGGGGGATCCTCTAGGAGTCTGTCCCCAGTCCTTTAACTCGTTGTCTGCCAAATTCAACAGATCTAAGGCAGGGGTAGCTCCAAAGTAGTAAGGGTAATCCCAGTTTTGCATACCTCTTCCTATTTGTTGATTGTCAAAGTAAATTTTTGATCGAGCCACCGCAATTATTTGATCAGTCCAAAATTGGCAGCTTGCCTCGTGTCTTGGAAAATCGGTTTGCATGCAACGTTTGCTACAGTACCAATTACTGTGGCATTTAGGACACTGGACGGAGAGGAGGAGAGAAAGACATAAAAAACATTTATTGATAAGAAACAGATTTGTGACAATACATTGACATTATACCTATAACAGCTAAACACGTCTACCTAGTGTTGTAGATTGCAAGTTTTAAAGTTTAACCTTTACACAGGCTGAATATTGATAATTAGTGAAATGTATAACAACCGTTTTTGATTAATGATCTTAAACGAAAAGAATGCGCAATACAGCAGACGCTATTTGAGAGAAAGAAGGAAATCACTTAATATACTGACAGCAACCCCCAAAATGGCAAGTGATGTTTAAAAATAGGAAACAAAAAACCAAAGAGTGCATGGTTAGTTGCATTTACTCTATCCAGTAGGCAGAATTTATTTATGTTGCGTTTGGAAGAAAATAATTAAATGTTAGGCAGTTCTAAATGATACTCTTACACTTGGATTGTGAAGACTAAGTTGTATATAGTGTTACTTCCCGTGTTGACATGTTCCCATGATATTCCTTATCGGTTTGTTTTTCCCAGCCTTTAAAATATATGTTTTGACTTTTTACGGACTAGTAAAAAATCACCACATAACCATTACGGATGTAAAGTCTTGAGGAACTATTGATTGACATTATGAAATTGATAGGCTTTTGAGCGTAGCGACTCACACGGTTTAACCTCATATCCATGCTAACAATAATAAAGTTAAGTCACCAATGTATTTCATACACGTCAGAACTGAAACAGCTTTAGAAGGTACTAGCTGAACCCGGAATTAAAGCTTATGTCACTTCTCTAATTGATCGATAACATAAAGCTGTAAGTACGGAAACTGATCCTTTGAAGCCAAGCAAAATCTGTAATTGTTATTTCAATATCAAGGCTTACAGTTTTACTCAAGAAGCATCTGATATCAACAAAACAATAAACATACTTCCTGTTTCACCCCTCCCTCCTTTTATTAAACCATTAAAATAACCAATAGGAAAGAAGTAACGGGATGACTATTATCATGTTTTAGAGATCCTTGAAATACCTCTCGAAACCTCAGCTTTAAGTAAGACGATTTTTTGTCCTCTGTTAATAGCCACATAGAAGTTCTTTCTTTGGAGAAATGCACAGTTGTGGTAAAAAAAGGTTAGACACACGAAACGGTTTGTTTACCTCAATCATTGGATGCTTCCTCTGAGCACATGATGCACAATCCTTTTCCGACCACATTAAACACTCCACCTTCTCATGTCTAAAATAATCCTCCTTTAGACACTTCAAACTGCAGTAAACAGCTATGTTGCACTTTGAACAGGCGGTGCGACTCAACACCTTTGTTCGCTGACAATACCAGCACGATCCACTCTCTACTTCCATAATGGAAATGGCTGCATCAAAATACCAGAAATGATGGGAAAATGAAATTGGCAAATGTCAACATCACTATATAATAAAATATAAAACTCGCTATTACAAACACCTATTTACTAGAGTTCAGATAATGTTATTCTGTAAAACGTTTGGTTGTAAATATAAAAACGTTCACGAGAATTACGATTAATATGCGATGTTAATGATGTTTAAACACTTGTCAAAAGTATGTAGGAATTAATAAAGGTATCAATTAACTGCTAATTATGTTAGATAATTAAAGTTTGCATATACCAGTGCTAAATTTTAGATCACCTAGTTTTCTGTTTATATGTTTGTGTCTGTTTGTTTTTTTCTTTATAGAAATAATCAATAGGTGACATATTTTTTCAGCTGAGAGTTTTCCCTATTTTTTGATTGTGACCATATTGGTTGCAAGACCCAAGATAAGACTTATTGCAAACGTGAGAGATTTGAGACGTCTCACTTTACAAACAGGGACTTTCTAAGGTTGGATCCACAATCTATTCACTCCTGATATTGGTGCCCTGCACTGCCGATGTGGTCTACTAAAAATGTTATCATGTCAATGTACCATATGATTGACAACATTAATGTTAGTAGTTGTGTGGGCGTTATCAATATGATTTAGGGTACAGACTATGCAAATAGTACAACAAAGAACGCCTTTTGTCTTCACATCGAATTATTACCCTGTCTACATTTGTTTTAATTTTGAGATTAAACGGAAAACAATGAAATGCATTGTACAGGAAATTACATTATTTTAAAAGTTAGGATTCGTGACTAGTATACATTGGCGTCCAAATAAGGTCTACTCAAAACATTTGGTGAGGAAGTAAACCCAAGTCCTATGAGATGCACATGGTGACAATGGTTAAAATTCACTAAGCTGTTAGCTTCAAACTTTGCGAACGAATGGCGGTGGTTATGTTGCTGCCTTGCAACGTCAGGTTTGGATTAATTTAAAATGTAGGCTATGAAAAGAAATCGTAAAGGCAAAATGAAAAAGTGGCTTATTACTAACTAAATGTATATTTAAGTAGGTTTTTATTACTCTACGTCAATGATATTATGTTTTACCATATTTAATCTGTTACATGTTGGTTTTTTCACCATATAAACCAGTAACTCCATATAAACCATTAGGTTACCAAGTAAAACGACAATAGCTACCCTACATGCACTCTCATTGCATTTGTAAGTGCTGAAGTTAAAATGTATAGAAGTAACACCAAAATGAACCAGCCACCATTTGACTTTTTTACACCGCAAAACTTTTATTGTGATATGTGACATGAAAGCAAATATCAAATAAGTGCAACAAAACATTATAAAGTACAAGTAAGCCAGTAGAGATTCTTTCCACCTTATAACAATACGGAGAGAAACTGATATGTTTCTTTAATGTCATAGCGAAACAATAGCCTTATGCTCAATCATTCTCACATCCACACCAATGGGTCTGCCTTTTCTTCTGCCATTTTCTTTTCAGTGACTCTCGAGAGACAAAGTTATCCTATAAAAAGTAATGAATTTTAACAGAAAATATATGTTTGACAGAGCTGCTCATTAAGTGTCCAAAGACTTTCAAAGTTATCCATTTCCGTTCATACGTATAACCAGCAGGTTAGCGTATGTACCCTAGAGATGACGTTGTTTCCTATGTTCGTTCGTTCACTCAGTCAGCTAGTCAGTCAGTCAGACAGTCAGTCATAGTCAGTAGTCATTCAGTCAGCCAGTCACTCAATCAGTCGGTCAGTGGGTCATTTTACGTTCGTTAAGAGGTACCTTAGATTAGCAATACGAAGACATAAAAGTCTTTTGACATTGTCCTACGACTAAAACATTAATAAGTAAAGACTCATTACTTGATCATATTCATTTATATGCCATTAAAGGCGAATGTACAAGAACTTAGCAACCATAGGTTATAACTTCCTGAAAGATCAAGCCATGTTGGGTTGCTAAAAAAGAAACGAGCTAAGAATTTCAAAGTCATGAAATGATGAAGTATACTAACATGTCACTTTCACGTTTACATTACTTAAGAATCACAAGTGCTTAAAGTATCATCCTGTGATCGGTTTATAAAACAGGCCTTAGAGATCTCCCTGAACAAACAAATTTATTCTAGTAAGTATTCAAGATGTAATACTTTTCCTAGATCTTTGAAACGCAATAGCGAAAATCGGAGGACAAAGTCAGAGGACTTGTGAATTGTGTTTTAGAACGCTTACTAATCCCTCAACCCTGTCTATGTTACGTGCCCTGATAGGTTGTTCCGTATCTAACTGCTTAGGACGCCGGCAATGTCCCTCCCGGGCCTTGGGATATTGTAGATAAAGCCAGGTTTAAAGATGTAAAGGGGTGCAACATACTTTTAAGGTTAGTTGAAGGTGGATTGGGCGAAGGAACGCCTCCCGACTACATGGTTGCTCCGCCACCGATGAAAATATAAATGTACATATAACATATATAAGCCTAATCGCGTATTTTTAAGCTTGAAAAACATCTATTTTTAATTACTTAGTACCAAATTCATACCTTGAAAGTTCTTCCATGTAATAAAGGAGTAATGCACATTTTGTTGGGAATGCAGTGTAAGTTACAACGTTTCCTGATGAGGTGAATTCGTAAACGATATGCATTAACCGTAAAACTTTCTTTCATTACGAATTTCGTGGTATCTAACTATTACTCATTGTTCTTAACCTTCAAGACACATTTCTGTCAATTTTTCATTTGTAAATAAAATACTTAATTCTTTCAAAATTACGTCCCTACCATAATTCTTTGCAAAAAAAACAGTTGAAAAAAATTTATTCACTAAAAAGGTGTTTTAATAGTGATGTTTCTTTCACAGTATTCTAACCATCTTGTGGTTTCAGCCATTGTTTGATCTTATCCAAAAAGACATCACGAATAAAACAGCTAGTCAACCAAACTACTATTTTGGTGAACTCAGTGTACCTTTCAACAATGTAAAGCTTAATATTTCGAACACAAATATGATATAAAGATACCTGAAGAATTTTTCATGTTTTTTAAGCACCACACAGGTTATAAAGCATTTACACCAGAACAGCGTTTTAGTTAAAATTACGTGATTGAGTGTCACCATCGCTCAAAGCAAGCACCAAAAGAATTGATATTAGTATCACTTACTGTAAGTTTCATTATATTCAACAAAAGAAATACACTATGAGATGATAATTTTCAATAAGAGTAAACAAGTAAATAAATTCATTTTGAGATTTCCATCCAGCGTTATTTGCTGTACTCGATGATACCTATAAGTGCTTACAAGTTAAAATGTAAAGGTGGATACATCATAACAGGTGTTTCAAAAAAGAACTTATCCAACTCGATAAAATTGCTATCTTTGACAAAATGTACTTCAGCACTTTTACAGAATGTCCGATACTTAATGATTATTAAAATTTAACTCTATACAAGGAGCTTAAGATAGTCATACCATGAAAATACGTACGTTACATTATTCTTGCCTTTGTAAATTCCTTTTGGCTACTTTCAAGAGAAAGAAGAACCTGTAAGAAATTCAAGTGGTTCGTTGACTTAGTTTCGTAACCTCCGAGTCTAGTCATGCAACGAGAAAAGGACAAGATTGGGCTATTGCAAAATGTCATAACTATGCTAGCAAATTATCAGAATTAGGGTCAAGTTTCCCAATACATCCAATAAAGGCATTTTCTTCGACAAAAAAGCTTTGCCTGAATTTACAAGCTTTATCTTTACATGCAGCAATAAAATTCAGATTTCAGAGTTCAGTAAAACATGTCTTATTTTTCTCTATTCCAATAATATGTAAGGAACTACGTTAGTCGTAGATCAACTTGAAACCTTTGTCAATTTCCCAACTTTCCAGTGGAAACTTTCATTAGTAACCATGCATTTTGCTCAGTCTGAGACGAATTTGTATACACCCTGTATGCTTCAGTCATGGGAAATCAAAAACTCAGTTAAGACAGTAATTCAGCGAACATATCGACCTTTTGTCACAATAGTCAAAGTAGGGTATACAACACGATTTGTAGCTCTTTAAAGCATACACCATCTGACGGTAACTGTTATCGTTTAAGATATATACCTACACAGCAAGGATATTTACTCAGTAGAAGCTACATGCGTTTCATCCCTTCAGGCACAACTGAAAAAATAAAAAAGACTCCTGCTAGTTGGCTACTAGAGAGGCCTGTATTTTTTTTTTCGGTTACTTTGCCTAGTCGACAATCAACTAGTGGTCATGAAACAGCACTAGTATTAATTACTAGCTCTGATGTTGGCTAAAATCAGCAATGACCCAGCGTAACTGTAAATCACGAAGTATAAACTTAATCATTTTTTCACTGATTGCTGACATGAAACCATGATCAGAGGAATATGGACTTTTTTGTGTGAGGAGAATGTCGTTGACGAGAAGTAATGTCCCTGGAGTAGCCCAGTGCACTTATCACACCATTGTCGCTATTGTCATTAGACTCAGTACAATCAATTTCGACAAGAACTCTTTATTAATTCAAGTCTATGCAGGTAAATAATTCTAGTATTCAACTAGTCAGCAAGGCTCTTACTGTAGTTTCATGAATCTCCGTTACTTCCTACATGACACGTCGGTATACTTCTAATGTAGTGGCTGCTGGGTTAGCATGTTTCGTAAGTATGGCTATAGATCTCTATAAATAACCTTCCAACTAATTTTAAACAGCAAATCTTTGAAGCAACCTTTGGAACCAAACACTCTACACAATGGGGAAGTATGTCTATACGTCAACACTTTACTTTAGTGTTACATGCGTAGCTTCCTGCATACAATACAATAAGTTAACCTTGCCAAAGCACACCATGTAGTCGAATTGTGTACCAAAATGAAATCCAAGTCTAGTACCAAGAAACTATTAGAGACCCCAAACTACGTTTCCCAGAGAGCCCTTTCCTTACCAACCACCTCCTCTGGCTCAATTATCTCTGATTCAGCGAGGTTAATTGTCGTATACAAACAATGTGCTTCATATGATGAAACAAAGTAATGAAATGTATTCATGCTTCCCATTCAAAACATATTTTTATGGGAAAACTCCGGTTGTAAATGTGCAAATCTATGAGAATCTGAAATGGACTGGGGTCAAGCACAAGCTTCCGGCCGGAAGATCAACGTTGCAGCATTCATGGTTAAAATATTTTGAAACTAGAATGCAGAGTCATTCCTTTCGAAATGAGCCTGTGAGGTAAAATAAATATAACTCGATCAAAGCCAAGCAACATCACCACACCATTCATAAGGCATTAACAACAGAAGAGTAATTTCATGCGTATGGAGTGTCTTTTGTGCCACCAGGGACTTGTTATTTGGAAGGAGCCTTGACGCTTTAAAGTGGGGTTTACACCGCCAAGTTTTCACATTAATATGTCTCTTGTATCTTTCCTGGCATTTCTTTAACACTTACATTGGATTAGTTAGTTAATGCAAAAGGGATTTTTCGTATGCTACATCAGCAGTTAGACTGGGGGTTTGTCGCTATTACCATACCATTGCCAGTTGTTGGGGAATTAAAAAATATTGCATCTTTGGACGCTCGGTGACGCGGATGAGAGCATACCAGTAACGTTTTATATAAAAATGTGTGCATGATTCTGTACCAGATTCTATACCAGTCATTTCATGAAACGTCAGGATTTTTTTCGAATTGTTGTGACAAAAGTTAGACTTCTGCCATTGCAGCTTATTTGCATGACGTTCTTCTTTAGGAAATGGCAGACCGCATTGATTTATTTCAATGAAACAGACGTTTCGGGTTTTGAAGTGCCTGCCTTGTTCTGAGTAAGACACCTGTGATAGGATTATTAGACCTAAATGAAGTTGCTAACATATTGACATCAAACCGAAGTTAACGAATAAAACAAAGAGATCCCCATCAATGAGAAGCTTATCTTGATAATCCCCTCGGGATTAAGTGGGTTTCAGAGTATTAGCATATATTAAATTTGATTCAACCTCCTTCCAAATAATAGCTAGCTGGTGCATGTCCGTTTCGATGGGTATGTACAGTTGTAGTACTAAAGACGTGACGTGATGAATTTCCTGCAAAGATGCAGTGGGGAAAGTCTTAAATACTGAGAGTAAAATGCAAATACCCATCAAGCTACATTCGTTAGGTTGTGTTCACGATCAATTAGCGTGAAATGATACTGCGTACTTATTGACATTGATAGTAAGTTCTCTCCTTTAAGCAGTCTGTCCTTAAGTAAGCTCAGTTAGTAGGAAGTTGATTTAATACACTATGGCATCCCACAAACCCATTTAGGAGTAGCCGTATAATTTTCATATTGGTGACTTTACATTGCCTGACATTTATTTACAATATAACTCTGCACTGGTTGGTCAATAAAGACTTATACATTAGACGTGTTCCCAGTTAAGCTCACACACAGTTGTATTTCATTATGGCGTTTAGCAGCTGAGGCTCAGTACTGGCTACTCTATCATGGAGGTGTACTAGAAAGGTGTTGTTGTGTAAATTGGAGGAGGGGCTGGAAGTAAACTTAGGGAATCTTTAAATCCAGACAGTTGATAATAACTTTACTACAAATCTTGAGCCAACTGTAAATAATACTGTAATAAACTAGTATCATTAACGTAAACTGGCTACGGGAGACTCCTGCTTTAATCTTCAACATTAACAGCAACATAACGTTTCATAGTCCATTCTCATAGGCTTACTTTCTTGTGACCCTTTATATTAACTTGCAAAGTGACACAATGAGTAGCGGGTTTACCAAAAGAACAAAAAACAAAACGCTTACGATGTCATCCACTTATGAGGGCTCCTCAAGGCAAAGAATTTTATGCTGCTATTTGGATAAATTGAAAAGTAGTAATATTAGTTATTCTTTACCGGTTCAGCAACGGTTATGACAGTCAATAGACACTACAGACGCAAACAAGTGCTTTCTTGTATTTTCCTCGAAGCTATTTATGAACAAATCTTTCATTGTAGGGAACAACCTTTGGACCTTTGTGATAACAAGAGGAACGTAAAGTATACTTTATTCTGTTTTATCAGTAAGTTATGTTTATGTTGCCATGCTTATCAACCCTTAATATACATGGGAAAGGTCAAACATGAGTAAGCTTTTACCCTTCTTTACCGTTATAACACTACCGGTATACATACAGCATCAGGAGACCGGCCAAATCCAATTATTAAAACAATCATTATAGGCTTCATGCCATGGTTACGGATCTACCTCCCATCTGCTATTGAATATATACATTTCGTTTTTATCAGGTCTATAATCTCTTCGGTAGCCATTAACCTGGCCACAGCTTCGAATTCTCCATTCACTTACCTTATCTTAACAACACTCAATTACAAAATGTGAAATAGAAAAATCATTACCATTGCGTGGGTGGGACTTTCTTCCCTCAGCACAAAGTTCAAGCTCATCTGTCTTTGTCTCAACATTTTGTCAAGATTATGGTTACACAATCAACATGAATTCCCATACGTTCAAGGCAAATGTATCAGAATTGTTCGAATAGTAAGGGACATGAAGCAGACACTGTTGTATACATGTATACATGGCCATTTCTAAAACCATCTCAAAAAGCGTTGGAATTATAGCCCGCTTGCGTCATTATCTTCCTCGTAAGATCCTTGTCACACTGTATAATAGTCTGATTCATCCCCACTTATCCTATTGTGCTCTTCTCTGGGGTGGTACTTATTGTTCCAGGATTTATCCCCTCTTAGTCCTTCAAAAGAGAGCTCTTCGCCTCATAGTTAATTATCACCCGTCTCAAACAACCCGTGACTTGTTTGCAAAACTCAACATTCTCCACGTTTTCGATATTCATCGTTATCAAATTGGTATTTTTATGTACTCCTGGTGTAACAACACTCTTCCTAATATCTTCAGATCCGTGTTTCACTTTCGACATGGGACACACACACCTTACACGTAACATGAATTCTCTTTCTACTCCCTCATTTAGGCTTATATCTTCCCAACAATTAATTCGTTTCACTGGACCCATTGTTTGGAACTCCCTCCCACTTGACATTCAACGTTGTCACTCTGAACTTCTTCAAGAAATCTCTCAAACTTTTTCTAATGAGTAAAAGTAGCTGACTTTTCTTTCTCATCTAGTTTGTTTGTTTTTTTTATTATTCTTTTCTTTCCTTTTTGTAAACATTGTCTCTTTGTTGTTATAAAGTACTGCTACGGAGGGCTCTTTTCACAAGCTCCATGGAACATTTTTGAGTTTTCCTCCCGAGTCTTTTTCCACTTTTATCTCTGCTGTATTATTTTCGATATTGTATAAAATCTAGTGAAAAAAAGACTCAAATAAATGTCGTCGAAATCGAAATCGAATCGAATGTATACATGAATAGAAAAATCTCCGTATCTTCTTTGAAGATGTTGCTGCCTTGCAATTTATCTATTTTTTTTTCTTTTGCTATGTTTGCACTGTGCATATATGTGCTCTTCTCTCTGTTTTAGTGTAGCAGTAAATTCTTTGGGGGAGGGGTTCAATGTCAAGGTATCATAGAAAGCCGTATGCGATAGAGTCTGTATGATATGATAACCAACTTAATACAGATGTTAGGTACAGACAGTATAATTTTGATAAGCATTCTGATAGAATAATGTGGTCTCATTGAACTGTACAAATTACTGACAGTTGGCAAGGAAATGGGATGCTACACTCAAATCATTTATGTGTAAGATCTTCTAAGCTAAGGGTGCCAACGTTATTCCAACGTCTTTCAACTACTTCCAATCAGAGTTAAGGAGAAATTGCAGTCACCCCAATTGAATTAGTATAGCCGGGTATGCTTATTAATAAAGTGGCTACTTTCAAGAATGTGACAATATTTTTGATGCGTTTTTGTAATCTTCATGCAGATAAACTCCCCGGTGTACCTTCAGTAAAATCAATATTGTTTTTTTGTTAGAAACAAAATGAAAGATAAGCATAAGGCAAAAAAGAGTACATTGTGCGATAAAGCTGAAATGTGGAAATAAACTTGGAGCGACCGCCAATTCTCATCAATCATTTCACTGTCTATAACATTCCTTCGTTTCATATTTATGAAGCTCTTCTTAACAATACTCCCTGATTAAACAATATAACCATCCTAATTCTGTCAACCTTTGTTATTTGATTCCACTTGGTATAACAAACATGGTTGTTAACGTTTTAATGCTATGAAAATAAACTTGAAAAAGACTTAGCTGAAAGTTTCGTTTCAACTTTCCTTGTCTTCACGAAAAAACGTATGTTTAAAGCACCGCGGAAATGGCAAACACTAGTTAGAAAAATAATCTATGAGGCTGCATTTATTATATTCTCGTTATTGGCTATTACTACATAGATCTCATGATTGTGTTTTGATCATTATTTTCTCCCTGGCTAACAAATTGTCTACTTTTCAAATTTTTAGGTCTAAATGCCTTTATCTTAACACATTGCAGTCTGAATATTCTCACAAAAGGGCGCGTTGTCATTTGGGTGGAATTATAAAAATTAAAAAATGTGAACTTATATTAAAATGTTTTGTCAAATCATGCACCGTCAACTAGATATTGTGGTAAATATGTGGGCACGGGTATAAGTTTCCTCACTTTAGAAGATCTTCCCTTTCTGAGACTTTTCAAACAAATGTTGTTTTTTCGTCTTATGTTTAATTTTCCTTTTAACTGTGGCTATCCAGAAGTGTTACATTCAGTTGGTTGAATGGAGTTTGAAAAACAATTGAATGTAACCATAGCACAGACTGAAGTCGTGGAAGTTAACAATTAAAAAATTAATAACAACAGATTGAAGATTAATACATTTAGATGTTTTCATTATAATTACAGAAATACTGTTTATATTGGCAATTGCAGCAGAGAAGCTAGTTCGACCCTTCCTCCTTTTAGTAGACCGACTGATTACAGCATTTTATTGTTCCTCATTTATTATCACGTTCTGCTCATTTTCATGGAACTGTAAGAAATTAAAAAGGATAATGTATTACCAGCATTTTTGTCAAATTATGGAAAGCCAAATCGACATAGTGCTTAATAACTATTACTTACTCATATATTTACACTAGTGTGAAAGGTTTCCAAAAGGGAAGATCTCCTAAAGAAAGGGAAATTTATATATATATGCCCACATATTTACCACAATGCCTACTTAATTTGCGTGATATGAAACAAAATTTTAATAGTTTTTACTCTTTTAATTTCTTATTATTCCATAAATATGAGCTGATTGAAATCATAACGCCCTGCAAACTTTTGAATGGCATGTAGGGGCTTCTATTTAAAGCACATTGTTCAAACCATAGGCCCTTACTCTCCCCCGCAAAAGTACAATTGGCAATGCGCAGCGAACAATTGCGTTAAACTAATCTGGGGAATACTCACTACTAGAGGACTGCGAATTCCCTCACCACTGTAGGAACTTATGCAGGATGTTATATCCTGGAACGCTACTGGGGAGTGAGTTATTTCTAAAATTTGGCAGTGCTATCACCAGTTGTCGTGCAGAACTTTGTTTTGCCAGAACTCGCTTTGACAGAATTGACACATTCCAACTCTTGTAAGTTTTATTTAACAAACATACCATTAAGATTTCATGGACTGTTTTTAAAATTTACAATTCCTAAAGGATTGGAAGGTAGAAAAGAATATATTTGGTAAAACTGCTTTATGGGAGAAAAAAGGAGGAGGTGAGGTTCCTTTATAAGTATGAACCGTGACTGGGAAGTTTTTTGCAGGACTACTTGAAGGATATTAATTGCAGCATGCATCATTCCCGGGCCGTCCTCAGGTGGTCGAAGGAGAAGTTACCCACCACTTAAAATGCGATATGCCAACTTTTGCTATTACATTAATTTTTAATTTCTTGTTGAAAACGTAAGGAATCTATTCAATCACGATGAGGAGTACATGTGTGTATGTGTGTGTGTGCGTTTGCCTGTGACACTTAGATTGTAACCACGATTTGGTCAAAAATCGGTTTAGAGTAAGTACCTTACCGCTCTCTGTGCCAACAAGGTTGAATTAGTGTGAAGAGATTCTATGATGAGTGTGGTAACTAATTTTATACAATCATGATAAATGACAGAATTGTCATGAAAGCATTTCACTCCCTACTTCCGTTGTCCTTCTCACATTTCTTCTCAACCGTCTTTTTTGTATATTTTTTTTTCTTTTTTGTGTCCCTTTTCTATTTTACTCCCTTTGATTTTTCCCTTTTGCTTCTCTTTTCCGGCGGTGACAGAATCTTTTTAGTTAGGTTTTTAAGTAGTTCTCATTCTCATTGTATTTCACCGTCTCTTATTAACCCAGCCAACAAATCTAACAATCGCACAGTAACTTCCATAGCAACTGTAACAAACCCTCGTTCTTACGTCGGCTGTACCCCCTTTCCAACCCAACATTCTGTCACCAACAATTGCGTCAAATAATCTGTACATGGACACTGTAGTGGTCTTCCCAACGGCACATTGGTATACTCTGCATTTCATTCTGTGTATATGCTTGTTCAATATTTTTGCTACGATAACTTAAAGGGAAATATTGTGTTTGAAAAGATATCACAAAATTACATTAATGTAACTCCATTGTGGTCTTTTCCCCTCTCCAAGCATGAATCACTAATAACTTGCAGCAGATCAATACTAATGTTACGAAATATGGACAATAAAGCAACAGTTTTTCTAATCAAAACAGCTCGTTATTAAACGATAAACCTCGCCCACATTGCAACGTTTTGTGCTGCTGCATATTCAGAACGGTTACGTGGGGTCATATTTACACCCATCAGGCAATAAGTGTTGACCTTGCTAACCCTGTGCGCCATACTCACAACAAACTATCACAGCAGTTTCCGGACGGCCTGTACAGTACTGTTGGGATATTGCAGCCCACCCAGGAAGATGCAGCGTCGTCTCCCTGGTTCACCATACAGGTCACCTCGACATGCATTGAAGTGCTACTACCTCGGAGCAGCAGCTCCATGATCTGTTGAGCAATTGAAGGATATTTCGTAATGGTTTTCGAGTGACATCACAGGTTCGTAGTTTTCGTTTTCCACTAAGGCCTAGACCAATAGTACCAGTTAAGAACCAAAAGTCTCTTTTACATCCTACTCTCTCAAGATCGAAGCAACCTGCTAAGCACCAAGGGCTCCAATTCGAATTGTAGTAGCCTAGTACTTTGTGAAAAGTATAAAAGGGAGGTAGTAAAACCCCGTAGTATACTTACTGTAGTTCAATACAGACAATGTAGCAATAATTCTCAGTAGTTGCAATTTAGGCCTACGAACATTTTGCACATGCCGTAGAAGGCCTCTGTTATTGTCTGACGTACGTGATGAAAAGGATTTGATTAGCTGATTTCAAATGAGAGGGAAGAAGGTGTGGTTTTGCATGCATAATTGTTTGGGTGAACAAATTTATCAGTTTTCACAAAAAGTTTAATTACTTGTTTATCAGTACTCACTGAGTAGAATTTTTTCCCAGTTATCTCTGTTTCATCAAACGAGACCTGGTCGTATATAAAAGAGGAAAGGGTAAATAAAAGGTCTAACAAACGCAATATTTCCCTTTAATAGAAGGTGTGTTTATTTCATTTACTCTTTATATCAACCGATTACTGCGCTCAGCAGGCCCACATGTCCTCTCTAAGTAGTGTCATTTCTAGGAACCTTATCAGGATTACATTCGTAAACTTACTGTTTTAGAAGAAGTCTACTCGTTCCCTGCGGAAACCATTCCTCAAGTCCAATAAACGTGTTATGGTGGAGCTCAACCCTTTGACTGCTGAGCACACACCCACAGCATATTATTTGAAGTTCATCTATTACATGATGCCAGCCCCATTCGATCGTCCTATTTAGCCTCATTGAAAAACCATGTACTTTTGTGCGCTTACAATATTACTATTACGAAACATATATTGTTACACATGCGTACTCATACACGTTCACATATTTTTGCACTTAAACAGACACGAAAACAGGTCACATACAGGAACACGTTTCCGTATGGTACAAACTTGCGTTTTGCACACTTTCTTGTTTGCGCATGTCTTATTCGTGTACATATGATCATACGCATGAACCCCTTTTCCCTGCAAATATTGCATCAAAAAGGCCAAAAGTCTTGTAAAAATTATGTCTTAAGATAGAATCAATGGCTACTGCACACACGTACATGCGGTTACATTACAGTGAGTAAATAAATTATATTGTTTTGTTAGAGGTCAACGACCATCTGAGTACACTGGAGGTATAACTACGTAAACCCTGTGAATTGCTTGCAAACAAATTACTTCAAGCTAGGAAAAGTGGATGCTTCTCGTACTTGATATATATTTTGAGAAAAAACACTGTATGGTATATGGTGAAAGTAAAAGGTCATTTAAGGTCACCCAAAGTCAAAACTGAAAACCCCTGAAGAGGATATCTCAAAGCAGGAAGCCGTTAGGAAGGAGACACAGCAACCAAATTTGTCAGGCAATACGTACTTGAAAATTGATTAATCCCATTCAGATATCAAACTTTAATTAAAAGATCCCTTTGTTCCTATGGTTTAGCCTTGCTGACTTGCCCCTTCCTATTAATGATCTGCCCCTTTAACACCCAAGTAATCCTGAAGCAATTGCTTTTGCAAAAAACATTCTTTGATCTGAGGTTTGTTACCGACGGGGGCCAAGCTTTAATCAAGATTTTTACGTAAACGACTGTCAATGAAAGCTTAAATAATGCACCTCCTTTCAGGCGCGGTTTTACGGGGGGGGGGGGCTTTGGGGACTCAAGCCCCCCAAAATTCGCTCAAGCCCCCCAAAAAAATTTCCGAGGTTGTGTGCTATCTTCATGCTATATTTAAGTGTACTGAGAAAAACAAAATTGTCCAATACATTTGTGCACATCTTAGTCCAGTGGATTTAGTTTCTCAAATGTGTCATGCAAGATAGGCATGTGATCACGTTTCTTGTATCCACGTGACGTACGTACACCGTTGTTTTGACTGCATGTAGTACGACAGCCACGCTTCGCCATAGTACTGTATTACGACGGTAGGCACAGTGCGGGCCCCTACTAGCTTACCCAGCTGCATTCTTACGTTCGACGCCAGTCCCAGGGGCGTAAATACAGGTGTGTGTGGGGGGCGGGGGCGTGAAAATCAAAAGTCGGTCTCTGAGCGCCAAAAAGTAGGTCTCAAATCCAGTGATTGCTCAAATCCAGTTCAGTATGCCTTTGTAACAGTAGACCAGACATGAACAACATTTGATACCTTACTCAAATTGAAATTCCTGCAGAGATGAAGAAAAAGTGAAAAGATTGACCTAATTTTCTACTGACTTCCCGAATTTTTGATCGAATGCCCGAAAAATGTGCAAAAATTTTCGCGCGCTTCGCGCGCCTGTAGTGGTTTAGTGGTCTATTTCATGCACCTGAACTGCAACGGATTTCTGGCAACTTTTTGAGAAGTTCGGGCAAAAAATTTTCTGGACCCCAAACTGTAAGAGTCCCATACGCCTATGATTATTACTATCAGTGGCGTACGCAGGGGGGCCATGCCCCCTCCCTGATGCCAATTTTTTTTTAGTTCCTAAAATACTGAAATTTTTTTAACACAAATTCTGCTTCAAAATGTAGCGTATGTGGCACCAAATTGCATGTAAGTACATCTAATTTTTCAAAAATTTTCAAAGGGGAGGGACACCCCCTCCCCTTAGACCCTTCCCCCGGGCGGGCGATCACACAACATAGTGCACCCCCCCCCCCCCGTGAGAGAAATCCTGGGTACGCCACTGATGGAGTCCTCCTTAGCATCATTCCCCAATGTCGGTATTGATAATGACAGAAAATTTTATTCTTCCCTTTCAACCCCTCCCTAAGCCCCCCCAAAATCTCGGTCTAGAACCGCGCCTGCCTCCTTTGTGTCACTACGAATTTGATGCGTCGTCTGCTTTGAGCATTGTTAAAGCCTAAACCTTGTTTTTTTTTTAAATTTTGGCAAATTTTCTTATCACTTACAAATATACTCGAAATGTAAGTTTTGTGGAAAGAGTCTTCAACAAACTAAACAGAAATGACATGTACTGCTGCCACTAACAACAGGAGGGTAATATTTCATATGTTTGTGTGACGACTGTGATACAAAAAGGTAACTGTTCAATGTAAGAATTAAAACTATCCATTGTCATTTTAAAAGTTGGTCACTAAAATTCTAGCTATTGTAATAGACATTTTGAAGAGAAAGGCAAGTTACCATCGGATATGAACATTGCTTCAATGTGTCTAAGATAGAATGTTGGGTCTCCTTCCTAACAGTTCCCTGCTCAAAGTAAGAATCAGGAATGATAGTCGTAATTATGGTGTGGATGCAGTATAAAGTCAGTGAAAGGACCTAGTTAAATGGAGCAGATAACGCAGATGATCTGAGATGTGTGCGTCCGAACATACGAAAACCGTTTCAGCTGTGTGTAAACATGATATTTCAAGAAATTTAAGGCTGAGGGATCTCATACTTAGCATGCAGTTGTCCTTATTGAGGACAAAATATGGGAGTCACAAATTATTCGGATTCGCTGGAGGTCATACAGTGAAAGCCTCGTAAATAGTAATATGTCCTAAATGAACCTTACGTAGTCTCATAGTTGGCATCTAGATGCCCCATTCAGAGCTCAAGTCAGCCAGTTTCGCAGGGGTCAAAGTTTATTTCAGTGTGTGTAGGAGGTGAAGGGTATCGGTCAATTTACATCACTGAAGCTGAAACTATGATATCTCAAGAAGGGAGGTTTTGATGACTGTTTCACTGGTCAGGTAGGTATCAAAGCTAACATTGTATGAAAGATCCCATCTTTTTTCTGGGAAATCAAAGGTATTAGAGGTCACTAGATGTCTAACTGACATGTTAACGTAATATCTCAGAGGTACAACTTACTTTGGTAACTTAGACTATGATTCTTGGTTCAGAAAAGAGTTTGTTATTGCAGTTTGATTTTACATCGAAGTATATACATACTATTTGCAACTTCAAGATGAAATTGTCAATTTGAGATCTCAGAGCAACAAAAAATTTTCGGCAGGCAACACTTTGCCCTTGCGTTCTTTGATTGTTCTAACCGAGAATTGTAACCGAGTCATTTTCCTGGATATTATAGGAGTGACAGTGACAACAAAGTTTTTCTTTCGGGATAGCTAAATGCTTAAAGAAAAGCGTTTTCTAAGAAATGCAAAGTTTCTCACAATTTTTTACCAATTTTTTATGGTAACTATGTCGTCTAATTGCATCTTCGACATTAAACTGTAATTTTAAAGTCGTTACATAAAGTCATGTTCTGCAAATATATGAGTGAAATGGAATTTCACACAAACCTGAATTGCAATTGTTAAAATATTTGAAATGCGACGATTACAAGAGCTCGAGCCTAAGTACTAGCGAAACAATTGGACCTTTTTAATTTAATTTTGTTACTAGGAGTAACCCTGTTCCTGACGAGAAGGTCCGTATATATTCCTGATTGTATTTGATTCTATGTAAGTTCTAGTCGAGCAATAATCATGCACCAATAATAACTGGAGTACCTTTAAGTTAGCCTATACGAATGCAAACAAGGTCATGTTAGTTTCCCTAAACAGGAACTACTTTAAAGTCTTTAATCGTCTCCTAGGCGAGAGTTACAACATAAATAATCATCGCCTGTTAAGTGTGTTATTATACTAATGACTTTACAAATTCAAGTCTCAACCTGTGAGCCTAAGTGGAGAGTCAAGTCCGAAATCAAATCTCAAAATTGTCGAAAATCGTAGAGGAACGCATGCTAAGGACTAGGAAACCCCTGAAATTGTTTTTAAATCAATTTTGTTTAAATATTAAAGGGTCCGGCAATTTGCTTGATTTTCGACTATTTTCTTGATAATGGACCGTTCAGCCCCCCCCCCCCCCAAAAAAAACGTAACTGCCTTGTGTGCCTATGACAATCTTCAAGTCAATTCTAGAGTAATTGAACATGTTTGTAATCTTCAAGTCACAGTGTGTGGTATTATCAGTGTGACAGCGTTACCTTTAAGGTTTTAAGTTTACTTGTGCCTTTTTATTAAAGGATATCAACAATATATAAATAACTCTTTTGGGCTTGTACTGCCTTTTCTTTTAACTGCGTTTGATTTTTGAACGGTTTAAAAGTATCAACAAAACATGTTGCATAGGCTGACCTGGTACAGAGGCTTGTAAAACTCTCATAAAATAAACTTTCAATAACAAAATCTGAAGAAACAGGTGTCTTGGATAAGAATATGACCCGAGAGTTCAGAAGGAGAAATCGAGCACTTTCCACCACACCGTCCAAATACAGTTTTATTTTAGGGTATCTCTAATCATGTTATAGTCATGTCATTTTTCACACGTGTTCATAAGTAGGACATTAATATTAGAATTAATGTACTAGCAGAGATATGCTTGTGAAAATACATTTTGTTGTTCTCCATAATTTATTTTTGGAATTCAGCCCTCTCCTTTCTGTGGCCACAAAACTACACAATTTGTAGGATGCTACCCAGGGTGGAGTGATTGGTCTGCGAGGTTTGGTATTGTCAGCTCTGGTGACTTTATATGAACTTTGACCTACAGCAAAACGCTTAATATGACAAATCTACATGTCCGGTTATTCCTGTCTCGAAATACCGTGTTTACAATGTTTTCGATTTTTGACCTCTGGTGACCTCAATGAATCTGGCTTCTACAAAAGATACCATACTTTTTTATTAATAACATTAATTTATGTACCAAGTATACGAGAAGTCCATCATTCATGTCTTGAAATATGGTGTTTAAATTGTTTTCTGTTTAAGACCTTTGGTAGACCTCTTACTTAAAAAATCAAAAGCGTTTTTTCCTTTGTGAAATAAAGTTTTAATAAACTAAAAATGAAAGTATCCATCATTTGTACACTAAGACAACGTCTGCATGCAATTTTCAAAGCTTTCGGGGGACCTAAGATAAACTCTGTTGAAGTTGTATGTCTTTCTATCCATAAATGAAAAGAAAACTACATCTGATACACGGGTACCTCAAATCAGTCACTTGTGATGTAGAAAGGCAAGCAGTTTCTTCAAAGTGTTTACTTACTATTATACGATTTCTTTTATAACTCCATGGGCAAATGTGTCAAGTACTAAGTGCAGTTTTCATTTATGGCTGTGTCCTATTTTGGGGATTTTAATACAGCTGGGATACATAAAGTGCGCAAAGCCTTCTCTGCACAGAGACACAGAGTACATTATCGCGTCACTGCGCCAGCCAAAGCAACAATTAGTCCGAAACTATAAAATTCCAGGATAAGTCTAGTCTCCAGACTTTGCCAAATTGCAGAGCAAGTCGCAAGTGGAGAGGCAAGTCCATAATAAGTCCAAATCATATCCAAAATTTTAAATAATGTGACTGAAGTCTGACTTTTGTGTGATTCCAGTCCTCCTCTCTAACTCTGTAGTGCATTATAAGAAATTAGTCACTGTACAGTGACGACATGCCACTCTTAGGTGTGTTACTGTATTGAATAGAAATATTGCACGAGGTGGCAGGCATCTATGAAATATTGATATTGTTTTTTGATGGAGATTCGCAGATCTTGTTTCAATTGCATTCACACGTTTTTGGCTGTTTCGCGCTATATAAACCTTGTAACATTTTAATAGCAATTTTAATTACAATTATTTTTTGTAATCTCTAGGTTAAAAGAGTGCAGAGCCTGGATGTTCTCCAAAGTAAAGCAAATACAACTTGCCTAAAATTATTTACACTTATGTACTTACACTTTATCATGCACTTACACTTTATACACATTGTTGCTTATTGTGTACAATTAGTGTAACTGGGCAACTGTAACTGAGGTTTGGGCATGCAAACTGTTATTTTGATAAGCGATTTTAGAGCAAATACACTTCTACTTTTAGATGGGTAGAACGGAGGCACTAAAGCGTTATCCTGTCTTACATGCCTGGTTGCTAAACCTTTCGCAATTGGTAATCTGCACTGAGGCGCACTGGTATACATTTTAACTGGGATTCATCACTGCTTTCAATAAAAATCTCTTCTTACATTTCCTAGTACCAGGCACGTAGAGAAGATTTAAAATTATACCAATTGAAAGAAATCCTGTTTAACCTGTTTCACTACGGCAAATCCTACAGGATTGGGCAATGGAACTCATTTGTTACGCGATCGCAGTCAAGTTGGTATGATAAGACTCCAATGTCGAAAATTACGACTGCCGGGCATTCAAGGATTTAAGTTTAAATAATATACAATTTGTGCGTTCCTTTCTTGAGTTATATTTACTTTGGTCTGTTTTAAGATTCTTAGAACTTTGTAATACTGAAACTCAGGCCACAACTTTTCTTGAATTCATTGCACCAATATCACAAATAGATGCCTCTTCATGGTATGATATAATGGCACACAGCTTATTCTGTGGGGTACTGCTTAACAGCTAAGAAAGGTAGATAGTAAAGGTGTTACCGTTTACGGTCTGGATATATTTAGACTCTTTGTGACACTTTTACAATCATATTATATAACAGAAATAAGAATTTGTAAGCACAATATCCATAACATAAAAACTGCATTACCTCTCTTCAGCTCTCGTGGTGAAGCTGATTTATATTTAGATTCCCCCATACCCTGCTAATTGCAACAGCCCGTTGAATTACTTGACCAAAAGACAACTTCAATGACTTAATAAAGTTCAAACATTTGCTGCCAGGATAATAAATGGTATCAATTCTAGCCAAGCCGTTTCTGGCTACCTGTTGACTTAGGTACTTAATTGACACTTCTCCTCCTTTCGTA
Organism: Holothuria leucospilota; assembly: GCA_029531755.1. Taxonomy (NCBI): domain Eukaryota; kingdom Metazoa; phylum Echinodermata; class Holothuroidea; order Aspidochirotida; family Holothuriidae; genus Holothuria; species Holothuria leucospilota. The sequence continues at coordinate 44,610,893 of CM055971.1, forward strand.
AAGATCTTGTTTTGGAAAAGCTCCCTCTTATCTGTGTGGTATTCATATTACTGTGTAAGCCCTCATCACACTACTACTGAGATTAATTTGGCTTTTCCATTTTTGAAGCATGACAACTTGGGGAAAGGGAGTTTGTTAGGGTGAACCGAAATAATTGAATTCTCTTCCTGTCAAAAATAAAAACTCTAATTCTCTTCCGCTTTCAGTGTTAAGATGGAAACCAAGCTTTTTGATTTAGCTTTCCTTAAGATTGTTTGAAGCGCAACTGAGCAGATTATGGTATATAGGGCTATGCAATTTAATGACATGATGTAATAAAATAGTCTTAACTTCTCAAATAGTTTCCAGTGTACATGCTGATGAGGTGGTATTTGTGCTATTACATCGAACTGTCAATATTTTTCAATAGTGTTTGTTCCTTTCGTGTTTCCAAAACATGACCGTTGCTTCGTTTCATATTCTTCTCCTATATTATTTGTTTCAGTCAGAATAGTTTAGCACAGGGGCGTAGTTAAGCCCAGACGGTTCCTTTGAAACTCAGTGAAGATCTTTCTAGGCGTAAGGGACTGCTGTCTATGGGTTAATGATTGTGCCTTACCATTTTATGCCTGTTTACACCCAAATACGTAAAACGCCTTTATGAGGCCAATTATGTATTCAATTTTTTCTCTTTTTTCAGAAGATTCTCTGTTATTTAATTCTGGTAGAATATTATCAAAATCGGTAATTATAAAGCAGTCAAAGTTCCTTCCTACCACCAAATTACTAAATAGAGTACACACAGCACAATAACAACAGACAAAAGTTAAGTATTTCAAATCAAGGTGTACTTCACCTAAGGTGAACGTTGGTGTTTTCTTTCTTTGGTTACATGTGTTTTTCATTCCTGTGAATAATGTTTGAGGTTTTCTGCCTTTGGGTTGACAAAAACAAACTTAATATTTCCTGCCTAGATTTATTCAGGGCAGTTAGTGACGTAAGTCGCTACCTTTGGTATTTAACATTTCTTCTAGAATCAATAATAGGAAACCAAGTACCTCGAGTAACATGCGAATGATTTCATACGTATATTACGATAACTTTTAACAAAGGGTACTGACATTAGTGCATGGATTCCTTTCGAAAAATTGACATTCTTTGACAAAGTATGATTTTAAAGCTGCAGTATTTCCGCGTTCGTAGAATGTTGACCTCTACCCACAAGACAATGTTTTTTTAAAGAATATGTGGAATCAAACTGTTGTGAAAGGATTGTAAGCGAATAAATGCATAATGGATAATGCAAGCACACAAATAATGAAGGATTTTTGCGTATCATATCAACAGACCTGCTAGGCAATGAGTGCAAAAGCGCTTAGGCCAGTATCCTTCCTTACGATGGTTGTCGTTATCGTTTAATATTTACATGTAAAACACTTAAAGCTAGATGTTAGCGAGCTGCTCAAAGTATTATGAAAGGCATTATCTATAACAATGATTTGCACACGAAAGTTGTATAACTTCATGAGTATTATAGAAGATTTTATAATCATGACGGGATACTATTTTTCAAATACTGTGTGAGGGGTTTGAGATTTTGATGACCAGAAATCGATGATAGTAATTACATAAACTGAGTTTAAACTCCTTTCGAGGTACGAAACTGGTATATCTCCTTAACCGTCAGGAAACCTTACTAAAGTTCCTTCTTTTTTGTTTGGCAGCGTACAATCAATTAGATGTTGTTTTTGTTTAATACAGTGGATAGTCACTCGAAAAACATTCCTTGGGTGACAATTGGGTGTAGACATCTTTCTCGATCACAACCCTTTTTTAATTTTGTAAATTACAAGGCACATTTGCGGTTTACCGTCATATTTTTTATCCTTTTGGAAAAGTTACAACTTTGTATATTCCATTAGCAAAGAATTTCTGAATAAATTTTTCATACTTTGGAACATTTGAAATGTTTATTTTTTTTACTATGTAAAATGCAAACTTAACTGTTTATAACTTGTGACGTAATTATGGTTGTCGAGAGGACTTTGGCAAGCTAGTTAATGATTTCGGCGTGATGCTCCCACCGTAATTTCAAGTTTCGTTTATTTGTTAAATAATAATGCTCAAAATGCATTTTACATGTGCAATAGCTTGACCGGTGACTAATTGGAACTCTCAATCCCCATCCGTCAAATAAATCATGCATCCACACATCAGTGCTCCTTCTTACGTTAAATTAATGTATTGACGATGATAATAGATTCAAAATAGCGGGAAAAAGATTAATGCATTGGTCAGTATCAGGATTTTGTGATTAATTCCGGTTTTAATTTTGTTAGATTTTCCCCAAGTTAACAAAATCTTTTCGCCACCAGTCGTATAGGAACAGAGTCCGAATTGAGGACACTAATTTCAAGAAGAGTCCGGACTTCTTTCATTGTGATTGCACTCTGGAAGAATGGAACCTCGAAAATTTTCAAAATGGAGTTCAACGCTTAGCTTCCACCATTTAACTTAAAGGAAGAAAATGTGACAGGATTTTTCTTAGGCTCTCAAGACCAATGAAGAAATGACTATTGAAACTCACCGTCCGTGGAATGGGAGGCTTTCAAAGAAAGAGGGAAAGTTTCCTGAGACAGTTAAGACGGTTCTTTCTTAAACATCCTCTTTTGCATGTTTTGAATGTTTTAGAATGTCTTCATTCTGCACAAATGTTTTTGCAAATTGAATGCCTAATAATACAAAATACCAGGTGAACAAATTTCGGGCTACTGCTAAATTACATTTTCCTGGCTAAACTTTTACCAAATATAGGGTACACTGATTTCACAATTTAGTGTGAACTTTGCCTTTAGATAATCTGATTAGCCAGTTAAGTTTAATGGAACCCTTATTTTTGACGTGGAGGGTTGTTAGTTACAATGTCTTGAAAATCACCAGAAATGATATACAGCTGTTTTCCTTTGTAGGCCTAAAGTTAAAACCTTTAAACATTTCAGTCCTTAAATGGAATACCTCTACTTAGTGGTGACACAAGTAAGAATTAAGCAAAGGTGTTGTAAGACCTTTCTTGGGTGTGGAAATTGGATGGTATGAAGCAAGCATTTTCAATATCCTATACACAAAGATCATTCCACCATTTCAATAAGTACCTTCTGCCTTATATTTTATTTAATATCGAAAGCTGTTTTTCTTGCTTAGAAATAAATACCTTTTTGAGTAAACATTTTTAAAGGTTACGTGCTTCTTGTTTCAACAACACTCCCATGCTTAGTTATACATGAACACAATTTATCCGTATAATGAAAGCAACAAACATCTCACGTGGATAGTGACGTGCAAAATGTAATTACAAAGTTCATGATGCATTCATTTACTTTTGATTGACGGCCTACTAGAGCAGAAGGTGAATTATAAGGATTAAGCAACATCAGACCAGTTAGTGATGCAAATTGATGTACACGAAATACCAATATTGCCATGGTGTCTCATGCCATTTAAAGAACACTTATAGAGAGTTTCACTATTTTTCGAGAAATTAAGATCACATTTACGACGATTTTGTAAAACCATTCTGAGGAAGTGCCACAACAGGGTATAAAGAAACCATTTCCTTGCGTGTTCCTTCTGCATCTTGTTTGACCGTAGGAGAAAATATGCCAAGAGCTCGTTAAAACTCAAAATTCAGAACTTTTTTGTTTGTAAGATTTTTTTTTTGTTTGTTTGTAAAGCTTCAAACCTATTAAGAAGATTCTAAGATTCATAATATCTATAAGAGAGCAAACAAGAACACGAATAAAGATCACAAGGCATAAACAATATGAAAAGGTAAAAACAGATAAAGGTTAAAACACCTAAGAATGATTGACCAAAACTAAGGGAAAGAAGAGTTGCAAGGTTTCGCTTAAAAAGAGCTAGGTTTTGCCTGATATGGAGCGACATAGAAGGTTAGTTATAGTAACAGAACATTAAACACATAGTTTTAAATGCGTGGGGCACAATATAAAGGTACAGCAATGATCTTTACTACTGGAAATGAACGAATGGATGAATGAACATGCAACATAGTGGGAGAGATAGTTACTAATTCGAGCAATTTTCCAAAGTGAGAAGTAAGCAGTTCTGTCAGCCTTGGATGAGTGACTACTTATGGGGAGATTATCATCAAAAACAACACAGAAGTCCCTTTACATTTGGACCCGGAGCAATATGTGTTTCCCACACATTTAAACACTGGATGTCAACCTCCAGTAATTGCTGCCTTCCACCAAGAAAGATAAAGTCAGTATTATTGTCATTGATTTTGGCTGTTTCTTCACAACTTCGGTGGTGAAATACATCAAATGTTACACATTATACTCAATTTTTGACAGGCGCAAGTAATGTCAGTATGGAAGGACATTTGGGACAGTATATAATATAAAATGCAATGTACGACACATACATTGGCAACAATAACAGACAAAAGCTGTTTGCAGGATGCCAAGATCAATATTCGTGCTCCAAGGGTACGTAAGAGCCTCTTCTGTCAATCCTACATCCTGGTATTAATCAAAATAAGGGAGACCTCGTCTTCCGTTTCCATATGCGTCAGCAAGAGGTCGTGATGAACGCGTGCTGAATTCGTCGCAGGCAGCTAGATCCCTGTCTGAAAGGTGGCTGAAATTTGGGCAAGTTTACCTTTAGACTTAACAATTTATTACTGTATCATTACTAGTGACTTCACCTTTTTCTGAATGTTGAGAATGCATTCCATTGAAAGTTTACTTTGTGACTCCTCCTGATTATTTTGAAATTGACAAAATATAATGGTGACAATTGTTGCTTTTTACTTTCAACTTAATTCTTTGTAATAATGCTCGAAATTAGCCTATTTATATCCCGAAATGACCTTCAATGGTGCTAAACTGTGTGACAGTTTGCAGTGTTTGGTGTACTCATTTACACATTTACAACTAACGGTTCCCCTCATTCAAACATGATGCAATGGAAAGTCCAAATAAAATAAAAAAAAAGCTGGATAGGTTATGGGGGGATGTAACCTTTCTTAAAAGAGCGTTCAGGCGATAACCTCTTAATGTCAGAAAAAAACGTTGAATCAGTTCTAAAGTAAAAGATTAAACCTTCAGATCAAGACGATTACAGAGTAAAAACGAGAAAAGCAGATCATATCATTTATTTCTCTCTTCAGCAAGGGGGAACAACTTTTTGGATGCTGGATTACCTGTTTCGATGTAAGCACTAGTAAGGTAATAAGATCACATTCCTAAGTTCCATACGACATGTTAGAAACAGAATACTGATTAAATCATAGTTTCTGTCGAAAGCTAAGAAAGTCTTCTCTAAGACAGCCGTTTGATAACACAAAACTTACGCTTTACTTATACTTCAGTATCACATAAAAAGAATAATACGTGGTTGAGGAACATAGCAGATTAATTTTTATGAGAAATTTCTGTCCATCTAGCATAGAAACCAAGGCACAATCGTGTTTTAGTTTTTATTCAAGATGAACCTGCCTGTCCTTAAAAGTGCCAAACCAAAGCTTGGTCAAAGATAGCACCATTTTGCATCTAATAAATCTAGCAAAAGCACAATTTTCTGAGAGGTTTGGTAGTCCTCGCTTCCCCCTTTAGAAAGAGTACCAAAGTAAGAAAAGTCAAAGGCAATGCGATTTCATGTGATCACTTCAAAGACTTGCCGATGATAGCACTGTAATACAATGGTTTCGCATCTTAGCTACTAAACGTGGTAAAATATACCTCAAAGACATGGGCGTTAATCCTGGAGGGACAGGGGGACACGTCCCCTCCCCCATATTTTGGAAATACACACGTTGACGTAAGATTTTTACACAGTAAATTTTTGACAGAAGTGGCTGTCCCCCCCCCCCCATATTCAAGGAAAGATTGACGCCCACGCTCAAAGATGAAGGGAATCCCTTCCTTTAGACCCCTTCATAGAACAGCAACTTGGCATGGTGCCGCCAAGGATGGCAAGTGTTCTAGGTACGTGACTACGTTGCATGCTTGTATTCAGTATGTTGTCAAACCCAAAGCCTAAGTAAACAAATCACTTTTATTAACTGCGAAAGCTGATGTCTGAATTGATTTACAAAGCTTTTGGCTAATTCAGAGCATTGTTTCAAAAGTTTACTTTTGCCTCCTTACAAATTCTTCAGCAAAATTGTAATAGCTTGATTGCAAGAACGTGACCGTCTCCTGATACTCTTGAGGGAGTTGCAAAAAATATTACTAGGATGAAGTGTGGTATACTTTCCAGGTTGTCAGGTTTCATGGTTAAATTTGAACAGAGATACGAAGTTACCCCAAATCCAAATATAAATTTTTAAAATTTACCAGTTAAAATAATTTGCTGCAAGTGTCAATACTCTACTATAGCACTTTATTTCGAAGTTAATTAAAATTTCTATTATTGTGACAAAATACAGACAACAACACAATAAGAAATGGACACTCTTTTGAAAAAAGTAATTATAAACAATCCTATCTAATTGAATGAATACTAAGACTAACATGTTAACATGTGTTTGGGGACAAATGAAAGAACTCTTTGAAAATATATATATATACATATATATATATATATATATATATATATATTTATAACTAAAAACAAAAATCTGTAAAGAAGATATCAGACAACTGTTATCTTGACGTTTTGCAATTTAGTCTGCATGGGCATCCCCTGCAGCTTTAAATCTCCAATGCTAATATTTTTGGGTAATGCTCGACTAATATCCCAGTTTCTAATTCATTTATTTTGTAAATACATACATAACATTAAGTTACTAGAAAAGCTAGTGTTACCATTTACATCAATTTTGGGCTAAAAACAGAGTTCAAAATCTCTGGACAAAACCACCATTAACGTACTGTATGATAATGCCTGCTGTGGTAAACAAAATGAAATGAAGATTACACCATTTTATTTGCTAACAACAATGGAATATAAAAAATGGCAACAGGTTGAATATTATATTTAATATATATTGGTTCAGTAGCAATTCCTTTCTGGCATTAGAAATAGTTACCTTAATATCTAAATGAAAGTCTGAAAATGGTAAAATTATATTATTCAAAAGTACTATCCGGAGCAAAATTCAGTGTGATAATTTGTCAAGCATTCCTTCTAGCATGGCAGATTTTTGAATCTTTATTTGCTTTTTCACTTTTTTGAAAAACAACATTTTTTCATTACGAGCACTATAAATTGTAGAAAGGTGTTCAAACGATCAACTCTGGGCACAACGGAAGGTATATATAGTTTTCCTCAAAATTCGCAGTTTTGTTGGGCAAATTATTTTTCATACATAAATAGATGAATGATAAATCAGTTTAAATACTGAGTGTTCCTAAGAATAAAACTCTCTCAGACATAATTGTCGATGGATGATGTAATTCCCACTTCTAAGGGATGTATGAATCATGTTGAATTTTTTTTGTTTATTAAGATCAGTCGAATTTCTAGCTTACCATTTAGTATATTATTTCTTTAATGTACGCAACAATACTAACAAAAAAAAAAGTATTTACCCTTTCGCAAAAGACATATACCGAGTGGTTTGTCTGTGACATACCGTTAATAAATATTGGCATGACACTGATATGGAAGTCTACACAGACCTAGCGTTTGGTTTTAACTATACCTCTAAAAAGAAAAAAAATCATACGTAAAATGTAACCACTGTTGGAAGTAAAATGTACTGCTCATAAATGAAAACATAAAAACAAAGATAGGTTAAAAAAATCTCCAAAGTTCTAAAAACGTGGCAGAAACATAACATGACATAAGCGGCCATTCTGTATTTTTGAAAAGATCGACCTGTTAACTTCCCGTTTGTTGGACGTTGTTGCCAGTGTTTGTAATTTAATTTAGTTGTCAATTATATTTTTTTAAATATTAAAACAACACAAGATTACTATCAAAGTTTAAGTTGTAACAAAGTCTAGTAAATCAGCTCTTCTGGAACTGCCAGGATTATTATGCTCTATTTTATTGTTCAAAAGTAAAGAAGGGACTAAGCCGACATTTTAATAGAAGATTATTTTTCTAATTCTATATACGGTCTACCATAGTCAATCTTAACTCAGGTATAAAGAAGCATGTATTTTTTTTTCTTTTTTGACATACGCTTCTTAATCTTTTGTATGCGCTTTTTCCAATTTTCCAAGTTTAGTAGGATAACTTAAGAAGAAATAAACTCAAATGGCAATTGAATCCTCCGATGCAACAATAAAATGTAACAGTGCAAATTGTAAGGTTACGAACAAATTGGTCAATTGAGCTGGCTAGTACAACTACATCGTGTCACTGCGGGTCATCATGCACTCTGGGTGTAAGGGGTCGAAGTGGATGGACATTGCCGTTTATCATCTTCTTAAATTTGACACCTTGGAGTTGTTGGTAGGACGGGACCAATTTTTACATACGTGTCCCCGATCACACGATTGGACTGATTACTAATAGCTTCAAAGTAAATTTTGTCTTAAATATTCGCATCCCCTTCCATACGATGTTATTTATAATACGGTATCAACAATAGCATTGTGCTGTTATTAATGTTATCTTGTACAGACAGTACAACCTAGCGATATGTTCTTTCTTAATAGTGAAACGAGGTAATTTTTGAAGTGTGATTATTTGGAGGGTTTTACGATAAACATTACTACCCCATCTTTGTAAACATTTCCAACCGACACGCAGTAAAACTCTGGCTGGTCAGTGTTAGACATAAGACCTATCAGTTTTTAGCTAAATTCTGTTAAACTTAGCATTTCTTTTGCTAATGTTTAGGGTTTTCGCTGACAAGAATAACTGAAGGCCATTCATGATATATCTTGTGCTACAAGAGGAGACAATTACGTTTTAAATTTATTTTAATTATTTTAAAGGGTTTTAATTCGTTCAGTCTTGAAATTAGTACATAGCATGGGGGAAAGTGTATTTCAATTTAAAGTATTTATGTCCTACCTTTTTCTCATTCATAAATTAAAAATATGATATGTTCTAGGTACATAAATTATCAAATAGTCATTTTTTCAATGACAGTGCAACATTAATCCAACAAAGCTAAAGTGCATTACTTTCTTTTCTGTGTATAAAGAAAAAACAGAAACCGATCATCTTTAATATTATTGAAACATTTCTTTTTGTTTAAAAACAAATCACCTAGATTTAATCAAATTTTTGCAGACTGGCCCAAGAAACTATAAATCGAGGGAAAACTGAGTCACCTCAGAAACTATTACTGCTTCAAGCTTGCTGCTTTCAGGATTTTACTGAGGTTCACATTTCGGAGTGGATCTTTATGTAACTGCCCATTGGGTTTCTAGTCCTATACCTGAGCTTCATTTAATCTGACCTTTGACCCTGTGTGTAGATGGCATGTCTTCCTGACAACTCATTGGTGATGAGCTGTGGCTTGGTCTAACTAAGTTCTGATTAAAGTTTTGATTTGAAAGTTTTGGTTACAGCTTCAGCAACCGGTTACAGTTTAATACAATTATATTTAATACAATATACTTTTATAATATGAAAAACACACTTCAAAAGACTCAATAAAGATCAAGAAATCCACAAACCTGTTGTCTGGTTTTACGAAGTGTTTTCCATTGGGTTTGGAAAGAACTCTTTAACCATGATATGAATATTTACCACAAGCCAAAGATAACTGCAATTAAAATGTCGGCTAAGAGTTAGTGCGAGAGATTCCGTGTATGACTTATAATGGTTAGCTGTTAGGGAGTTACTTATCTTATATGTATTACATAACCTGAATAATATATTTAATGCTAGGTGCTTTACGGGTACTGGTTATGAGTACAGTATAAGGTGAGAAAGTTCCAGTCGTACAGTCATGTAGTTGCCAATAATTTGAAAATAAGTTACTTAATTTAGATCCATTAACAAAAGTTTGGCCTTTGTAGAGACATGCACGCTGAAACTGCTGGGCAGAGCCCTTTCCTATTTCAAAAAAGTCATTTTGAGGCAGGGTCTACGCTAGGCCAAGTATATGTCACGGAGTTGTTATTTGACACATAGTGCTCAACGCATGTACAGCTTGGCTTTGTTGCTTTGTAAGTACAACGTTCGTACCTTTTGTAAGTAAAGAAACCACTTGGAAAATTCAAAGGAAGACGCCAATTAAGCGTCGACCATAACATGTGGTTATATAGTAATTCAACAGTTACAAGTCATGGTGGGTTGCAGATGGCTTACCAGAAGAAGAGTGCACATGAGGCAGTAATGTATGTTTCATGAGATGGCTATAGTTGACGTACAATGGTTTAAATATTTATTAGAAGTCCCCTCGATTGAAATACAACTTTGGCTTCTGCCGGTTGTAACTAGAGTTCATGCAATTTTAATAACGTTGGGGTGGAGTAAGAAACTTCAATCTTCAGACACATTTCTTCTTATCTGCAAAGGAAAAGAAAGTTGTGACTGCCGTCCAAATATCAGGTCACTTAAAGACCTCCAGAATGCGAGGTAAATTCAGAAATTATAAACGCTATGCATGCCTGTAGTAAAAATAGTACTGTCTCCGAGTAAATACACTGTAAAAGAAAAGGTGCGTCCGATTGTAAGTCCTTAAGAACTTGTCCAGCATCTCGATACGTAGGGCTGCACAAATGCTGATTTCATAGCGCCATACCAAAACGTTTTGTCAACTTGTGACCGTTTGCAACAAGGTTATTCATACTCTAGCCCAATATTCCCATCTCACTCTCTTTTTACCCTAACCATAGGATAGACCGATCATCGGGCAAGGCAAATTTAAGCGAGGGTGGCTAGGTTAAAGCAAACAAATTTAAAATGATAAAAATTTCTGTAGTGCTTCTCTGTTATTTCCGTGATATAGGGAAGTAGACGAAAACTCTGTGCAAGTCTTTAGCAACCTTATCCAACAAAGGAAGCTACTTCAAAGAAATGATAAGTCCAGAACGCAAATTCGAAACATCGCTAGTGATTTCACTTTAGCTTCAATATTTTCATTGTTTCTCATGTGCTGTGTCATCTATGTTGTTTGTTTTCTTCCCAAATGAAGCATATCAAACCTTATTGTTAGCTGAGTGAAGCTGTTTTCACAAAGGCAAAGAGTGTTTATTGATATCACACTGCATCAATTTAATTTTGTTGTGTTTTGATACTAAAGCCATGAAATGGAAAAGGCTTTCTCAGATTAAGTATTACTGAACTTTAAACATGGAACGACGAAGGGTAGGGATAAAATAGACAACTGATGGTGAGCCTACAAGAGTTCCTGATGACGTTATATTATATGGATATATTATGTTATATGTATATACCTCTGGTATGGCTGAGTTACAGGCAAGCATCGTTCAAGCTAGCAGCTAGAGTACCTTTAAATCCAAAACTGCTTGCACAGCAATTTTACTTAAGCTAGATGTATTAATGGGAAAACATTGAGTGCTCTAATTCATCAGGGCATTTTTTGTCAAGGACAATCGTGGTAGACTTATGGTGTACTTCTTTAAGAGGGTGTAACTCTTAAGTAGTTGACACACGTATAGAATTTAATGTACAATTGGACTGCACTCTAAAAATAGAATTGCTCTAGTTCTCGGCATACACCTAATGACTATACTCGTGCTTATGGCAATCTACAAACAATTCTAATCCTAGGTGCGGCTTTGCAATATGGATCCTTTTTAAGTGGGAGTTAAGTGAGAATACAGAAATTTGGCCAATTCCATCCTCTAATCTAACACCACACAATAGTCTATCAAAAGTTTATCAAAAGCCATCCTTGGGAATCCGGTACACATCCTTCAAAAGTCCCCAGAAGGGTTCTGGGACCTCTGAATCTGTTAACCTATCTTATAAATTTGTGAAAATATAATTCGCGAACACACTTATTTGCAATCTAAACAAAAGAGTATCGTTTGAATTCATTTTGGGCAAAAATAACTTCGACATCAAAACACTAAATTGAAATAGCATCTTATAATAACTGTTATATGTAACCCACGTGATCAACTGACGTCAACGTAGGCTATCCCAGATCTGGCTTGATAACAAGGTAAGCTCCAACGTGTCACTTTGTTCCTGATATTCGAAGGTGTGACAGCAAAAGGAGGAAAACAACTTACAACAGCGTCATGGGGATCTCAAGGCAAATATTACAGGCAGTGGCTGTATGTGTCGTCATACAATTGGTGAGTATCATATAACTTTTATAATGATACTTTGGATCTGATATATACTCCTTTCGATTCAGAGTAGATGAAGAAAAATGTATTCTTTATATATCTACAAGGAGTCGTTAGACTAATATATAGTTCTGCCAGCAACGTATCGTAATGTTTCCCAATGCGGAAGGGTTTAGAAATGGTGCGCTCTTTTTCTGTCATCTACGCATTATAGGAATTTCTATTTAAGAATAATAGGATACTAATAGAGCATAATCCTATTTGGTACCCCAGCTTGACCCGTATCTACACCGATAGGGTTCTTCAGGTAAGTTTCTTTACATAAACAGCCAAAGGAAATGCGAGTGTATGGTTCAGTAAAAATACTATAGCAGATGAGCAGTGGCGAAAAGTCTTAATAGTGTAGATGACACAAGTTTCATTGATGAGAAAAATTGAACAACCGAAATCGAAATATTTCATGTAATAAATATCGTACCTGACGTTACAGTAAATGACGAACAAATGACCTTGCGTAAGCCATAGACACGTGTACTCTGCGTCTTTATCCCAGGGTCTTAATTCATGCACGTATAGTATTTTGTGCCCAGCCTTTCAAAATGTTTAGAAATTGCATTTCAAAATGTCTACACACCACTTTTCTGTCAAATATTCTCCGACCCTTTAACCTGTCCACCTCGAGCCCGCTCTCCATGAATACAGCATTAAATGTCTTTGCTATACTGTTTTGATTGATTACGAGTTTGGTATCATCACATTTGTTCCTTAAGTAAATGTAACACTTTTATTGGCATATATTATCACATCAAGTATAATTAAACATGTTCATCACGTAAAACAGGGGGATTTAAAGAGGTATTAAGTTACAGAAACTTGTGATATACTCGTATGTACGCTGTTTATGCTCTTTGAAGTCAAATACATAATTAAAACTTGAACTGGACATATGGTAACACCTACCATTGGTTGACGTAACCAGACGACGTGTGATGCAAAACCTCTCGTGGAGTTATTTGCTTTTCTACCCAGCGTCCCACAGTGAGAAATTTTCCAGTGTTGAAATCTGACAGTCTGCAAATGCAATTTTCCGGTTTTTTAGCAACTTCCGGTTGTTATATGGAAACCATCTTCAAGGGCGGATCACACAACAGCGATTTTCAATCCGAAATCCGATCCGAGTTTTTTTTTTAAATTCGGATTTGTTCTAAGGATGGTCACCCTATATCGAAGACTGACCCCAGTTTGTCTCACCATTAACTGTTCTCCTACCATTATGTAACTTATGCCGCTCAACAGAGCGGTATTTTTTCTAAAATCAATCCGATTTTTGCACACGTGACGGAATAAACGCTGTCTGCCGATGTGACGTCACGAAGTAACTAGTTTACATTTCATTTTCGTACTCCTCTGATGCAAATCATGTATTTACATAGGTTGGCAAATGTTTGGCTCTCTCTGACCAGAGATGGAGAAGATTTTCAGTCAAACTCACAAAAATACGACCGTAATCCTTTCTGAAATCGCCCTAATTTGACCTAGCAGACGCTTAAGACCAGTTCCGTTATAACAAACTATGAGGCCTTCAATACAACGTAACCATAAGGTACTTCCTGGTCGATACGCCCCCACCCCCTCCCTCCTCCACCCTAACCTCAATAATATCTTTAATGAATTTTTCACCCCGGCAGCACGTGGACTATGCTGATTGGTTAAGAGAGATATCATTTGAAGCACTAGCCTGATTGGTCCAAGTATTAAGATGACGTTTCATTGGGAGCTTACTTAGAAAGTGGCTTTCATAAGACATTTGTACAAGGAGTCTTATTAGAAAGGTATTCGTACCGGTAGATCATATTACTGTAAAACCATTTACATTATTTTAAGTAAAATGAGACTGGGATTTCCCTCTCTATCCCATTCCAATAATTACTACAAGAGGAAGGGGAATATCATGCCTTATTTTAAAGGCCCATCAGTTTGCCTTCATCTCAGCGTCAACGAATATTTTAGCCTTGCATGGGCCCTGGATAGGCGGGGCTTTGTCATTTTTCGAACATGCACTGTAAAGTTTGATTCCTTAGATTTTTGAAGTTCATGTGCATGAGACAGTTACGCATAAGGATGAAGACGTAGATGGCTTTCAAATGCTGTTTTATATCTATTTCCTTATATAATTTTGAAATTGTAATGCTTTTTCCTGCATGGCGTTGCATAGCTATAAGTCAGCCATTTTATTACAGAAAAGATGAAGATATCACCCAATGTTGAAGACTCGGAATTCCCTCCCATACGCCTCCGGAATATATTCCTTGAACTCATTAAACAACCATGCTCAGTGACAACTCAGTTCCGGTAACGTGGGATACTCTCATTGGTCGAACTGCTTGGAGATCACTATCAAATGATCATCTTCGAGACAGTAACACGTCATGCCGGATGTTGAAGAGACTTTCTTTCAATGCACACATGTATTTGTGTGGCTGTATTGAATCTCTTAAAGTAACTTTTTCAAGATCACCTGCAATTTTTTCTCTTAATTCCAAAAAAGTAATGGTACTACAGATGGTTCGTGCACTCATGTTAACAAATCATACTCGACCTTGCCTCTTGCATTCTATAACTGCACTTCACATTCTTCAACATCGTTTGATAAGCATGTCTTTTCATTTTCTTGAATATACTTGTTAAGTGACCATCCCGTTGTAAAGACGTAACGGCTTATTTCTTCTTACTGCCAAAATTTGTACTTCTTATGACATCTGAGAATGAACGCAGTGAAACTAAGGAAGGTAATTTTCTTTCATGTCTCGCAAAAACAAATTTGCATTGAGAGAAGAAGCCTTTAAAGCTAAGAATATATGCAAAATTACACTCCAGGGAGAGGTATCTTTCGTTCGGCTGCAATATATATAAGACTTCTGAGCGGTGAAGAGGCATAATGTCCTTCCTCTTAATTCAGTACCCACGGCTGCCTTATGCGTACTTCTTTGACTGCAAAGGAAAACAACCTTAAACTATCAAACCTTTCCTTCTACTGAAAAATGCATTTGGACTAGGATGAGATAACATGTTTCAATACAACACTGTGCAGGAATGTATTAAATTAAGAAGTTATATCCCTCGCTAACTTTGTCTTTAGCTATACTCTGTCGCACAAGATGCTCTCTGTACTAAAAACTTGTGTGAGATAATGATATTCACTTTCAAACTTATCAATCCATGAACTAGTCATTACCAAAGTACTTTCAAATAGGTAAGTTCAAGACGACACGCGTGATCTAAAAAACTTTGAAGGTTTAGGCAGAGTCAAACTGAATTAACAATAGCTGAATGAAAATTGATCGACATTAAAGGTGGATAAGTTCAAAGCAGAGATGTGGTATTAACTGTAGATACATTGGAAAACTTTTAATTTATGCTAATCCAATTTGATCCACACAGTGCGTGGAGAATATCCTATGATGAGGGATCATTGGTTTTGATGGCATTGAACTCTTTTGTGTGGCACTTGCAGTCTTGGGGATGCTATGAATGCTCTATCGAAGAAACCAAAAGTCTTAGAACAAAAGTTGATCAATTCTACCCAGAAAAGTTGAGTAATCGCAACAAGGAAAATACACCAAAATAAAAAAATACCAAGAAAAAATTGAGGTGAAAAGTAATCGGAAACACCAACGGACGTTTGAATTTTTAATAACCTAAAGTCCAAAACCTGAAGTAGCCCAAATTTAAAGTAAGATCAACCCCCTCTAAGAAGACAAAAAATCAGCAGTCCTTTATACAGGAATTATTTGTTGCGAAATTTTATGTTTTACAATAGCGATTTGCAAAGCCTTATTATTGAAGAAGAAATTATCCAAGGATGAAAATTTGCTTTAAGAGGCTTTCTAAAATAGTTATAACATCAAGTACTATGAAATCCGTCTACGATAGTTTCACCGATAAACGAAAGGATAACTTCGAATCAGGCCAATTGGGTTGACTTCAGATCATGGGTGCAAACACGGATCCACACAATTTCGTCATCAGAACTTGTCACAAGGTAAAGAGAAAGATGAGAAAACGCTTGTGGGATTCGTGTAGAGAAATCCACAGTCACATGTCCCTGCAGAAAAATTCTAAAGACGATTTGAGATAATTCACTACGCGCCCAGTTCTACATCGGGCTAGGGGTTAACGATCCTAAAAATAGTTTTAGCCCACCCCAAAAACACTTTGCCCCAAGTTTTGTCTTTTTCTGAATGTGGTAATTTTTTACCATGTCATTTGAACAATAGAATATTTAGATAAATCTAAAACAGCAACATATGAGGCATTTTGACAGGATGTTTTCTTGGTGGCTCTCCCACTAGATAATAATTAGAGTACCTTTATAGGGAAAGTAGCGACAACTTAAATTTGGACCCCATTTTGTTTCCATTGGCTAATTGTCTAGCATACACTGCACAATGACGCCCGAGTCCCATGCAAGCTTGGTGGGTTTAAGTTATTTCGTTTCTCTTGATAATGGTGGGAAAGGGGGTAGAGTATCGCGTGACAAATCTGTTGGGTCCCAGTCACAATGAAATGGGTTGGGGGTGGGGGGGGGGGGGAAATGGCCCTAGGGGCCATATTATTAGTTTCAATTTCTTATGCATGGCACTTAATTATGAGCGATCATCTTTCCTTTTACAACAAAAGTTCACAAAATGTTTCCAACATTTTTTGGTCACGGTGGAGAACCATATGGCTGGGATCATGCGATGAAGTTCCTTTGGTTGCGCCTGGTGGGGATCGAATGGTAAGAGGCCCCTGAACACGAAGGGCTCAAAGACTAAACAGGCTACACCCTGGTGAAAGTTTTTGACACCAAATGGACATTTTGATTGTTTAATGAATCAAATTCAGAGAAGAGGAAAAAAATTTTTCCTCTGTTTACTCACTGTGTCCCCGGGGTCTCTTGGCCAAATTATAAGGCCCTAGCTATAGGGCAACCTAGTGCATGAACCGAAAATACCTTACTTAGAATCATCACTGGGTCTGTTCACTTCCGGTGGATAATAGCTAGGCATGAATACGTTAGTTATAAGGTTCAGAATACATTGCAGTTTGATGGTCCATTAAGGGTTTCGGGCCCAGGGCCCTAATTTGGGCAAAAGAGCACTGAACAACACAAATACATTAAAGTCACGTATTTTGCTTTTGAATTGCACAGCACAGGTAACATTCCCATATGGGATCCTTAGGGGCTATATGAGCCAGCATATGGCGCCCATGTGGCTTTGCACCCAAGATTTATAAGGGGCCCGTATAGGCCAGCTCATATGACTCATGTGATCCATATAGGATAGTTGTGGTGCCCACGTGGGCAACTGACTCATATGGGATAGTTCTGGGGTCCATGTGGGTAACTGCCCCACATGGGCCCCAGAACTATTCCATATGGGTCATATGGGCATATGGTCCATATGGGCCCTTTATAAATCTTGAGTGCAAACTTAAATGGGCTTCATATGGGTTCACCCATATGGGGCCCACATACATAGGTTTGCTGCCTGGAAGAGTACAAGTTTAAGAATCCCCATACCTAATTTGGGGCCCGGGCTCTGGTCCTACAGATTGTGGAGTATTTTGTAGTATTACATGTGAGGTATCTCCATATAAAGCAAATAACGAGGGCCATGAAAATGTTGTTCACATTCACCTTAGAATCTCACCAAGAATCATAGTGTTATTCTAAAGTCATAGTGTTCCCAATATAGAGCCCTGGCCCACTAACCACAACCTGTTTCTTTTTTATATTGGTGAGAATTCAGTACATTCTAAACCCTTTCTCGGACCTTTTTTGCACCCAAATGCACACGAACCCGTCATTTTCTCTGCGAATACAATACACTGACTGTGTTTTGACGAAATTTTTAGGAAAGAAAATGGCTCCTGTTGTTACGTGACCTGTAGTTTTTGGAACGTCAATGTCGCTAACTCTCCCTATAAAGGTACTCTAATAATAATAATATGCATAATAGTCCCTACCTCCCCCTCCCATATGTATATATGTGTATATGGGAGGGGAGGTGGGGGCTATCATATATAGCATTATCTAGCCGGTCGCTCTACCAAGAATAACTCAATTTTCTCTCCTTGTTACCATGGTAGTCCCGAAAGCGGGAATGAATATTCCCGCTAGATGCTGTTAGGGAGACATTCGATGTTTCCTTAATGTTTTAGGTACTATTTCTAGGCATTGTTTTTGTGTCGGAAATAGTTTTAGGATATTCTTTGGACTCTAAATATCACATTTTGGTAGTTTAAGGGTTAGGGGTTAGGGTTAGCGGTTAGAAAATTTGGTTAAAAATTAGTGTGTAAGTCAATGGAAATGTCTCCAAAATATACAATTTAGGGTTATATGAGGCATATTGAAGGATTCCACGTGTTGAGAAGTCACAAATATAAATAACAAAAACCATAAAGGCACAATACCGTGCTTGATGCTCTTATTCTCAACGAGATAATGCATGTGCTTTGAAGTACAGAAATTTTCGAAACCCCTGGTTTCTTCATCGGCTGCTAGAGCAGTAAAATTAAAATTGAAAACATGCAACAGAGACACTGCGCGTTTAAACCCACCTTAGAAATTAACGCAGTGCTGTATTTAAGTTCGTTAATGTGACGTTATAATGTCTTAGTGCATAAATACCTTAGCGAACAAAGAAATAGTGATTAAGAAATCATCATTCCCTGTTCAAGCCCGTTTTGTGTGATTGGATTTTGCAGATCTTACAAAGCTCATCAAGTTGTTTCGTTTTGCAATCGGCGTAATATAGTTTCTTTGAAGGATTGTAAATTTTAGGTTAGACATGGAATTGCTAATTGAAATGTTCACTGACTGGGAGATATACGGTATGTTACGATTGATACTAGTTTTATGGTTATTAAAACGCAGTCTAAAAGTAGTTTCCGTTTGCCCGACATAATTCCCTGTTGCAACGGCTACACGTCAGAAAGTAGGTTATATTTGAGGCGTTACAGTCAAATTTACCCGGATGCAGCTTAACATTAACACCGGGTACACTAAAGGTGTCTGAAGTTAACATATATTTACAAACCAAACAACGAGCGTTACCGCATTAGCCATAACTCTTGGACTGCATGGCATGCTGTCTGCCTCTAGGTTGTTTGCTGTGAACGAGTAATGACTTTACGTTAGGGGGGGGGGGTTGATATCAAATAGTAGTTACAAATACATGGAAAACTTGTTGGCACGGTGAATCACACAATCAGGGGTTGTAAAGTTCCCTTAAATCGTCTGTGCAGCTCTTTCAAACTTAGTCTAATATTCTACTGATCCCAACTATACATAGACTCTAGAGTAAATGGATACGGCAAAGGCAAGTGTTCAGAAGCCTCCAATAATTGAAATAAAAACTACCAGTATTGTTTTTATAGTAATTCCTTGTCTTTCTTGCAGTCAGCATATGACAGTTGTTACATAAGATTTGGCAATATTCTACCTAAAATTTGCAGAAACAACCATGTCTTTCTTCCTGTTTGTAAATTAAATTAAGATATTTGAAAAACTTTAAACCAATAACAAAATGCTAACTCTCTTATCAATTCTTACAATTTCGAGCTACACGTAACACATTATGACGTGGTTTATGCCGTAAGGCGCCTCGCATCGAATAGGTCAAACTTTAAATAAACACGTAGCTTCCTTTCTATCTGAAGACTATAGGCCAGATCTTGAAGCCATTGGCATTGATATTTTCCTTCTTCGGTTTTGTTTACCGAACACAATACAGAATAAGCCGGGTATGCATATTAAAAAAATCATGCCCAAACAGTGACGTCACACCAGCAAATTCATTCAAAAAATTAATAGTGAATCAAAGATTTCTTAATTACATCTGTTACTGCACGCCTACCCCTTTATCTCAGATGCAAGTTCACTAAAGTATTACATGACTTTCACAGAGTGCATATTTCAATACTTTATTCAGTCACATATTTTTATTTTTTACTGCCCCGACAAAACATATCTTCAAAATTAATCCGGCAGTTTCAATAACGTAACTTGCACTTGTACCATTTCTAAAATCTCAGTACTGTATAATCACCGCAACGAACACATTTTCTCTTTCTTTTGAAGAGGAAATCGCCGTAAAGAAAATTACTTTAAACTTTGGCATATATACAGTAACCTCATTTGCCAGTCCGAAGCTTTCCAAACAACTTTCTTAGAATAACAGGGAAACGGATATCTTAGCAGATTCAGTAGCACAACAAAATTTCAACTACGATTAGCTTATGCATTTGGAACTCACTGTCGTGTAAAGTTTGTGTTCCTTATGAATTGCAGTTTCATTTTGCTAATACTATTGTTTTACTCTGTAGAATCTCTTACTCGAGTAAAAGGTGATCATGTTACAGCTTTTTTCATAGGCCTGTTAAGCACGATGTCATTTTGTGGTTCTGAAATCCACACTTTTGAGTCGATCTGAATTTTTTTTTTTTTGCTCACTTTGGCCACAAGATATTGAGAATGACTTTTAAAACGCAATCAGTAAAGCTCATTGTAAAAACCCATCTCTTCTGAGAGATAATATTAGTGGTCAAAATTATCAGGTCTTTTGATAAATCTGGCACCGCCGTTGGTTGTCATTAAAGGTGACTAAGGTTCCTTACAATGACGAAACTGCCAAACGCTCTTACAGCGTTCTAAGATAAGCCTTTCAGAAATTGAAATTGTTTGCCCCTAATGCAGATGATTAGTTTACCGTGATTCCTAAGAGGTGTGTTCCCTTACCTTGTCACAGAAATTGTAAAACAGGCAAAATTCATGACGGAGCTTTCATTTGCTTCCCTCACATGACGTAAGCTAGCTTGACCATTAATCAACCACCTTCAGGGTTGCACCCAATGTTTTCTCTGACCCATTGGCAATATGCACGTGAGAGCAAGATTTATGTCAAGTCATACTTTTTCATTTTCCATCAAAATGTTAATAGGAAATGGTAATAAAAAGAAGTCATCACTTTTGTCGGAGATTTAATGACGGTGTTAGAATGTGTTTGGAAATTGTTTCTTTACGGTTCTTTAAGATAAACAGCTTGTGGTAATGACCATATTTTTCTTCAATTTCGTATCACGAAGCCATGGACAAGTTCTCCCAAGATGCACAGGTATAAATCCCCATTGCATAATTTTTCAACAGTTCTTAGGGAGAAAAAAAAAAGACTTATTTTAAGCCGAGAACTCACAATGCAATTTTGCTTAAGAGTTTGTAGGACTGTAAGATGCGAAACGATATGCGGTGATAGAGCAATTTGTCACACCGTGTGTGTACCTTTAAGACACGATTAGATAGGATTTTGTGTTATATTGGGCCAGGTCAAATTTAGAGGACGGGTGTAGAGAACGAGTCCCCCCGACCCGAAACAATGACGAAAACGAAGGATAAGTGAGAGAGGAAAAAGGAGAAAATGGAAGTGAAAACATGAGGAAAAAGAAAACTTTCCCTAAATATTGGTATGATGTACAATTTTCGGTTGGTTTAGGGTGGAATTTTCTCTTTAGTGATCAGGTAAGCATCCTATAGTTAAAACCAGTAGCATTCCAAAAGAACAGTTGAAGACCAGACTGAGGGCTACATGGTGTAAGGAGCAGTTGAGCTGCGTGGTATTTACGCTAATTTAGAGATCGTCTGATGCCAACTTAGAAATTAGGTGCACATTTAAGGTAAATAAAACTGCAGTGACAAATTTGTCTAGAAGAATGGGATTTAGCGCAAACTTGGGGCTTTGGAATGCTTGGTCCCCATTGTCCCTTTTGAGTGCAATTGAGATTCGCCATTGTGCCCCCCCCCCCCAAAAAAAATCCCCGATCCTCGGGTGGCGTGAGCTATCGCAGTTTGTCAGTGCATGTCTAACAGTTTTGAACACGTTGACTTGTTCAAAATTATTTGCACGTAGAATGGGGGATGGATGATTATCCCGAATAACTTTGCTGTATTATAAGTAACCATAACGTGCGTGTGTGAATCGTAGACAATTGTGGTCAATGATAAACAATAGTAAGATCAAAGCGTGCGCACGAAGTTATATAATTGCGCAAAATGTTTCTCAAAGGTACATTTTGCTGAGTCCTTTGCGCGCATCATTCTTTGTGATGCATGACATAATTGCTGGGAAACTATATATGCAAGAATGAATCTTCTAACTCGTATTGTCAAGGGCTATGGGACTACTGCAGCCAAGAGTCTTCCTTCACTAAATACACTTCCCTTCCTAACCAAATTATCTGTTAGTCTAATTTTAGGTTTCAGAGTTGTTAATTTTGCACTTTTGTTGCTTTTTCATAACCAATAACATATGAGAACACATCAATGTTCGAGATTCTAAGTAGCTTACAACTTACACAAGGAGCTTTCGAGCAAATACCAGGCGCGGGTCCAGGCATTTCGAAAAGTGGGGGACTGAAAGCCCCCTTGAATATTCTCCTAGATTAACATTATGCTAATTTTTGCGTATTTGTTATTGTTGATGTGGCGAAAAAGAGGGGGCTGAGCTCGAGGAAGCCCGCCCCCCCGGATCCGCGCCTGAATAAAATATAAGGGATCCTGAAGTGGTAATACCTTTAAGGAGTAACTGTTAACGTTATCGAAAGGAAATTTCTTCAGCACTGAATACCAGTTATTTCTGCCCGCTCTGCTTGCACTCAACTGAAACTATCTCCTGTAAGGTGTGGAAATCTCTTTGTCGTTATCTTGATTTGAAGTTTGCTTTAAGTCTACTAATTCACATACATGGGGGGGGATAACTTTTCACCGGGAGGCCGGTTCCCCACCGTAGAAGTGCCTCCGGTGCTCTGATGAGAGGGCAATTTGAGTGAAAGCAACTGTTCCAGAAGCCCAGTGCCACCTCTAATACTCAACCGTCCCTACCGTCCCTCTCGCATCATTGAATCATTATTGTGATGTAGGCTATAACAAAAATAAATGGTCAAATTGACATTTTGTGGTTTGTTTAGTAGGCTCTAATGCCACTTGAAGATAGTTCAATGCCCCATACCAATAACCACAACTTAAAGTACTCAAGAGCTTCCTAGGCTTTGCCCCAAGTAGTCTCAGCAGGGTTCTGCCCTTGGACCCAACCAGTGGCCCTTCATCCGGCTTCTGGACCCCATGACCGAAGGAAAGCTTTCGGGGCAGCTCAGTTCCACATGTCGGCATCTTCCCCTATTGGAACGTTATACAGCCAGTTCCCCATTTCGAAAAGTCTGGTGACGCCTCTAGTAACATGTCCTTTTGGTCCTCCCTTTTTCAAAGACAAACTAACAGCTCAATGTTAACGTGAGTGATCATTTTTAACACACGATTACCTGTCTTGTATCACGAGATCGAGCAGTACCGTAAACTTGTCATGCCGTGTCGTACCTGCGCACATAGTTACCAAAATCGCATTGTTTGTCCTCACTTAAAAGAAGGCCCACACGATGCAATTCTACTTACGAACTCTGAAGATTTAAAACGACGTGCCGTGAAACGGTACAACACGACACGATCCTATGCGATATCGTAAAAATTCTTGTAAGATTTGCCAAGAAAAAATGTCATAATCGTGAAAAATTCCCGTGTTTTGTATTCAATATCGAAGGTACAACAAGTTTTTAACGTGGTCAAAACTTTATGATAGTCTGTGATAACCTACGGTAGCCTTGTCTGCGACAAAGTTGTAGAGTAAACTCTGTACAGATTTTTTTCTCATTAAGTTTTAGTTTTCGTTTTCTTTTCTTCACTAGTATATAAAGCATAATGTTTTAAAAACTCAGTCTCTGCCCGTTCTTTTTTTTTTTAATTTCCGATAATAAAGTGATTGGTAAGAATAACATCATACAGCGTCCTGACATCCATAAGCCTATAATATTAAAATGCTGTTATTTGTTGCGGCGACTTTTTAATTATTTTTCTCATCATGAATGAATGCAATTCATTGAATACATACATTGCATACAGGAAAAACAATAGTTGCAAATATTTTCTTGAAAAACACCCACCACGTTGATACTGAAATTAAAGAACAAAATAATCAGCAATCCCAATTAAACAATACAGATAGAAAGAAGGCGCATTCAGTTTATGTTCTCTTCCAAAGATATCTTGGTACTTACCCGCACACGTGTCAATTATTAGTTAAGTACATACGTTAAACTTTTAATTACGAATTACTGGTGATAGATAAAAATTAATTGAAACCACCAACTGATTCAGTTTTTTGTTCCCAGTGGGGAGAGGGATAAAGAGCTCTTTCTATCATACTTCCATTTTTCTTCCGTATAGTATAAAAAAAACTTCCCAAGACGGTGTTTCGTTACGTGGCAAATGTACTCGTACCAAAAGTCTGTGTGTTTGAAGTGTCGTTAGATATGCAGGCTTAACTGCTTTACTAATTCACAGTGAGCGTGTGTTCAAGTGTTGTGAATAGTTGCATATTTTCCATGTTCCATTCTTATGCAAAGAGAGTACTTTGTAAGGTTTCTTATATTATGCACAAGGGGAAAGATAGTAAGGATGCATGAGAGAGGAGATACGCGTAAGTGTTTTTGAGATGTTGAAAGTAGGTGCGTTTGTGTGATATTGTTTTCTTATAATCTCAATACTTTTAAAGGGGTTTATTGAGTTTGTTCACGAAATTCATGATTTTTTTTTCAAATGTTGAGTTTTACTCACATCTTGATGGTACATAGTCAAACTAAGGGATTCTGCTTATCTTACACACAACTGAAATGACAATGTTAAGGTATTAATGATTAAAATCATTTGTTACAAAATTTGTGACCAGACACTTTTTACCATTAGGTATTAATCATATACAACCCCTGTCCAAAAAACTACAATTTCTCACATTTGTGGTAACTATGGGAAGTGATACATGAGTAATGAGGCTAATTAGAGCCATTGTCATACAATGATTTCCTTCAAACTTATCCCCAAATAGTTGACATCAACTCATTGTGCCCCTTTAAAGTATGTTCTTTGAATTATGGTCATTTAAGCTACATACTATTGTCTTTTTTTCAGCCGCAGGATTTAATTGTACTTATGTTAGATGAGTAGATGTAAGGCTCAAGTAATTCATAGCCAAAATAAACCAGATTCAGTAACATGTCTAATCACAGCTCCTCATCGAATTTTCATTTTTGGTATATAGCTACAATATCTGTACATTAAGTCCCTGTTCTAGTTGTGCACATTACCACTAACCCTAGCGAGTGAAATACCACGATGATATTCTACGACGGCGAAAGTATACTTAGTTATGTGTAAAATGTATTTGCACCTATTCCCATGGTGTTCAACTTTTTTAAGGGAAAACTTATGATTTTTATTTCTTCTTTTGTTTTTTGCAGTCTTATCAACAAACAACATCGCCCGATGGTAAGTAACACTGCAATAAATAAAGTAGCTTCCTTGTTCATAGACACAGAAGAATGGGACACTTCATACTTAAAACATTATAGGGGAATATCATCAGACCTTAGTTTTGCAAAAGCTTGACAATTTACCAAACTTTCAGGTACTTTCTTTGTAGTTATCCAACCTTCTTTTAACTTGTTTAGGGGCAGCAAATCAATACTGACGAAACTATAGTTGTTAGGAGATCACTTTTAGGATATTGCATTTATATGATAAAAATCAAGTCATGGTCACTGCCTTTTTGAAAACACATTGTAAAACCAGATAACTACTGCTAATATGTTAAGTCATGAATCTTTTTCCAGCATGCGGCGCAACGTGACCGATTGTAATTTTAGTTCCCATATTTTACGACATATCGTTTTGCCCGCTCTTAATAGGGAGGCGCTTTTCACAGGGGGTCTAGACGTGGTAGACGGTTAAAGGTTTTGTCATGAACTTGACATATTGTCTCTCCGAGCACTAAATACAGATAGTATCACGTTGCAATGGGTCCGCTTACATTTTTCCCTAGTCGTTTTATGAATTTGCGTTCAAAAGGCTACCACAGGGTAACTGTACTTTGCAGCAACCATTTTTTACATGGTCGAGCATTACCAAAATATTCCTACAAAAGTCATTAGGAATGCTTATACTAATGCAGAAAATTTCTGCATATATGAGGAAATGGTAGTTATGCAGGGGCGTGATAGTTCTATTTGAAACACTGCAAGAGCTTTATATATCATTTTAATTAAAATTTGTAAAGGTTGAATATTATTAGTGGAAGAGAGATAACATGATGGCAATAAGCTGTGCCACTAGAGTCCCCCTTCGGAAGTTGCGACCGATGTCACTCTGTTAGGTGTTTAAGGTTGTTTTCTAGTTAGGTATCATTTGCAGTAAAATTGTATGTGTTTTTGCGGGTTTTTTTCACGCCGCCGGCGGGACAATAAAGACGTGCACTTATGTATCGGCCAGCATTTAAAACAATTCTTGTGTCAAATGATCAATGTCATTTTTGTTATGACCTAATTGCATGTGACATTGCTCTTTTCATGTTCTTTTCGCAACGCTTAAGTGTGTTAACCGAGATACATTATTGTTTTTGGCACTTCATTATGCCATTAATTCTATTGCAAAGCTCTAACAGAACGTTTATATTTTACAATACTTTTTCAACATTAATTTAACACAAATGTGAGGATGGCAAGATCGTTTGATAGACACAACTAGACTCAACAAAATACATCCCTAGTTAGGAAACAAAAGCAAGCAAAAGTCAAGTGCTAAAATGGCTTTACGTTCCCGGGTTGAGTTCAAGGTGCTGTTTCCAGAACTCACAAGCAGACGTATTATTTACACAGAACATTTGTAAACTTTCAAAACAATAGGGAAAGTAGACCAAAAATATCTTTGGTTTGCTCTTACATCCAGTCTCATCTTAAGATCACGAACACCTACCTTGAAGCCCCCTCCCCCAACTTAGTTGCAATAATTTCTAATGTTTAAATGTTAATCTCATGTTATCACAAGAGCATGTCTGATATAGCCAAAGAAAATATTGTTTCATCCATATAGTTTGTAAATGCAGGTGTATGGTGTCACGTTAAAGATGTTTCAACTATCATTCATTTAAATAAACTTGTTTTCGTTGTTTTTGGTTTATACTCACAGAATGAAATTTCCCCTAACTCCACATCCTCCTATAACTTCGTATGTAACTTAATGGCAAAGGTCAATCAAATGTTCATTCAGTATACAAGGAAGTACTAACTCGAAGAACAATAGTCAATTGCAAACTTTAGGCAAGATAATACTGATAACATATAATGACAGTACATGAATCGAAGTGTAAAGAAGCCACAATTACGGAGTGCAAGCTTTAAAAAAAAATTGCTGGACCAGTTGTTACGTGTAGGTGAAACATGGGGTAGGTCCGGACAAACAACGTGATAATGGAGTCACGGTGCTCAATATGTCGCCCAGGACATTACTCAGTGGCGTAGCCAGGATTTATCTCACGGGGGGGGGGGGATGCAGTTTGTTGTGTAATCGTCGGCCTGGGGGAGGGGTCTAAAAGGACACCTATTTTTTGAAAAATTATTTGTCCTTATATGCAGTCTGGTGCCACATATGCTACCTTTTGAAGTGAAATTTGTGTTAAAAAATTTACGTACTTTTAGAAACTAAAACAAACAAAAAATCGGCATCAGGGAGGAGGACCATAGCCAATGGGGTGTTCCCCTTCCCCTTTGAAAATTTTTGAAAAATTAGGCGTCCTTAATTCCAATCTGGTACCACATATGCTACCTTTTGAAGTAAAATTTGTGTTAAAAAATTTACGTATTTTTAAGAACTAAAAAAGTTGGCATCAGTGGGGTGGGGACATGGCCCGCCATGGCCCAATCCCCCCCCCCACATACGCCACTGGCAATACTTGGTATAGTATGGGAGTAATTATACCTGTTTGTTGAGTAATACTTTGACAACTTATCCTGTGTATCCCATGCATGTTCGAAACTGTTCTTCTGATTGAAACTAGCGAGAGGTCGGTCTTGCTTGTTCTCGCTTTTTGGCGTTTGAACAAATTACTTGTATACAGTGCATGTGAGTTTCGGTGTAGTTGATGATTAGAAAAATATACATGACTGACTCATAGTCTAGATAGTAAGAAACAAATATTATCTTATAAACGCAAAAACACTTTATCATTATTTTCTTTTTTGAAGGCATAGGTCTTTTACAATTAGCCGAACTTTATTTAAAATATGAACGTTCAGAATGAAGGATAAGACGAAATGCGAGATGAGTTATGGCACCTCTAACACTACGTCGACTGCAACAAAATTGCGTAATTTTTGAACATCAGGAACTAAGCTCTCAAATATAGTTTACCTGGAAACATTCTTGAATGGTGCATACAATACCCCGAAAATCAAATATTACAAGAAACGCATTCCGGTATATCAATTACACCCCAATTAGCTATCAAAGCATCAAGGAGATCAATGATTATAAAGTTAGCATGATGAATCTAGTTACACTTTACCTTTGATAGAACTTGACCAAATGATATATCCGGAAGCTATTTGAGATGAATCTACTATAAAGATGATTAATACTTAAATGTCCTCTCTCGAATATGATGCTTCTTATCTATAACATCATATATGGTATAATTAAGTGTTTTCCAATTGTTCACAACTTAAACAGTGTACTCTCAAACAGCAGTACCGATTACACTAAAAGGAATTACAAGGCAAGGATGTCTTTACCAATCTCACTCAATTACGTACTATCAGAGAGTTGTCATTGGTATCCCTGGTAGGCTACTATCAAGTATTGTGCTTTGTGGTTTTGGACTCATGGTCGTTGTGAATACAATTTTCCTTAACAAATGGTATTCGATATACATGTAATCCTTAAATGTTAGTTTGAAAATCATGGTGACGATTGGAACCCGACGAAGCTAACTCATCTTGATTTTGAGGTGGCTTAACATTAGTTAAATGTGTACATACAGGTTTAGTAGAAATTAATCTTTGGTGTTCGAATTACATTTGTGTAAGGTTTTATTTATAGACGTAGGATGGAAGGGACGACGGACGGGGGGGGGTAAGGCCTCGGCACTGGCAGTACGTTCCATTTGATACTTGTTATCTGCGATGACTAGTGTAGCAGAAAGTACGAGAAGTTTTTTTTTATGAATTGAAAGGGATAATCCTCATTAATTTTACGTCTTGCTAATTTTAGGAAAACTCTTCAAATAACTATGTCCTTTTTTCGGATCTTCAGGTCTGTAACATCAGAGCCCAGACTCAGACTTAGATCTGCACTCGAGTTCCGTCTTAAGAGGACTTAGAATAAGCCCCCAGTAGGTGTTCTCGAAATCGAAAATGTCCCGGAATAGGCTGGACCCGAGTAGATTTCAACCGAGTCTACAAAGGGAATGTTACAGTTCCATGTTACTTAAGGCTGTATGAGTATTGGTGAACACTTTTACACATAAATGACCACACACAGTTTTAAAAATAACAGGGTAGGACGGACTTTGAAAGTGACTCCTAAAATAGTATACTCCTAAAAAGTAAAAAGGCATTTCATAATATGATACATTATCAAATAGCCGCCCTCGGAATTGGCCGGGAAATGGGAACACTTGATCAGTTGCGTAAATTTTTAACCAAGTTGGATCCGTATGCCACTTCCTAACTGTTGGGTAAGGAACTACCCAAAGTTGGTCAAAAAGTAGCCATGTTGGGTGAATTTTTACCGGTAAAACGGTAATTATGTAAACAACTTGGGTAACTTTTTACCCAAAAGTTTGGGAGGTGGCATATGGACCCAACTTGGTGAACGTTTCCCCGACTGTATGTAGAGTGTACATCAAAACTTAGAGGGAAGATGATATGTAAAGCATTTTTGCAAAGTGCCAATACTGTAGAACAAATACTAGGCGATATGATCAAAGGTCAAACACACATTTTGTAATGACTGTATGACCTAAATAGTAGTTAACTTTGGGGAGGAAAGAAAGAACCAGATGGCACCGTAATCCGCTTTTGGCACTGAAGTTTGAAATGGCCCATGTAAAATGAATGTTTCGTGAGAATTAGCGACTTTTCTCCGGGGAAAAACATCGTGAGGATTTGAGTGATTACTAGAGATCTAATCCACGTGGGGACCAGCAAGCTTAGTTCACAAAAACGTTGGGGTAACATCCAACAACAAAAATTAGACAAAAATGTGTAAAAGGTCGTGGATGAAATCGATTTTGTTCTAGGCCACAGTAAGCAGCTGGGGTTATTTTAATCGCACATTACGCTATAATGCAGCAAGTTTGAAAGTATGAGAAAGGAAGTTTCAATAAATTTGGCATCGGTATTTGAATTTCAATTTCTCTAGCTTTCATTTTGCTACCGCAAAAGGAAAATCAGTTTTAAAAGAAAATATGAGTATTTCGTATGCATCTATGGAACCGTGAAGTCAGGGTGTAGACAGCGTCCAGTTTAGTGACATGAAAAGTGACATGGAAAGATGATATACTTCCATATGTTTAGAATGCTACGGTGGGAATAACACATTGCCATAGAGACTTCCAAATAATTCTCATACCCCTACTAATGACGTAGCTGGGGTATGAGCCTTATACTTAAAGGGACGCTTGGGTTTGTCTCCCCCGTTGGATGCTAAAAGTACGTTTATGTTTCCATTGCATCGGTGCCACCTTAAGAGGACAACCCTGCAGTCCTCCTCTTGCTTATGGCACCGGCTTGGTGCCAGAAATCCTGGTTGAGAAGGGGCTTCAGTTTCAGTGGGAACTGGGTGTTAAAATAATTGTGAACAACGAAGCGGTACTACATCTGTCAAGTTGTTGTTATAAATACGTAATGATCACCCGGGCCAAGAGGTTTCACATAATATATCAGATCCTGTATTAAAACGTTCGTGAGGTGGGCGAGATATTACACCAGATGGAAAAATATATCAAGTACAGGAGTTCAAGGATTGTTACACATGATAGTGTATGATTAAGAGTTAAAATGTCAGGGCCGTAGCCTGACTGAAATCTCTAGGGGGCAGGCCATGACACTAAGCGGAGCACCAAGTGGTATGCTTCCTTTTGCACATGTTCTGGGTACCATCGCGAAGGGGGTGGATGAGGAGAGAGGATGTTACTGAAGAGGATATTGCCTAAGGGGAGGAACTACACCTCTAAACTTTGAGAAATTTTTCTTTTTCTAAGTTTTCCCAGATCCAAAATGGTGCTATCTTTGGTGAAGCTTCGGACTCATAAAACGATCTAAAATTTTAATTATTTACTGAATTCTTCGGCTGTGGCTTGCATGGCACCCCTACAAGGCTGGTACCCGATGCAGGGTTTCCTCTAGCGCTCTTAGTGCGACACTGGGGGGGGGGGGCACTTTCAGTTGGCGCGTAGTCATAGCGTAGGCCTTGCAAAAAACGGGGAAATGACACATTTTAGACCTTAAAAGTTGCATCTAAGCATTTTCTACGTTAGAAACAAATTTAGATTTCAAGAAGGAAAGTTAGATTTTATTTAAAGGGGAAATGCAGTCATCCCAATTTGACTTAGTGTACCCGGGCATCCTGTTTCATGATTGGCCCTGAGAAATCATGTTACAATATATTTCTCACTGATTCAGTTGAGAAATTTATATAGACTAACTTCTTGGTTTACCTTGAATATGCAATATTTAAGTTCTATCATATCATGAAAGATACTTGAAGTGAAATAGGGATATTTGTGAGATTTATCTGTTGTTCAAAATAAGTTTGCGGCGACTGCTTATGCCCTTTAAATTAAAAGTTACTTTTTAAGCTTATGACTTTAGCTACTAATTAAAGGCAAAAATTTGGCTATTTTATCTTTAGCCAGTGTATATGGTGGTGTGTTTAAGCTGCGTTTCTTGAAGGAGGAAGGTGGTTCATTCGTCAGGCAGGGAAACCCACTTAAAAACGCGCCACGGCGGGGATCCGGGGATCTCCAAGGGAAACTTTGGGGAATAAAACCCTTCATTGCGATTTTCCAGTTTTTTGGGGGCCTTGAAATCATAATTTGGACAGTGACATTTTCAGCATTTCTGTATATCTTTGCAAGTAGGCCAACTTTTATTTACGGTTTGGAAATCTCAGGGGGCAGTAGCCCCCTCTGCCCCCGCAGGTTACAACCCTGAATGTCCCTGCATACTCATCTGGTTTACGCGGGGAACTGAAAGTTTGTAGACGCTTATCTTTGAAATTCCTACTTTGGTGAAAGATGGAGCTACCGCCTGTAGTAACCACTTAACCATTTAGTAGCTCGATCCCAGATAAAATAGCGTTAAGGTTCTGAAGGTGTTTTCAATCATTTATTGCACTCTCTATCAGGTTTCTCAAATTGCGAAGTTTTGTGAAAAGCTGAAAGTAGCAGTTTAAGTAAAAAGCCCAAAATTTGAGTGAATGCATGCTTGTAATATCACATGTCAATTGACATTCCTTTAAAGTCTTCAAACACTGCCTCCATTGTGTAATCTGTCCAGATGGAAAAGACAATAATTTTTCAGGAAGAACAAGAACGTTTACGCTGAATTAAATTTAAGTATACCTTTTAAATTGGATAGTGAATTATGCTGGTTGAATTTCTTACATTTCCCACCATCTCAATTGCTCTACTTTTAAGTTACAAACTAGCTTCGTCGACGAACGTAAAATAAACTCCGACTTCTCTAAGCCAGTGCTGGGAAGGAATGAGAAATTTCTAAAAAACTAACAAGCGAACGATACGAGATAAGGTAATTCACAAGTTCATGTAATCTTAACAGCCGAGGAGAAAACTTACACCTACCCCACACACTATACGCATGACGAGACCATCCTCCTAAACAGTGACAATACACATTTCAACAATTAAAAGCAAGTGTCGCGTATAAGAAGCTTCCAAAGCTTTTTGTTAGACAGTGGCGTATTTATGGGGGAGGCCGTTGGGCGATGCTTTTCCCACCCGCAGCCAATACCGATTGTTTCTTTGTAAATTTATATAATTTTAAAGTGGTTTCAAGAAACAAGGGGCGGGGGCTACGTACCAAACACGGCTCTATGACCTTGGATAGTACAATCTGTAGCACGTAGCCGGTACGCACCTACGTCTCACGTACACACGTACCACACAGTGTCATCTTCGGTCACTGGCCATCTTTCAGTTTACATTGGATACACCAACACAGAACACAGAATATCGTCTGTCTTAGCTCTATGTTAATAACCTAAAATTCGTAAACTTTTGTACATAAGTTTTACTTCATAAGGTAACATATGGGGCACCAAATTGCATGTAAAAACACCTTATTAGACCCCTCTTCCATGTCGACTATCACAGAACAAACTGCATGACCCCTCCGCCCTTGGGGGGATGCAGTTTAATTGTTCGGTGATAGATTCGTAAATTTTTGCATATAAGAACACCTAATTAGACCCCTCTTGCATGTCGGCTAAGTATCAAAGAACAAACTGCATGTTCCTCCCCCCACCCTTGAAACAAGTGATGGCTACGCCACTGTCACTATAGATCCGTAACTCTGCACGATCTGGCATTCATCCTGCTCACTCTGCGGAAAAATGAAATTCAATTAGCAATCATGATCAAGTAAACAGATTTCTCATTACGTAATCTGCAGAAACGAGAAGACTTCATGGATCAGATAACTAACTAGTGGGACACGGTTCCTACATGATGAGGTACAATGTGATTAAGCAAAAATAATTGCTTAAGGAATTTTTAGATGGGAAATTTCATTATAAAAATGGGGGCAAAACTATTTGAAGTAAGTGTCACTGAGAATCTAATACTTTCTCTATAGTTGCAACAAATATTTCTTACCAAGGCATTGACACTAATTGAGAACATATTTCAGAGGTATGTCTCTACATGCTTGGAAAAGCCCTTAGCTACTTTAAAAATTACCCCCCCCCTCCCCTTAGCAGGCATACGGCGAGTATTTTGGATTGAGCCAAGTTCAATAAAGTATTGTGTGTGCATTCACCCATGAAGCCTTTCTAAAAATGTCCATTGAACAGCATAATGGAGGCAATGTGACAGTATTCTTCAATGAAGTTGAACACAATAACCACTGTGCCTGTCAAGATTTCCTTCTTTTCTGCTTGGGTGATTCAACTTTTTAATCGAGCTAAAGGCACTTTCCTCTCATGAAGGTTTTTTGTTTGTTGCACTAGGTGAGGATGTCATCTCTTCTATTTTCAACTTTTGGGTATTATGCAGAAATGCAAGACATTCATATAATTTTTTTTATCAAACTAGAAGTCAATAATGAAACCCATAGTGAGTAAAAAACTGTCCCCCCCCCCCATAGTTAGAAAAACAACTGTCTCAGTCAAAGTGAATTGTAGGAACTCCCAAAATGCCCTTTATCTAAAGACGATTGCAACTTGTCTTTCTTTTATTGATGTGGCCAATATATGATTACCCCCACTTCCCGCACATATGATGATGTTGAGCTTCATTTTGTGATATAATACAACAATTAACTTTGAATCCGAGCACTTGTCTGCTACTTCAGCTGTTAGAATATTTCCTGACTGAAATGAAGCAGCAAAAGGAATATGTTAGTAAGCAAGTATAGGTCTCAGCTCATAAACATTTTGTAGGGACTGATTTTGTCAACCAGGGTTTACAGTAGATCGTTATCTTTCTCCCTCAAATCAAACATTATATATACCGCCCTTGTTCGTCACGCAACGCCATTTTGGAGGAGAACAATGAAGCACACATGGGCGACGATCCGGGGAGGGGGCACCCCTCCCCTATATTTGAGAAATCGCCCATTAACTTTGATTTTTCACACAGTAAATTTTTTGAAAATGCTGTCATGTACCCCCCTCCCCCTCCAATATTGAGAACAAGCCGCTCTTGCAAGCACACGTGCACGAACGGCGTAGATTTCGTATGCTCGTGTAGAAGACTCACGAGCGTATACGATTGGTTGACAAATCAGCTATCTGCATTGCTGGTGAAACTTGCAATGATACGCGCTTTTCCTCCGAACGAGGGAGCACTTTCTGCTTTGTGACATCAAATGCATAAGGTCTATTACAATACGATGCTACAAATGTAAAAAGTACTTACAAAACAAATTAATAAAAAGCCGAAGTTTTACAAAACATTCGTCAAAAACGTTATGAAAATCTTTTGCAAGGTACCGTAATATCTATGTCGTTCAGGGACTACATGCTGTGCTCACATCATGGACCATGTACTGCTGTGCTCACATAATAGACCATATATTGCTGCCTGAAACCTTAATGCAATTTCCGTGTTAAGTACATAAACATACAGACTTGTCAGGGAAATGTAACTTAAAGAACCCGGAAATGAAAACAAAATTGCTAGATAGCTTTCAGCAAGTATGCCAAAAATGGATATATTTGCAAAGTTGAGTGTGTTGCCAAGTTTTTATTTTACCTCGAGACAGTCCATGGAGAAGCTTAACAAGCAGTTGTATGGAGTTTGTATTAACGTAAGCGTTAGTTGTAATGTATTAAAACTTTGATTAAAACAAAACAGTCGAAACGTTTACAACTTTATGGAGTTTCGGGCCAGTTGTTTTGTGTGGGCCAGGAGACTAAGTCCCTGTAAACTTTGGGCTATTCGTAAAAAACTCACTATACTTGACTGTTAGCTCACAGATATTTATATATAGACTTTCAACTTCTAGGGGATTGTCAATACCAGGGTTATCACTGAGGAATTTTTCCATATGTTTGTTTTCCTTCGGGAGGCTCCGCTCCTTTCTTAAATTTAAGGGTAAAAATCGGCATCAATTGGATCGCAAACATATATCCCATACTAAGTGTAGTAAATGAGGTTTGCAATGGTAAAAATGTAGAAAAACTGGATTAATAGTATAAGAAAAGGGATATGAATGCCGGGCATATTCATAAAAAGGGTTAGGAGCGCGTTCTCATTGTTACTTGAAATTCCCACATTTGATTCAAGTTGATTAAACCTGTTGCGTCCAAATTGGCATATACGGTTTCAATAGAGTAAGAATGAAGACCACATGAACGCGATGTGTCCTGAAAGTTTCCGCGAACTTTTTACGTTTTCTGTGATTCAGCTCAGTGCTTTTATGGTAGATTTCTGTTTATTGAGGGAAGTATGGAGGTATTTATATAACAGCACTGCAGTTATATGTTCACACATGCATAAGCATAGTTGTGTATATCTTAGAACATACTTGTCATAATTTTGGGGGCTGTTTATTTTGAGAAAAACAGACGCAATCGCTCGCCCATCAAAAAGTGGCGGTGTCATTTGGTCGAAGATACACTCGAAAATATACTGCATTTACTTTTAAAGGAATAGCTTGTACACTTTCTTACATCTTAATAGTGATAACGTATCATTACAGTATATGAAATTGACATGCATCAAACTTGACGATCAAGGAACGTCGGATTTTGTTTTTTTTTTTTTTGTTTTTTTGTTTTTTGAAACTAAGTCAAATTTAAGATAAAATGGCCTGTCTCATGAAGACTGGATGGATTAGAACTTCAAGTCAGAGATTCCATAACAATTCAGAAGACTCACTGAATATAATTATTCGAAAATTTGACAGAAGGGTATTCAACACCGCCGTTGCCTTTAGTTTGGGTTACAGTTAGAGTTAGATGAGGTTTTTCGGCTCAGTTTCTAACCAATTGGTTTAAGTCGGGCCGGCCACGACCTTAATTTTGTCCAGTTTTAGATCACTGGCTTGTTTTCCCTACTCCATTGCTTATGCTCAGCATCAAGCACAATGGCAGTAAGTTCCATTTTTAAAGTCTTTGGGCAGGAGTCGAATCCCAGACCTTCCGGCTGCAAGTCGGATGCTCTAACCACTTGCCCATGCAGTTTAGTTTGGGTGATTTATAACAAAGTTTATTTAAATTCTGAATTCCGTCGTTGCGAATCTGGGCTTAGCTGCATGTTTTAGCAATAAATCTTCTTTTGATATTTTGGTTACAGAGGACGGATTCTTTTATTACCAAAATGCCGAGTACCCGAAAGATTGTATGGAAATTAAAGATCAGTGCACAGAAGCTACCCTGGAGAATAAAGTACATTTGATTAAACCAGAAGGTTACGAAGAGCCATTTGAAGTATATTGTGATCAAACAACGGACAATGGTGGATGGACGGTGAGTGCGAGTTACATTGAATTTTGATATATTTATGAAAAATTCAAATAATACTCGTTACTAAAATATTTATGATTGAAGTAATTCTGCTTTTTATATCAAGGCGTTGTGACGAAACTAAGACAAAGATGGATATTTATGACAATTAGTTTACAGTGTCTCTTGCCCGTATTAAGTATGGACGATTGACTAAAAAATAGTAATCAGTTTCATCATAGCTGCTTCTGAGAAAAGACTGAAGGAGGGGGACTGAAGGAGGGGGGGGGGGCAAAAGTGATGGAGGATGATACTCCAATCCCCCTTTCTTTTTTCTTATTTTGCCATCACTTTAGACGTGGATGAAAAATTGTAAAACACTATAGCTACATTTTGTCTCTTTGTTCTACGGCTACCCCTTCATGAGAATCTCGATATCCCAAGAAACGAATGTAAACGTCATCTCGTGTCCAATTACACAGACTCAGGGACAGGAACAGCAAGAAACTGTAAGGCCAATCTTAGAAGCAAGTTTCTTATGAAAATACTTATTTTAAAACATATATTACGACACGCTTTTGGTCGACCCTTTTCGTTGCCTTCCTCTCCTAATAGTTCATTTGTTGTCTGTTAGTTATTTGTTCAATTAAA
Source organism: Holothuria leucospilota (assembly GCA_029531755.1). NCBI lineage: Eukaryota > Metazoa > Echinodermata > Holothuroidea > Aspidochirotida > Holothuriidae > Holothuria > Holothuria leucospilota. The sequence goes on from CM055971.1 coordinate 44,648,828, forward strand.
CTTGAAGCACGGAGATTAGTAAAAAGTAAATGTAAATGTATTATATTTTCTGCACCTTATTCGGTGACAAAGGAGGAATCAACTTAGAAACCATGGCCAACCATGTCATACTTTTTTTAGAAGGTCAACTATATAACTCTCTTTATGAATTGATGCGTTACACAGCTAGGACAAGATAAGAAGAAAACAAGATGATAGACAATTATGCAGAAATCTATGTGATATCTGTAACTTGCATGGTAATATTTTGACAACCTCTGTGTAATACTTTAGTATTCGGCAGAAATTTGCAAGCAAATGGGTGCATTATGTACGCACATAACGTGTGTACCTGCTGTCTATGTATGGGATTCTGAATGCAGCTTGAGCAGTCCTTCTGACATGTTTCCTCTTTCTAGTTACTCTCTCCTTTACTTTGTATAAAACGACAAACTATCCTTCTGATATTTTGCTCCAAAACTGGTTAAACTGCTATTTTGGAAGTCTGATCAGCGTGTTCGCAACATATTTGGAGGCAGTCCATTTTATTTCTAGGCTCGCTAAAATATTCCTTGGACCTTGCCCTAAAGCTTTAGACGCTTTTTGAGGTTTATTCCAACCTCGACGGACCACGCGGACTTCTTGCTCCCGTAAAGTCATGGCGAGTAATTACTAAAATAATCCCTCTTGCATACCCGTTTAACAGATCAATTTGCAATAGGTTAAATGTACCGTATTTCCCATTTTGAAGCATACATTTCTTGTTAAATAACTAAAACAACATAAATTCTTGCAATATTTTGTTCCTATCGAAATGACAATTGCCTTAAAAATTCACATTAATGGTAATACCTTGGAATATGCACATATGTTTTGAGGTAATTTTTTTTCAAGCAGTGTCTGATTGAGGTGCGCTGCAATCAAGAATAGTATTCCAGGATGTCTCGTACCAGGAAGTCGCCGTTCGGTATTCTGGAAATTCTGACAACAAACGTGTCGATTATCGGCGATTATGTAAATAACTCTCCTCCCGTTGTAGCATTTAGATAAGAAAAGAAGAGGTAAAAAATGGTCCCTTGCTACAAGGTATGTAGTGGTCGTAAAGCGAACCGAGTTCTTACCCTCCGCACAGCACGGTGGCCGATAAGTTGCATTATTCCATGTACTGATGTATACGGTAGTTTTCGAGAGGAAGGATATTTACGGCTATCGTGAACTAGGCACAACTTAAAAAAGTGGGCAATCCATGGAGTTGCAAATCTCATCACCCCATATTCTTTGCATACCTTGGGTTTAAAGAAATTTCCCAACAACATAATAATAAGCAAATCATCGTAAAAGACCACTTTTAGGTTGTTTAAACTTTGATCTTGAGCTTTAGCAACTTGAACCAGTGGCGCCGCCAGGAGTTGGTGAAGGGGGGGGGGGAGGGCACAACAGAAGATTATTTTGTCATTAGCCCCAGACACCCTCACAAGGACGGTGTTATTTGTGCATATGCGTACTTGCCATAGGCTGCACCCTAGGGGGACCCTTCTTTTGTCCCTCGTGCCGGCACCGTCCTGGGGAGGGTTTAAAGGGAGGATGTGTTCCCCTCCCCTTTGACAAATTTAAGTTCCTTTAAAGGTCGTGTGACATGAAAATAACATAGCTGGATATATGATGTAAAAAGAATTAAAACTCCAGAAAATAGCCACAATTTTCATTAAAATCCATCAAATATTGACCATTTTACAGGAAAATTTCTATTTAACACTTGTATCATGAATGAACATGAGCTAAATATGCAAATATGTGACATCGAAAGAGGGACATACCATACACGGCACATGTTAGCCTTTGTTTTTTCAACCTTAACTTCAAGGACACTGGTAGCATTGCTATTCCCTGAGGGGTTTATTATAAAAGCTAAAATTTTTTCCTTGAAAAATATTGATATCACTCACCAAACCGTAATCTATATGATCAGTAATTAAGAGATAATTTACATAAGGTTAACAAGAGAAACCATAACACTGTGCAACACTCCACATCATTATTATTGCATAGACAATTAGTTTCTTCAGAAACCATCAAACTTTGAAGACGTATATTTTGAGAACGGTAAAAGATATTGAAATAATTCCAACGGATCTTTGATTGGAGGACTTAATTCTTTAACTGACAAGTGAAAACAGCTCTTTTGGTGGCATGTCACACGACCTTTAAAGTGGCTTTCATGCAAAGTGGTTCTATTTTTGTCATATTTTCGAACTGATCATATGTTGAAAGATTCTCATAATTCCGTGAATTTTTATTTTGGGTTGGGTGTAAGGAAAGGCTCTGTCTAAGTGAGGGATGACAACTCCTCCCTTGTGAAACTTTTGTTTGCTACCTTTGAACTACAGTTATACGTCCGTAGAAGTTCTCATTAATTTGCCATAGTTTGGCCCTGGATTTACAAATACATACTCCCAATCTTCCACATCACATTACCAATGTTACCGTATAGGTTACTCGTGATATACGATTGCTCTAGGATCCTCCCTTGATGCGAGGTCCCCTACATAGGTTCGAGATGTACCTCTGTTTTTCGGAAGAGCGTATTAACTTTGTCCGAATATTATCCTATGGTTATGAGATGCAGAGTGTGAACCGACCGAAATTTTGCTGAATCACTTGTAAACACTTGTACATTCCATTTGCAGAAGCTAAACCTCTTGAGCCAACTTAGCTCCTTAAAGCAGTATAGCGATATTACACAGCAGTGAATTGTAGATCTTATGACTAATTTCACACAGGGGAAGACCCGTTTTTGTTCACCAAAACCGTGTCTTGTCCGAAGAAATTACCCGATTTTTCCGTAAATCTGCCGGAGAAATAAGTTTTGCCCGAACTCGAGTGGGGAGGGCTGCAGCGGTTGGCCCGTGTGCCTGATATCTAGGCCTTGTTACATACTACAATATATCTACACTGCAAGATCAACTCCGTGAGGCATGGTCAACCCCCGATCCCCTCACTCAAGTCTTCATTTGGCATAGATTAGAAAAAAAAATAATGTAAGATCTTACATTCTTAATTGCACTAAACCCAGGTCCAAAGAAGGTACTGAAGTGGGCTGGGACTCTAAGCAAGACAGCGTCCATGCAGAGAATTTTTTCTGGGGGCGTGTCAAAATGTATTACGGTAATGGTACTTTAAAATATTCAAGGGGCGAAAGAAGGGGGACACCACGTGTCCCCCACCTCCCCTGGTTGCATTCCTGATTGCTACAGGAGAGTCGGTCACCACGATTTCAATCGATATGGACCCCTGTGTTTATTCATTATGGCTCGTGCTAAACCACCAAATCCTTACGTTTTGTTTTGTAAGGTGTCACAATCGTGTCTCGAGACATGCATATTATGCCCGATATCATGTCCCCAGGTTAGGTTAGCGATAGAGACATGAAGTAGGGTTAAGGTTAGAAGTCTCAAGAGTTATTATCATGCATGATACCATGTTGAGGACTGTGGCTAATCATTTTATAATTTTTGAATTTATTGCATTGCTTCGATCACGTGATCTTAACCTCTCAATAAACCATCCTTCTAAAACATAATTAAAGTGACATGTGCAAAAGTTTAAAAGATTTGCTGATGTTTCAAAATAATGGCGGGGGACCTTTTCTAGGTTCTTAAGTCTAGAAAAGGAAAACAACTGCAGATGGCAATTTTAGGTGTTTACATCTACAATAGAAGACAAAACCATACTAAAGTTTGACGACGCTCATTAGTTAACTGATTGCCTAGTCATTTACGTTATCTTCCATCAGGAGTTAATTCCATTAAGTCTTACATATTATACAGCTGTAATTTGTCCATTAGGCCTAATAGCAATGAGGTATGCATATTCATATGTGTACAGAGCCGTAGCCTCGGCAAAAGGTTGATCAAGAGGGCAGTTCATGACACTATATTTAAACAGAGCACCCATAATTCCCGAACCTACGATAGTACCCGGACGGAGCCTTTCTTTTTACCCCATGCCCCATTGAGAAATTTTGCTTGTATAAGGTGTCTTAGATGAAAAATGGTACCATCTTTAGCGAGCTTTTTAAGTAATTACATTATTTAAAATTTTCATTTTAAGTAGGTTTTTTTTCGACTCTGGCACGGTACTTCGGGTGGATACCCATTTGTATATGACTGAAACGCCTCCATCAGATGGCCCGTGGTGTAAGTCTACCACGAAAATGTTTTGTCAAAAATACCTTCCTCTGTTTCCGGAAATGACACTTTCTGGCAGGCGCTAAGCTAGGCTTTTGTCAAAAGGGAGGAGGCTTGGGTTTTAACGACAAATCTCTGCCAGACGGAGGCGATGTTGGAGGGCTGGGGTCCGGGGAGCACGCCTTAGGGAAAGTGGTTGGGTCTAGGAAAAACGTTCCGGTGGGGTAAAGCTCATGGAAGCTTTGGGGAAAACGAAACTGTGGGCATTAGAATGATGCATTTAACCTTCTTCAAATAACATTGGAAGGGTATTACAGAGATCACAAAAATCATGATATTACAATTTTTGAATTATACTCTTACACTTTTTAAATACTTTTTACTTACAGTCTTTCACTGACTGACTAACTGCGAGCTGGGAGCTTGGAATGGATGGTGATAATGATGATGAGGGCTTGACGGCGTAGGGGAAGATGGGTGATAGTGAGGGTTTCCTGTTGCTTTGTACTCAATAATTTCACCTAAGATGTCCTAAACGAAGTAATAAAGGACAACGTATATTTAGGATGAGTGCGAGAGAAGAGAGCCGAAAAAATCGCATTTTTAAGACATTTTTGAATTGTTTCACCTAATTTTACATGCAAAAGTTGTGCATCTACACACCAGTGTAGCGATGTAAGTAATAAAAAAAGAAAAATGTACCCCAGGGGAGGTCTCCCTCTCCCTCTCCCCCTCCCCCGACTACGCGCCTGCTTTCCAGACCTTCTATTCATTTGTTATCTTTAGATTCCATACTTTGGAAGTTTTCACTTCGAGAAAAGGGTAAAAGGTTATATCTTTTTTAACGAACCGGTAGGCAGGCAAGGTACTGAAGTGGGTCACTGAAGTTGGCGAGATAGCTTCTGGGGGGAGAAATGTGTCTTTTTCAGGGGGAAGATATGTTAAAATGCATTCAGCCAATGGCAGTTTCTTATTCTTTAGGAGACAATATTTTTCGGGGGCTGTCTCTCTCCAAGTTTGGCTACCGGTTTACTTTATAGGGGGAAACATGCTTTTACACTAACTTCATTCATTTTTGCAAATGAAGTTAATCTTAGGCTATTTTCATACAAGCACAATGTGGCAAGGCGCAAGAAAGAAAGAGACCGCAGGTGATGTTTTGTGTATCATGTACTATATCAGCAGTTGCAACCTGTCACGGGCGGATCAAGTATTTGCATAAGGAGGGAGCATGAAATGTGAGGGCGTGTAACTCACAAAAAAATTACAGCTGTAATTTATGGAATGAACTTGCAAGTGGCATAAGTAAACTAACTTTGTATCATCCTTCCAAAATCTGTTTGTGAATTATTTCGTGGGAAAATACTAGTTCCGTACTATGTAACGTGTGGATCTAGGGCACTATTATTTGTTTATTTCTCCCTTATCTTCTCTTTCATTTCTTAGTTTCCTATCAGTGTATATAAGTTGATTTTTCCGTTAGGTTACTAGCTCGTTAACCTTTTTGTTTGTGCTAGTATTCTATCTGTATTATACTGTACGTTTTAATTGTATTTGTATTTTTGTAGACGAAATAAAAACTGTACTGAGCTGAACATAAAAGCACGTCCTCGTCGGGGATCCAGGGACCGCTCTCGGAAAATTTGGCGAAAAGGTGCTTTTGATGCCATTTTCCAGGTTCTGAGGATCTTAAAATCATTAGCATGACCATGAAATTTTCGTTCTTTTCTGTATAGTTTTTAGTAAGCCACCTTTTATTAAGGGTTTGGAAATCTCAGGAGGCAGCTGTCCCCTTGCCCACCCGTCTGCAGACTACGGTCCTGTGCATTGCTTAATCTGTGAGGAGTGCAGTAATAACACCTAAGTTTAAAGGCAATATGCAGTCACCCCAATCAGAGTTGGTATGTCCCGTCACTCTTGTTCATGAATGGCCTATTTTGATCATATGACAATGTTCTTGTTAGTGAATTGTGAAATTCAAGGGGAATTTCACCTTGCTTTACCTATTGTTTGTAATAGTTATGTTCAAAACGTCTTCCTAGGTGCTTGTAATGCAATATGAGGAGATCTGCAAGAGTTTGCTGATTTTTCAAAGCAAATTTTGGGGCGAATGCCCATTACCTTTAACGTTTCGTAAGGTAAGGTCGTTTTGAAGTCACAGGGTTGATTAAATCATGTGTAAAACTCTTCAACTTTTTAAGACCAAATTCCTGTACTAACAATTTAGTTCTTTTCATTTGATTGAGTGTAGTAGTCAGCATTTTTGTCTCCATAGCAGACATTCATTGAGCAAACACTGAATCCTATTCCTAAGGAGGTGTTGTTTGAACGTTTCGAGGTTATAAAATTCAAATGGGTTCGCCATGGAAAGTTAGCAAGTTGTTAAAACTTGTCAACTATGTAGGAGCTTCACGTTACTTGTGCTGAAACTATTGAGTCACGGCTGGCTGAGAGTTTTGTTTGCATCAAGGATATACATAAATATACTTCAGTTTGGTTAGAGTGCTTGTTTGTTGTATTTCGTTCTTCGTAATACACTCACAAGCCAGTGAGCCACAACTGGAAAAAAGGCCGTGGTCGTCTCGACTTGAACCAATTGGTTGGCAACTGGGACGTTAAACCTCATCTAACATAACATAACGTAATACACCCTTTGACAATTTTAAATGTTAAAGACGTTACTTGCAACTTCTCATGGATAGAATAATGTACTGTTGCTAATTTTATCTAACATAGATTTGTGACCTTGGAATTTCGTTCGATAAAAAGTAAGTCAATTATTTTTACATCAGTTCTTTCACTCTTTCGAAAGTAGGGGACGGGGACCAGTCTGGCCAGGCTGGCCCGATGGAATGAGCTGGCGACGTCGAACGTACCAGTAACGGATGCGCTCGAAGCGTGCCGAAAAATGCACGTTTCAATACATTTCAGCAGTTCTGAGTCTAAAACATTGCGTTCTCGCTTTTTTCAATACAAAGGATTAGCTTAGCGCTGCATATTTTGAAAAGTCCAGGCTTAGTGGTAGACAAGTGAGGATAAGAGAAGAATTGGAGGATGCTTTCCAAGTAGCGCCGTCACTGATTATTGGCCCATGTCAAGGAAAAAGAAATGAATACTCAGGTTCAAATTCCAGTTGAACCCAGTTAAAAACTGGGTTCAACTGGATCTAGTCGGATTTCAGTTAGAACCTAGCTAAAAAATAATTAAACCCAGCTAAATCCAGTTGATCTAGTATGGAATTTGGGCAAATTCAATTGGGTTGGATGTAGCCAACCCAGTTGTGAAACATAGTACAACCCAGTTGGTTAAATATAGAATTTGGGAAAAACCAACTGGAATCAACTGAACTCAGTTGAATTGGTAAATTGGGTTCAACTGAAATTCGAACCGGGGAAAGGCGATTTTTTTGCGTGTGCCCTATGTTTGAGTTACAAGCGACACATTTGGCACAAATAACGCCCCCCATAAAAAAAAGAAGTGACAGACTGAACCGCAAAATATCATACCCGATCTTTCGGTATACTTTCTAACAACTGATCAATGCCACAAAATGACAACAAAAAATAACCTTCTGAGCTCGAAGGGTGCTATTATTTTATTTCTTTACTTAAGATATTCTAAACTTTCGCTGTGCTTAGAACTGGATCTTTACATGGCTAACAAACAGTGTATTCTAAACTAATGACGCTGCAAGACAAAAAAGACTTGAAGCTGCCATGAGCGAAAATGTTCCATACCATGTCTAATCTTTGGGTCATGGACGATGGCGTATTAGCAGGATTTCTATAACAATTGCCCTTTAAGCCGGAAGAGAGAACTTTTTTTGGATTTCGTATAAATTTGTGGGGTCGGGTTATGGCAAGGAGAACGACCAAGAGGTGGGGATAGGAAGAATATAAGGAAAATTATCATATTATAGGCGAACTCGTAGCCAAAAGGCTAGGGGCCCCGCCACTCTGGAAAAAATTCCTTTCTTAAACAATATAAAAATTACCATTTTGGTATATCTCTCTCCTCTAAAACATGTCCCCGCCCCAAACACGCCCCCTCCCCCTTCAGGATCTTGTCTGGCTACGGGGCCTGCATAGTATATTTGCAAAATATAGATACTTAATATACCTTGTTTACTCTCAATTTACACGTGCAATTTGACAAGTTGGATGAAGAGAAGGATGTGTAATTATTGAGGAAAGAAACAGTTCAACCGTCCGGGAGGATGACCCCTATCGGAACTAAGTTGCATTGTATCGCATCCATCGTCTACCGACGAGATGCTCAAATCTCTGAAATACGTATCATGGAACAAAAATAAAGGGGTACGACTATACGATTGAAGATAAATTTCTCATTTCCCGTTTTTTACAGAATCTATGTAGGCTACGTATGTTACGGTTAATTGGAAGGGGTTTTCTATTTTGTTGTATGAATCTACATAACAGAAGACAGAAGTATCCCTAAAGCGCGTTATATTAAGGGTGCAGAAAACTTTTGCTGAAATTTTGAAATCTACAGATTTTTGGAATGCATCGAGACTACACAAAATGTGTAAGACAAAGAATGCCTCGACCACATTTATTAGGTGTGTTCGGCTATATACCTCAAATATCCCTCCCACCCATTTTGGTGGGGAATTCATGCCCTCCTTTCTCAGGATCGATGCCTCTGCTTTCATGAAGTATCGTGTGGTCTTTCATTTCATAGAATATCGAGTGAGAACCTTGTTATCCCTAGGTACATCAGACATACCTATCTGAAACCAAAATGTAGGAGTACCAGTCTTGAGTTGGAGCACCAGTCGTGAGTTGGAGCCAGTGGTCCTCGTTCAGGCAGAAAACTTGTTATTCTGTTAAAAGCGCTTTACATTTCTGGCGAAAGTACTTCAGCCCAGTGCCGTAGCCAGGATTTTTTGTTTGGGCGCTCTGGGGGTTTGGAGATTTTCGTGGAGGAGGGGGAGAAACCGAAACTAAGAAAAGAAAGAGACAGGTATATTCTGTGTAAATCATGTACTATATCAGCATTGTAACTTGTTATGGGCGGATCCAGTATTTTCATAAACAGGAGCATCAATTGTGACTAGGGCGCGTAACCCACATAAAAGTACTGCTGTAAACTATGGAATGAACTTCCAAGTGGCATAAGTAAACTGACTTTGTATTCATCATCCCAAAATCTGGTTGTGAATTATTTAGTGGGAAAATACTAGTTTCCTACTTTGTTCACATGTCGGTATAGGACACTGCGTTACTTGTTTCCTTTTTCCTTCTTTCTCTTTTCTAAGTTTCCTATATCTGTGTATATAAGTTGATTTTTCCGTTAGATTACAATCTCATTAACCTTTTTGTCTGTGCTATAGTATCCTGTCTATAATTACATTGTACGTTTTAATTATATTTGTATTTGTGTGGACGAAATAAATACTGAACTGTACTGAGCTGAACACAAAAGCACTTCCTCTCCGGGGATCCGGAGACCGCCCTGCGAAAATTTGGCGAAAAGGTGCTCTTAGATGCCATTTTCCAGGTTCTGATGATCTTAAGATCATACACAGGAACATGAAATTTTCATCTTTTTCAGTATATTGTTAAGTAGACCACCATTAATGGTTTGGAAATCTCAGGGGGAACTGCCCCTTTGACCACCGGTCTGCAGAATTCGGCCCTGTGCATTGCTTAATCTGTGAGGAGTGTAGTATACTGAGCTATCGTTTTCGTATGATTAGGTAGAGTTGAAATCACAAGATTAATTAGATCATGTGTGAAACTCACTTTTAAGACCAAGTTCCTTTACTAACAGTCTAATTCTTTTCTTTGGGCAGAGCAAAGTCCGAATTTTCGTCTCCTAATATTCATTCATTAACCAAACAGCGAATCCTATTCCCAATTAGGTGTTGTTTGAACGTTTCCTGGATGTAAAATTCACATGGGTTTGCTAAGGAAGTCAATGATTGTTTAAATTTGTCAACTATGAAGATGCTTCATTTTACTAGTGCTAAAACTAATGAGTCACAGCTGGCTGTAAGTTTTGTTTGCATCAAGGATATACGTAAATAAACTTCAGTTTGGTTGGAGTGTTTGTTGTAGTGTGTCGTTCTTCGTAATATACCAGTGTGTCCACTATAAAGGTGAAAGGTGTTACTTGCAACTTCTCATTTAGGGTATAAGTTGGTAACTGTATTCAACTGACCTTGGAAACTCGTTCGTCAAAAAGTAAGTCCATCATTTTTCATCAATTTCTTCTCCAAGTTACGTATTGTTTAGTTTGTAACAATATCCAGTGGGCATCATATACAATATTAAGGACGCACTTCGTTCTTACTTAACATTTAAATATCTGTTTACAACCAGAAACATAAGGGTATGAATCGAAAGTTGGAGAAGGGCTGCAGCTCCTCATTCGAGAAGATAAGTCGCCTTTTATGACAGTAAATATGCTATTTTTCGAAAAAGCAATTTCCGACAAGAATGCTCATTCATAGACGAAAATCCCGGGTGAATGGGGGGGGGGGGGCATATCCCACACTTTTTGGAGATGCTTTCATTGACTTCCACATTTTGACTGCGATACTTTTGCCTCAAGGGCCGATGATCCCCCTCCTCACACACATACACACACTCGATTCCTTACGGGGTATTGGCACTGTACCCCGTAGGGAATGCAAGGGAATTTCCCAGCAGCGAAGCTGCTCGCGAAGGAGCCGAGTAGACGGGCGTGTATGAGGGCGGGCTGCGCTCCAAGGTAGGCACGTGCAGTCGCGCGTGACTTCTCTTCGTAGTGACCGAATTTTCGGGCAGCTACGCCAGTTTCGAGCCGCGCGTGAGCTAGGAAAGAGCGCAGCCCTCGCCGGCTGCCCCGGCACCCGCTAAGGCCACGCTGGCGAATACACACATACAGACATCATGACCGGTCACACCATGAGCGCACACACACACTTTTCACACAAATCTCCGCTGTTGTGCCCACCCCACCCCACCCCCTCCCCAACCAGGCATTTCCATGGAAGGTAGTCTATTCTTTATACTATAAAATACGCTGTGGTATAGCTAAAACTATTATCATCGAAAACCTCTGTAATATGATTTTACTCAAGCTTATTTCTATGTAATTATGCCTTCGTTATTATAATAGACGAGTTGGGAAATGTTTCCACGCAATGCAATATGGGAATGGGTCAAAGGTTAAGTGTACCACGCTTACAGTGTCCCAGCGCGGGTGTTGCATGCTGAGCACGCAGAGCTAAATACGTTACCGTTGTCATGGTACACTTGACCTTGTGACCTGACCGGAAGTACCGAATTTCCCAACTTGTCTATTTAAAGAACATTGCGTGTATCAAGGATGTCAGGCGGGTTCAAACACTGAGGCTTGAACCAAGTTTTTGCTTGTGAATTTAAAACAACAGATTATTGCAGAGGGCTGCAGCAGTCTTCCACCCCACTCCTGTTTCTATTTCCGATGGCCTTCTTTACAATCAATTATTCATTACATGTTTCATATCGATATTATTGTGATGATAATGACAACTAGTGTCCATTTAAAGAATGGTAAGGGCAAAAGTTTATTTTTAATGGGTGAGAGAAGAACAGCCCTTAATCTTAGCATTGGGGTGGAATTTGCATTCAGTTCCCTTGTGGGACTCTCGAGATAATAGCAGAGGAATTTACTCTATACCTTAAGTGAACTTGAAGCAAGCGGGGAGGACCGGGGCTTCATCTCCTCTCATTTATGAGCAATTCTTTGTTTTTTGGTTCTTCCATCTATTGTTTTGAGATTGAAATAGATTGGAATATGGCGTCTTTTAGCTATAGAAGTTTTCACGATACGTCAGCGCGTTTCAATAGACCTTATGCACATGACGTCACAGAGCAAGTACGCCCTCCAATAGACCTTATGCATTGACTCAGGGAGCTGTTCCGTATCAGCTCCCTGATTGACTTCACACTGACGTCATTTTGGGGGAAAACAACAAAGCACACGTGCACTCCCGGCGTAGATTTCGCCGCACGTGTAGTAGACTTACGCGTGTATACGGTTGGTTGACAAATCAGCTGTCTGCATTTATAGGTTTAACTTGCAATGATACACGCTTTTCCTCCATTTTCCTCCAAACGAGGGAGCACTTTCTCCTTTGTGACATCATATGCATAATAGTCAGGGACGTTTTGGTATGTTGCATTTTTTTTTATCTTGCTATATTTGGTAAAACTTTGATAAAATGTAGAGTAGACATCAGACAATCAGAAAAGTATGTGCTCCATTTTTTTCATGTGCAAGGGTAGCCAGCCAATTCAAAATGGCCGCCATTTTGATCATTTTGGCTAATTTGGCTCAAAAAAGGCTCTGTTGATTTAGGGTCTAAAACATTTTTAGGAGTAAAGGTGGTAAAATAAACACAGTCTCTCACAATATACTGAAAGTTTTCCCCAAGATATTGATCCGTTTTGTTGTAGTGACCTGTCGAATATGGCCCTTTTCGCCAAAAGTCGGCAATTTTGGCAAGTTTGGGGCCGGGGAACAATATTGAGTACCAGATTATCTTAAAGTGTGTATTCCAAAGACTAACTTTTGTTAATGGGTTGTCCTATAACCAGGCAGTACGTGGGGAATATTTGGACTCTCAGATTTAAACCTACATGAAATGAGTGGTTACTGAAAATTCTTTGTTTTTCGTATGGAAATTTTGGCCTCTGGGATCGTTTTTATGTCCAATACTTCCTTCAATTGATTAACTAGATCTACTGATCTCTCTGCTATTAAAAGAAAAATGGATTGTTAAGACACACATCAATTTTGAAAATTTCAAAAGCAAACAATTTTTCCATTGGTTTAGACCCTAAACAGCTAAAATATCAATATTTTCATTTTTCATTAATAAAAAATACAAGTTTTGGCACTACAAGACAAGTTTGAACAATGATGATCTCTTTTAGAGCAGCACAAGATCTTCCATCTTCACAAAATTGGTACTCAAGTGCCTCAGTAGTACACAGAAAAAAATTACACTGACAGGTGAAAACGGAATATTGAATAAAGGAAACCCAAATATTGAAATTTATTCATTTTTTGGTAAAAAATATGGGTAAAAGGGCAATTTTGAACAGTCATATCTCCAATATTCTCTCACAGGATGCTCCCATCTTCATGAAATGGGCAGTCCAGTGCCCCAGTAGTAATATCGACTAGCAAATCAGAATGGGCTTGAAATTAAGGAAACCCAGATATTGCGATTTTTCATTTTTACTCGCAAAATATGGGTTTAGGGACACTTTTTAGCTGTAATATCTCTGTAAGTATCATACAAGATGCTCTCATCTTCACGATATGATCAGCGTTGTGCCTTGATAGTACACAGAAAGAATTTTGACTCTCAAATGAGAATGGACATAAAATTACGGAAACCCAAATTGTGCGATTTCTTCAGTTTTCCTTAAATATGGAAATGACATGCAGTATTCAGGGCATAAAGTAAATATAAAGGGGATTTCCCCGTTCAGGTTGTCCGAGTGATATTATTACAATTGCTGAGAACATCCGGCTTTGCTTACATTATGGAGTCGGCGCATACTCAGCCTGATGTTTCTTAGAGACTGTTCAATTTCCAAACTAATAGAACTCTACATCTTGTAACAGAATCCAAAGCAATGTAGGAAGTATCTAAAATTCTGCATCACTCCATTGCCTACACCCTATATGGTTGTTATAGACCGTTTTGCACTTAAGCGCTGATCTTGTTCATGATGAAACCTGTTTGTATACTGTCTCTTTGTTGTTCTAGAATGACTTGTGACTAAACATCACATGCCTATTGATTTGTCTGTAAGGCACTAGACTTAAGTCTAAAATGATTCAGGCCGCCCCATCTTGAATACTATGCATATGACGTCACAGAACAGAAAGCACGCCCTCCAATGGAGGCAAGAGCGTATTATTGCAACTTTAATTTAACCTACAAATGCATACAGCTGATTTGTGTATTGGGCTAACTGGGGATACGCGCGTAAGTCTGCTACCCTCGCGTGTAAAATCTGCGTCTTGCGTGCAGTGTGCTTCATAATTCTCCTCCAAAATGACGTCTCGTGACGTCAATGCATAAGGTCTATAGACACTTTGCATTATGTTTTCAGGTACAATGTATGAGGCGAGTTTCACCATTAGACTTTGGTCAAACGTTAAGCACCAATTTTTACTCGAGCTTTAGGAACACCACATATTTTGGTAAGAAGAATTTTTCTGAATGTAACCCGAATTGCAGTGACCGATGGCTGTTGAATCATTTTGGGATTTTTATTTAGACAGTGAACATGGGGAACGCTGCACAATACCAGACAGTGCCGAAAGAGGAAGATGAAATTCCCAGCAAACTGGCATTACCATTGACAAAAGGTACAGAAAGTTCAGCAGGTAACCCTCCAGAATTGATAGAAGGTAAGCAATATTATTATATCTTAATTTTCGTTCAACATAATCATCGTATGCTCAGTTACTATACTAGTGTGAAAACTTCCCCTTTTCAAAGGGGTATATTTTAAAGGGTACTGGTTGTTACTATGACAGAGAACACTTTTCAGTGGTAATGATTCTAACGATCTTAAAATAGTTTGAAAATACTGAACACATGGAGCCCATTAAATTGGCTTTCAGACGATAGTTGTTCAATTTGAACATTTTATCGTGCATATATCCTCGTATAAAGCTCTTGAATTGTTAAATTTTTGTACGCCTTCCACAAAACAAAAAATTGACGACCACTCATATTTATGGCTAGCTTTATATTAGATCTATGTGTTGTGAATAAAATGTATTCCTGAGTGTACTATTTAATTTTAATTTGATTCTCAAATCAATTTACTTCTGGTGAAGCTGAGAGGAAACATTTGCATTTATTTAGAAGCTTCCATTGTGATTGTTAGGGTTCTCAGCAATAAAGAACCGTGTGTCCTCCCGACAGCAATTTCTAATTACAAGTTAACGCTAGGACTTGAACTAAATCACAGGTCATTACTCAGGATTTTAACTCTGTATGAGTAGAGATATTTACACAGTCATGCATAACGGACACACCCCTGACTTTGTCGGAAGAAGGAAACTAAGGCCCCTCACTTAAAGGGAAAATGCAGTCACCACAGTTTGAATTAGTGTGCCCTGGTATCCTATTTCATGAATGATTATCTTTTTAGTCATGTGACAATATTAAGTTACTGACTTCTTAAATTTATGCAGAATAACTGCTTATTCTAACTTTAATATTAAATGTTTACGGATACATCATGAAAGAAACATGTAAGGGACATATAACTGTATGAAGGGATTTGTAAGATTTAAGTTGATGTTGTGAGTCAACTGCTTATTCCCTTTAAATGAATACAACCAGGACCCTCGGTACGGGGTGTGGCTGTAGCCCCCAATAATTTTACCTTTAAGTTTATCTTGGTAAATATTTTATTGCGTTTCTTAGAACAAAAAAACCCACTTTAGAAATTAAAAATCGACAAAGGAAACGGTTTAGCACCCCTCGTTTAGAGACCTTTGGACGGCCTTAACCAGTGGGGGGGGGGGGAGGCACCATAGAAGATGATGTAACCTCAGCTAGATACATCTAGTCTGTGTAAATTGTACATATACGTAACTACGATAGCTTACAGCATGGGGATCCTACATTTGTCACCTCGTACAGAGTTACCGTCGAGGGTAAGGAGAGAGGAGATTTTAAGGTGGCTTCGATGCAAAATGGTGCTATCACAGGCATAGTTTTAAGCTTCTCATAATTTAGTGAATTGTTTGTATGTTTGGTTGGGAATAAGTTAAGGATGTGTTGTCAAAGTGGAAGGGGTGAGAACTCCTCTTGAGAAATTTTTGCTTACATAAGGTGGCTTAGATTCAAAATAGTGTTATCTTTGGTAAAAGTTTAAACTGATTACATACCTAGCAATTCTCATTATTTCATGATATTTTGGCTGTGGTATGACAAGCCGGTACCTGAGACCAGCATAGGTATTTTGCTTCCTGGACGCTCCGAGTAAAGTACAAGCTGAGGATACTTACATGATGCTTTTAATATACATCACGACACTTCAATGGTACACACCAAGTATTTCACAAAAAACTGTACTTCTACTAATTTTAAGCCGGAATCCAGAAGGGGAGCTTTCAATGGGGAATGAGCAAAAGTGGAGTCTATGGTAGAGAATCAATAACCATGTTTCGTAATGTTCAGTCTCTGTAAATGTGTCAGTTAACATGTAACATGTAATGACATTCACATAAGCCTGTGTAATGAGAAAGTACTATAGGACTCTGTTTCATAAACGGTTACGATTGATCGTTTAAGTTTGATCTGTAATGCACTACCGTATTCGCATTAAGAT
The DNA here is from genome assembly GCA_029531755.1 of Holothuria leucospilota. NCBI lineage: Eukaryota > Metazoa > Echinodermata > Holothuroidea > Aspidochirotida > Holothuriidae > Holothuria > Holothuria leucospilota. The sequence continues at coordinate 44,665,356 of CM055971.1, forward strand.
CAGGCGTAACTCCTTATGAAACAGGGCCCAGATCATGTATATCACGCTACAAATTTTGCCCATAATGTAAAATTGCCACATTATCCCCCCTTAAGGCAGAGAGTTGTAATCAAAACTTCCTGCCTTAAGTAATCGTGGGGTTAGAGTTTTACCTCTAGTTTTCGGGAAATAGCTTTTCCCAGAATGATCCCGTACATTATCTTCCTAATAATGGTCATCAGGCATGGAGTGAAAACGTCGGCAATTGCGTGCGAAGCGCGTCCAAATTTTGCATTAGAAATAATTCATTTCCTGATAAAGTTGCATGCAAACTCTGCACCGAGACATGTTCAGCTCCCTATTTTTTTTTTCTTTTTGCCAACAACAAGGCTAAGTCTGCCGCCTGATCATCCTTTAAAGCTATGGATTTTTATTAAAGGGGGGAATGCGAAAAGACTTTCCCTGCGTCGCATTCTTACAATGCTTTGCTCCTTCGTAATCACGCGTATGCACTTGAACAATCACCCTTATTGTGAAACCTGCACTGATGTATAATGAGAATATGTTTGAGACGGTTTTGATAACTAGAAACGCATAAGACCGAAAGCGTTCGGAGCCAGCGAAAAAATGATAGTTTGAGAAGGATTTGTGAAATTGTAATAGTTTTCGAAGTTTGTGATTGGAAATGTTTAAACAGATCTAACAATCACTCGAAAACACACCTCATACTACAGCCCTACCCTCTCATATCGATGAGGGAGTAGGGCACGCGCACCCCATGCCCCTTGTTGCCGGTGTCACTGGACTTGACAAAAAATTATTTTGATGTATTACTAATTGAGTATTAAGACAAGAAATATCGAATTCACATCTCACATTGACTTGTTGTTTCCAATGGATCTATAGACCGTTAAGGAAATGACTGGGGAAAGTTTGACTGCAAACATTGGCCAATCTGAACAAAACAAAAAACTAGTCCTATTGGACCATAAAACAGCACTGTGACGGCTAAGCTTTGAAAGGTTCCAAAGGTGAATCCCTGGACATCATGCAAATTAGTTTTCTTTGTAAGGTCCCCAAGGACCATGGTGGTATGGTGAAGACAAATTTCAGAAGAGTAAATACTTGCACAAACTTGTCTCAGACCACGACATACCTACTATGTAACCCACTGTGATTATGTCTTCTCCACAGGAGCAGAAGGCGGGGCTGCATGCAGTCATTTCCCCATTCGGGCAGGCTATTTGCTCTTTTAGGGAAATATGTGCTATTTCCTGGCAAACATTCTTGAAATTTCGGGCAAAAGTACACAGCTGCCCCATCCACCCAGAAAAGTCATTCACGTTTATGGCTATTACTAACACTAACTGCCTTGCATTTGCGAGTAATGAAATAATACAATTGTCAATTGCGCCCTCTTTTAGTAGTAAACATATCATCACACATGATGAGCTGGTATAGGCAGAAACATAATATCATCACGTAAAATGAGCTAACTTAAAAGAGTCGATTCCGTACTTCCGAACTTTGGGATGCATGGGGATTAATGGGCCTATTTAATGTAGAACTGAAAAGTTATGACGTTGACACGACGTTGCGACAGTTTGTTTTATTACATGTAGGCTTAGAGTATTTTAAAGCAAAAAAAAAAGCGTGTTTTAATGTGATTTTCTTCTTTCTTATTTCTTCCACAGCAAAGAAACAACTTTTCATTCAAGAGCTAAAACAAAAATATAAGCTACTCTGTGGCGCTTCTCATTCCATTGCATTCGTACGAGACAGACTGCGTTGTACACACAAAGTTTTTGTTCAAGGCGGTATTGAAATTTTATCCACGTCGTGGTTACCTTTACAATCCCACAACGATGTGCTTTGGGATCCCAAGGTGAAGTCTAAACGGCGTTTAGTACTAGGTGAAATAGGGTCTGGAAGGTCAACACTAGCTTCTCAATTTGTGTATGACTGGTGCAACAGTGTTTCAGAGTCATTTCTGAAAAATGTGGAAATACTGATATTTCTCAAAATGAGACAAATAACAGGAGTCCATTCAATACAGAAAATAATCAAACAGTATTTACTACCGAGGAACTCTGACCTGAATGAGAGTGATATTGACACGGTTTTGAGAAGCTGTTTTTCAGTAGTTTTCATATTAGATGGATTGGATGAGTACCCGGATGTTGGTAATAAATCTGACATCTGGAAAATTATAACGGCCCAACTGTTCCCAGACTTTGATGTGATTCTTACTAGCAATCATCTTGCTGAAAAATATCAGGTGAATATGACACGGCTACGGTTGACTGGATTCGAAGACAAGGCCCACTTTGAGTACATTCGAAAAGCTGTAGCAGGCGATGACGCAATGGCTGCTGAAATGATAAAGCAAAAACTTACGGAAAATCCCGTCCTCGAAGACCTTTGTCAGTTGCCGTTCTTTTTTGTTATGTTTGCTCATATCAGCCATAATAATGGAGACTTTGGGACACTTAACACAGTCACAAGCTTCTTTAAGTACATGATTGAGTGTTTCCACAACCACATGGGAAACAAAACGAAGTTATTCGACTTAAAAGAAAGCAGCCACTCTGCCCTAGAAAAATTCGCCTTCGATTGCATCAATAAACAAAATTTGCAAACCTGTTGGAGAAAAGCTGACCTTTGCAGGAGACTTGGAGATGAATGTTACCACCATTACCTACAGATCGGCATTTTAGTTGAGGAAGAGGCTTGCAATGCGAGAGGTCAAACAGACGTGACGTTCTACCATAAGCTATTTTATGAATGGTACGCTGCGCAACATTTCGCAAAATGCGCCTCTGAGTGGAAGTATGAAAAATTGAACAAAGAACTGCAACATGTACATCCAAGCAATCATCAGTATTTTTATCGTTTTGCTTGCGGATTGAACCACTTTACTGCGGGTAAAATAATAGACTATTTAAGAGAAAAGGAAGCGAGTGACAAACTTGCAGCTCTATGTATCTTGGAGCAAGGCGAACAGGTTGCAAGTATTTTGGACACTGTGAGGGACCTTTGTTCCAAGGAAATAACTTTGGAAAAAGAACCAAATAAATTGCTACAGAGATCAATTGTTCGTGTTCTCGAAATTGCATCAAGCAATGAGGTAGGCTGGAAATGCGATTCATATTAATATTGGGACAAAGTTATTAATCGTCGTACTATAACGCACGATCAGTGGGCTGGACAGGAGACACTCTAGATTCCAAGTCACTGGGCGCCCAACATTTGTATGTCATGATTTCGACATGCCCGTGTCAACTCTGTGTTTCCTGTAACAGTAAGCGCAGTAAAGAGGATTAGAAGCTCACCAGGTTTTAAAACATTTTGCCTCATTCACGGCAAGTGGTGATGAGAAACAAGTCGAAAACGAAATGTCTGGTGGCAACCCTCTTTATTTTTTTGAAAGAAATGCATTCAAACTTCTACACTTTTTTCTAAACTTTAACTTCTTGGGAACAACGGAAAGTTGTCTTCAAAACTTGTACACCTACCGTTTGAAAAATAAAGTAGGGACTCTTTTCAAAGTTTTTTCATTCAAAATTCAATTCATCACTATCAATCGCTTTTAAAGCAAGATTGAATTCTAATTTTTTTCGATGTGCCTATTACAACGTTAACATGAGAATTTATTCACTATATCATCTAAGCTGAATTTCGAACTTCTCATCATAGGCGTAAGATGTCAGGGCCAGCCTTTCTCCCCCTCCCCCCCCCCCCCACGACAAAACGAACGATATATGCCGGCAAAGTGAGACCGTAAAAATGATACATGTAAAGCAATCAAATCTTGAAAAGCGATGAAATTCCAATACTTTCATGCATTGCAATCCTCTTCCGCAACCAGTGAGGAGGTAGGCACCAACTTCAACCCTCTTCCTGAGATGGCAATTCATCTTGTATACAAGGAGAAGTCTAGGATGGGGTAATCTAGAATCAACACGTCTGGAGTAATAATAATTTTGTATATGAACAGTGGACAATCTGCCCAGTAAATTGGTTTCTCTCTTCAAATTCAATTCTTGATAATTAAGGAGAAATTTCACAATAGTATAAAAACCAGTGGTGTAGCTACAGAGGGGGGTTGGAGCCCCCCCCCCCACAACATCGTAGCTCCCCAAGCACCCCCACTGGCTATCTGGGCCAAAAAATTCATTCGCCGACTAGGCTACTCAACTTGATAATGATAGATTCTGGCCGTGGAAAATTTCCATTCCAAGCAATCCACTAAAATCCATCGGGATAATTCCACTCTGAATAATTTTGAATAAATTCGGATAGATTGTGACAAACTTAACGTGTTTGAGAATAAGATAGAATGAAACTTTACATTTTTTTCACCAAAAATTGCACATCTTGATAGCTGCTATCGTGCCTAGCTAGTGCCATTTCCGGGGGAGCTGGGATGTGTTAAAATCTCAAATTTTCTTGATACGCTTCGCGCCAACTCATGGTGGAGCTCGGCTTAGATGGTAAACGGGATGCAAACTTGCAATCCTCGGACCCCAAGTCTAGCCAGCTGAGCTAATCCGTCCTCACAGAAATGTGTTTTAGAATAAATTAAATAAAATCAAACTTTACTATTTTTCAATTGAAAAAAATGCGCATCTTGATGGCTGCTATCAAGCTTGGCAAGTGCCATTTCCGGTTATCTAGGATGTATTAAAATCTCAGATTTTCTTGGTACGCTCCGCATGCGCCACTGATAAAAACTTTCAGAAAAAAGTATGACCTTTTTGAGACGGAGAGAATGATGACGTTTAAAGTTATATTTTTTTTATCTCAGTAATCAATTTCAAAATACATTTTATCAATAAAGACCATGTTTTGCCAGGGTTTTACTCAGAAGAAGAATAAAGAGCATCATGGCTAACTAGAGTTAGTGGTGCATATTTCAACAAAACATAGTAAGCGTACATATACTAGTATGGAATATTCCCATAAATCACAATTTTCAGGTTTACTAATTTTATTGGAAACGAACTGTGGCTGTCGATAGTACTTTGAAAGAACTGGTTTTGTTTGTTTTTGAGGGGTTGGTTTTTTGTTTTGTTTTTTGTTTTTGTTTTGTTTTGTTTTTGTTTTTTTTTTTTTTGCTTACCTTAAAAATATGTCGAGTAACTTTTACTGAACGCTTCTTCTCATGACTAGGTTTTCGTATTTGTCTCCGGACTCTTTTCTGGGACTCAGTGGTCGTATCTGTGGGAAGATTCCTAATATAACATTTTCTATTTTTTCGATGGTTTGGCTATCGTTTTTACAGATTCCCATTTTATGTGTGCGTCTGTACGACTGCTACAGTACAGTGGACTTGTCATTATGGAGCATTCAGCTTAAGCTACATACTACAATACCAGTTCTTGCTACACTAAAGAAGCTCTGGATACGGGAGACGGATAGGAAAATAGGAGCAAACGAATTGGAAGGCATCTTACATTATTGTTCACGTTGTCTAAGATTGGAGAAAGTGTGGTAAGCATTGGAACTGAGCTGCCTCATGGATATGGTAATAGTTCCCATAATGCTATGATACAGATTCACTAATCTTTTCTACGTTCAAGAATGGTTTTGATTCTAGAGAAAGGGCGGAGAAATAACATAGGTGATAGACTTTTACTGGCCCTGTAATATTATTAATTCTGTCAAGGGCTGAACAGACCGTTGGGCAACTCGCAAGTTTGTTATCAAAATCAAAGCAGGTCAGTTGATATGTGCGTCCGTTTATGTGAACCTCAAAAACGGGTTCCTTTTTTTGGCGGAAAATTTCAGCACTATAAGAAAGGAACATCAAATCTCAATGGCACATTCGTTTGAAAATGCTAATTTTCAAGAAAAGAATATTTTTCAGATGAAGTAAACGATGAGAAAAGTTTTGATATCACTTGGACAAACTGATTAGATAGGCTCTTTTCTTTCGTCTTAATGTCAACAAGGAATATCCTGAAAACAAATAGAGTGTTGCTTTATGAAAAAACTAGTCCCCTTCATAATTAAATCGTTGCTGAAGGAGAGGATTAAGAAGGCTTCTAGGGATTTATAGGCCCGCAGAATCTTTTTAGGGAAAGGCTACAGCCTTCAGCCGTTGGGCCCGTAAGCCCTGGTGGGGCTCAAACCTCTCCTTTTGCTTTCTGTAATATCACCTAATTTTTCATTGATCTGTACCTTTCCAAAAATTTTTTCTTTTTCTTTTTTTTCAATTGAATGCATTTCTTTTGCTGATAAGGTTTTATGGTTATCAGAAAATATGCTGAGAAATTGTCATTTGTGATTTTCAAAGTAAATTAATGATTTAAAGAGGTAAATGTAATGAAGCGCTATATTTAACATCCTTTTGTCGATACTTCCATCAAACAGGTTCTGGGGTTGTCTTTTACCACAGTCAGTCCAGGCAGATTCTCTTTCCGCTCTCAGATCACGAAACGTTGAAGGTAAAATGCCAGACCATGGTTTTGCTTGTACCATTCTGAATCTTTATTAAGGTGTTTTACGTAATCAAAAACAAAACGGGTTGGAAGAGTATTTTCAGAAAAAAAAAATAAAATGACTTGAGATGCAAGTTAGAACTATGGATTGCCTTTTTATGAAGTTCTATGTAATTTTATTCTATTTTATTGTCATGCCATGCATTTAATATTTCTACAAGGGAACGTGTGATGCAAAGAAAGTCCTTAAAATCATATAGATTGGGCTTGGTGAAGTGCCTTGGTATAAACAGTATATGATGAATTACTGTGGTAAACAACAGCAATATACTCTAATTTACGTGGGAAAGTTAGTGACTTTAAAAGGCAAAATAAGGAAAATATCCATTGATATTCTTTAAAGGCTTTATCGAACCTCTGATCGTGTTTTATGACTTTCTCTTCAGTTCTGTGGCGTATTGACAACAACACAGCAAATCAAAAACTAGATCTTGAATCAGGGTCATGGAATGTGAGTTAGTTTGTATTACTCCCCTTCTCTTGCAAATTCTTACCTTTGGAAGTTTTAAATTGATATGGCTTCATGTCCTCAAATCTTTAAATGTTGAAAAATGGCGTAATATTTCTTACCTGTGCAATCTAGGCTATATAGAAAGTTTATAAACTGTTTAATTCATTTTAACGCTACTTACATATTTTGCTTGTTTAGGCAATTAAAAATCACGCTTCCCTCAGGATAATGAATTTTCCAAGTTGCCTAATTTTCAATTATATTACCCACAGATTTAACTGATTAGGAGGGTGACTGATGTTTTAGTTTATTTATTATTGATATATAGATAACTGGAAACACCGTGAGGCTCAATAAGAGTAACGGGTAAACAGGCTCTGGTTTGCAAGGATAATTGTTTGCATCGTTGTATATTGAAAAAGTCTTTGTTGCATTGAACTCGAAACGTAGAACGAAGTTTCAACACCTTTCATCTTGTTAATTCATTTACAGGTCGGAGACGATGGTAAATTAATGACTGATGACGATTACGAGAAACTGGTAAGTTAACTTAGAAAATATGACATTACTGCTGATAACTGTTTACATTTTGACAAGAACGCAATGTAGAAAGACACTTTGTTAATTCTAGAGGAGAAACTCTGGAAAATAGCAATTTTGTTTGCAGTTTGACTTTAATAATTATTAGTATATTTTATTCGTTTTTGTTTGTAGGTCCAACGAAAAGAATGGGTTACGGAGTAGATGTTTTCATTCGCACGCACAGGAAGCACGGGTCATTTGAAAAACATATTGTGGTATGAAGATGCTGGGGAAAATGACGTCATCTACCGTTCCTGTCTTTATTGCCTCTGCCTTGTAGCATCTGCAAGCATGGACAATTAAGCCCATTACAAATTTTAAAAGAAGTTGAAATGCTTCTTCCGTTGATAACTATAACCTCAGGATTATTGAAATGTATCTTAAAACTGCAACACCAAAAAGACGTTCTTCTAAAACATTGTACATAGTCCGTTATATATCATCTGTAAGAATTCGTATTAATTCCTGTCAATGTCCAGGCAAAAATATTTATGGAGCTACCAACGTTGGCAAAATAGTCGCCCATCATTAACAGATTAGATTATTACAGTTTAAGTCATAGCAATTTAGTAAAGATTAAGAAAAAAAAACTATCGCTGTTGTTCCCTAAAAAGCGAGCAAAACAACTGACTTTTAATCCTGAACAATAACTAATAAAATCGACCATTTTGAGACCACCATTTGAATAATCTTGTACTAGCTGATTACGACTGACACGATCGGGTTTATTGCCCCAAACAAATCTAAAAAGTAATGAATTAACCTCTAACATTATATCATCCCCAGGCAATGGTTTTGTCTGGATATAATAGGTAAACAAGTTACGAACCTTTTCTGGATATATCGATTAACGTATTTATACTTACGCAAATGTGTTATTTTCATTCAGTGATATGCAGGTGTAATTTTAAGTCTCCCTTTATGGAACAATAGTCTAATCCAAGTTGGGAATAAGCGCATATGTTACAGCCATTGGATTGAAAGAGGGGTAAATTTTGTGTATGACGTAGTGTCTTATAGGGGTGATTTTCTCACACTAAATGAATTTGTTCATAATTTTCAGGTTCCTACTCACTTTTTAGAGTACTATGGCATTGTGAGCTACATTAAGTCTTCCTGGCCAAATTTACTTCGAAACCTTCATGATGGTGTCAGCCGACCCTTTAATTGCTATCTAAACATATTGCTGAGAAGTAATCAGCTAACGAGTAAATCTGTATACAGGAGGTTGTTGGAACCGTTGAAACATCCACATAAATCCTATTTAAGGGGTGTAGAGAAGTTTTAATTCTAAGAGAGGAATGGTCCTTGTATTGTGTTATACCTTTGAAGTGTTCTCCAGATGTAAAACTTCCTTGGTCTCAGTACCGACTTCTTCACAGGGTTATTCCTACAAAGTCCTACCTGTACAAGATAAAGATATTGGATTCAAACTTGTGCAATTTTTGCCTTCTTCCTGAACAAACCATTTATCATTTATTCTTTGATTGTTGTTATGTTAAGAGTATTTGGCGTTTTCTACAAAATATTTTTGATGTAAACGCAAATCTTTTCAAACCCCAAGATTGCTTTATTCGGAGGTGACTTTGCCCTGGTTTTGAATTTAGTTCTTATCCTAATTAAAACTTATATTTTCTGTTGCAAAGGGCAAAATATTGTCCCTTCAGTGGCCGATTGTGAAATTTTTATGGGGTATTTCAGATTGTGGGAGTATATTTTTATTGCAAATATGGTTTATGATGTTTGGGACAGATATTGGCTTCTTGGCTAAGGCTCTTTGATTAAGTATTTCATTTTGTTTGTAACTCCTCTTTTTATGATCAAATGAGCAAAAGAGCTAATGTGTTTGATAATCGATATTCTTTGTGTATTGTTATGAGAATTACAGAGAAAAAACTCAAATAAAAACATATGTTTATGAAGGAGGAGGAGACACTAGCCAACTCACACGCCATCAAATCAATTGTTACACTCAGCCAGATTTTAACTTCTTAATTTTTCCGCCTAGTAAGATTCTCGGCAGTCGTAATTTTGTCACCGGGAAACAGTCTGACATATTAGGGGACAAATTTCGCTAAGCAAGTTAGGTTAGTTCCTGCCGAGACACCAGGTAAGCTCTTGGATACTGAGGGAAGTACATATTCTGAATGACCAGGTGAAATCGGGTATGCCCAATAAGAAAGCTACGACTGAAATGGTAGTTTGGGACATTCTTTGAGGACGTCACATTCGTTAGAAAAATTTTACAATTGGGTGGGCAATTTTGAGCGTGATGCTTAATTTTTGAAACATCCTACTTCCAGCTTTCGTCACCGCCACAGATCAAAGAACATATAAAGAGTAAGTTTGACGGAGCACATTTTCAATAGATGTGTAAAGAGAAAATGCTGTTTGATTGATTGCAAACATCGTTACGCCTACGGCAAATTTCGGAAAGTATGGCTAACATGTATCTCCATCTCTAGCATATTGTCATATATAGTAAAAAAAGTCCCATATATCAAGTTTTGTATGCATCAAGCAACCTATATAGTGCGAAAAGCTTACTTTTTTAATTTTACAAAGTGGGATATAATTTTACATAAAACCCGACTAAGTGAATTTTCCTTTGGTTTACAGGAGCAGCAGAATGTAAATATAACCTATTTATCATTATGAAGCATCGGCGAAACTTGGTAAGGAAATCGTTTGTGTACAAGCAGAAGCCTATATGTATATTGTACATTAAAAGAAATATGGCATATGATACCAATGGGGAACATCACATGGAAGAGAAAAGTATGTTTCCTTAATTTGAGGAAAGTAAGGTCATCCAGGTCCGTTGCCAGGAGTGGTGACACGTGTGTTTGGGGGGGGGGGGAGGGGATATCCGGCAGTGCAATATACTGGGAGGGGACTAATGAAGATCATTCTTCGTTGCCAGTGGTGGCGCTGGAAGGTGGTTTTACGGGGAAGCGTATGGGATGATATCCTAATTCCACTTGCGAGCAAAGCACGCAAAACCTTTATCTCGTTGTCCCTTCCAGAGGTACTTTTTGCTTCCTTTTGAGAAAAAAGGGGTGTGAAGGGTATCCACAAACTACGTAACGTTAGAGGGCTAAAATAATGCTTCCCTAGACCAGCAAGCACTATTGAACCGTGGAGTACTTTGCAAACAGAAAAAAAGTCGATGCACCGACACGGGACCCTTATGTGGTCTATGAGTAACGTCTAGGTGGGATCGAGGGGGGAAATCTTCAAGACCTGGGGTGGCCGCACAGAAGCGTTGATAGCGCTATCAACACCACTAACAGCGCTGATAGAAAATTTTGGGCGCACAGAAGCTTACTGATAGGGGGATTAGCTATCAGCGCTGATAGGCTATCAGTAAAAGGCCGCACAGAAACTATCACTACTGGTAATGTTATATCAACTCACTAACAGTGACCAAGGCACCGATAGTGACTTTGATAGCGCAAAATTTAATTCCTAATGGAAGAAAATGTAGAGCACAGCGGTCGACATCGACTTCGTAGATGACGGAACTATCCGAAAAGGCAAAGATATGCAAACCTAAAAGAAAACTAGTGAATGGGGTTTCTTATAACACGACTTTCAAACAATTTTTCTTCACCTTTTCGATATTGTAGGAATTGAATTAGAAAAACGGTACCTTGAGTTGCAAATATGTTTGTGTGATAAAGGCTTAGTAGCAATGGACATCAGTGGGAAATTGCCCCCAACTAAACTGAGTAATTTGCCGTAGTCTTGGGGGGGGGGGGGGAGTGGCTGCAGACTGACTGGGCTTTCCAAATTCCCACTTTTTGTGCGGCGGCTTGTGAATGCAAAGTGGTGAAATCTTTATTAAAGCTTCGTTAAGCGTTGAATTGATTTTGTGTTTAGAAATCAGTCAGCCTAGCATTTTTAGTGATTTTTTTCTCTTTTGTTAGGGTGTAATTGGAGGGGATGTTGCCTCAAAGCAGAGATGACACCCCTACTCTTTGTGAAAGTTTTCGTATTCTAAGTTTTCCCAGATTTACAAAGTGGTGTTATCTTTAGTAAAGACATGATCTGAAATTTTAATTATTTACTGAATTTTTCGACGGTGGCATGGCACCTCTAAAAGGCTGGTACCCGGTGCGGGCTGTTCCCTAGCGCTCTTAGTGCGGTCACTGAGCGATCCACCAACGGTTGGCGAGTAGCCATAGCGTAGGACTGTAAGCAAATTTTCGGTCCAATAATGTGTTTCAGATGGGGCAAATGACACGTTTTAGACCTTAAAATTTGCACCTAAGCATTCTTACATTTTAGATTTCATGCTAAGTTATTCTGTAACAAATTTAGATTTCAAGAAGAAAAATTAGATTTGATTTAAAGGAAAAATGCAGTCACCCCAATTTGAATGAGTGTACCCAGGAATTCTATTTCATGAATGGCTTTTTAAGGATCATGTTGCAATACGTTTCTGAGTTGTAAAAGCCCCGTATAGAGTAACTCCTTGGTTTACCTTGAATATGCAATGTTTTTTTTAATCTAACACATCACGGAAGATACTTGAAGTGACGCAATAGGACATTTATAAGATTTAGCTGTGTTTCAAAATAAGTTTGCGGCCTCTGCTTATGCCTTTTATATTCAGTTTCTTTACCAGCTCGTGAGGTTTAGCTAATGATTAAAGGTAACCATATGCTTCTTTATCTCTCGCCAACGTATATGCTGGTGAAGGTTTTCAAGCTGTGTATCTTGTAGGAGGAACACTATGGTTTATTCGTTAAGAGAAACCCGTATTAAGAACACATCCACGGCGGGGGACCCCCGGGGAAAAATTGGGGAAAAGGAAACTTTATTATAAAAATTTCCCAGGTTTGGGGGTCCTAGAAATCATAATTTGGACAGCGAAAGTTTTAGCAATTTACGTTTTTTTTCTCAAGAAGGTCAACTTTTATTTACGATTTGGAAATCTCAAGGGGCAACTTTCCTCTGCCCCCAGAGGCTACGGCCATCAGTTGGAATTTGTTCGTCCTAAATTTAGTACCTTTACACAGTAGTACATAACGCACAACCTCACACATTGTCTAAATTCAAAAGAGCCGAGGATGCAAATACTTGGCTTTTATCAACACGAAGGATGTGCATCAAATGTAGGTCTTAGCGACGTTCTGTGGACAAATTCTACCTGTTTCTTCCTGTATTAGAGGTAGCATACCTGAATAAAACACTCCAAATGGCGATTACAAGCCAAACCAACTGGGAAATCCCCGATCTGTAATATGTTAATGAGCCTATAAGCGCCTTATCAGAGAGCACTTCTATCAGCGTCTTTTGTGCGGTCGTTTTGCACCTGCTGATAGTAGCAGGTTTGATAGAGAGTTGATAGCGCTATCAAGACTGTCACTATCAACGTTTCTGTGCGGCCACCCCTGGGGTATTAACAAGATTTGGACACTAGCATAGAACTTTAATATCAAGCTCTTTACTGCAGTCATCGTGTTTTGATTACCGTTGAACAACACTGCACAAACAGCTTGCAAAATGAAGAGAGCAGAGAGGGAAAGGAATGTAGGTATCATAAAAGGTGGGGTGACTTGAAATATTGTTTAAGAATCTTCCTTTTTAAATGACTTTGGCTATATTGATGCACAATCACTCATGGACCAAAATAATTATAAACTGAATAAATTGATTACTGAAGCTCCAAATCTTATAGAGTCGTTACGCTACACTTGTTACGCAGGGCACTAAACGTGTATTACACCTGCACATATATATTGGCTGTACTCGTAATACCAGCCATCTCAAAGATTTCAATTTTTAATTTTATCAATTGGCCCTGCATTCCTACCTGCCTATTGCCCCGAGTACTCTCCGTCCATACTTTCAAAAGGTGAAAGTCATTGAAGACCCTGCAACGAACAACTTTGAAATTCAACCAGTGCTCAGAGGGTGACGAGGTAATTAATCCCTCCCAAGCCTGATACTGTAGAACTTCCAGTTAATGTCCCCGAGTTAATATCCAGTCCTGAGCTACTTTTCTCAAAGGCTGCATGGAAAGGATGGACGATCTTTACGTGACGCCACTGCTCGACTGCTGAACTGAACAAGTAAAGACTTGAATTGGACAGCTTCTTGAGTCTGACAACCAGAAGCCGCATCACTGAGATCAGCCATGCCAACAAAGCAGCTTTTTGAGTCACCAAAAAGCTTTCACTTGATCCAGGAACCTTTTGAATACAAAGAAGTACACTCAACCAACGAGTCAACTCCACTCTTCAAAATTAAATAATGCCAAAATATGTTTCACCTTTGCCAACTTGGTTATATCGATGGCTTTTTCTTAAAGTAACAAAAATTTTGGAAAAAACTTCACTTGAAAACGTTTCACTTCAGCTTTAACCAACTCCTCAATGTTCACTTTAAAACAAATAACACGGTCTTTTAACAATCAACTTGATCCGAAAGTTTGAAAGGGTTCTTCATTAAATCCATTTGACCACTGACGCGTAGGCCTAATGTTCACATATGCTGGGGACGAAAAATTGACTTTGAAAATTAAGCATGCATGCAGTAAACGACTTTCGCGATCATCGATGGTAAAGGCTTCAGTGATTTTATCAAATAAACGTTTCCTTATTCACCTATTTGGGGAAGTAAAATTTGTGACACATGAAACCCCAAATAAAGTTTTGAAGCAATTTTCAAAGCCGTTGGAAGTGCCGTTTCCGGCAATCATATGACAATTTTGCCAGAAATTTTTTTTTTTAGAACTATACGTGCCAACTGTTAACGGCTACCTCGAAGATAGTGTTACATTTTTTCACTTTTCATTATCATAAACAAAAGCATCCCCTTTTAAAAGCTGCATCCAAGCCTAAAAATAAACTGAAACCAGGAGGCCTCGATCGAACAGTTAATCCACAGTGGTACAGTGATCTAGTGGCTCCGTTAACTTAGACTAAATCTTGAAAATTATCACGAAATTTGTGCTTGAGAATGAAGGAGAAAATTGTTTCTCCTAAAAGATTTCATTTTGGACAATGGATACCATGCGTTATAAATGTGTTTCTTTTTCTCGGAAGGGGGGGGGGGCGATTCGCTTATAGATAGAGCAGTTCACGCCCATTAAGCTACGGCTAGAGAAGTTTACGTGCCAAATGTTCATTACGCATAGAACGTCAAGTGTGAGGATTGCTGGCAAAGCGTTCCAAAATGTTGCATAACAAATCGTAAATCATATTAAACTTTTATGCAGGCTTAGCACTGAGAACCTCCAATTTTCTACAGACGTTTGTCTGAAGGAAAGCAAGTTTAAATTAAGAACCTTTGTAAATTAACGAAAAAGCAGAAAGAGCCCTTTCGTATCTATGCAGTTCTGTATATCTCCAATGACAGTAACCAAAGAACAACACTTTTAAAGCCTCTATACTTTGAATAAGGTCAGTATGTTCGAAGCGTTGCTGAATTAGTGCCTGCACCCTGGTCGAACAAAACTCAGGGTCGCAGCCAGGGCAAAATTTAAAGGGGGTAGTTGATGAAAATACCTAAGTGGAACCTACGGGGACGTATCTAGGATAGGGGGCGCCCAGGCGAAAACTTATTTAAAACCCTAATCGTGACAACAACACGGCATTTTTCGCAATTTTGCAAATAGGCCAGCTTCAAGTTCAATTTGATTTTGAAAACCCAAGAGGGAGAGATACCCTCCCACCTCCCACCCCGCCCGGCAGGCTACTGTACCGCAATAAAATTAGAACTGAAAGTAAGAGTGCGCTTAGCGCCCCAAAATGGTTGCTAACAAGAGATTTGTGACAGACACTGAACGCATAAAAGACCTCCATCATTCATTTGTAAAACACACCTAAACCAACTCCTGCCTATAATCTAAATACATTTTGGGATCATCCAACGTTCGGTCTACAATCGCTAGGGTGGAGGAGTTACACCCCGTGCCAGCTCAACTGTTTATAGGTATTAAGATTGTATTTTACCACCTGGGGGCACGTCCCCGCTTAGCTGGCTAAGGACCCGAGTATAAGAAAGTATCACATCTATTAACATAGTCGTAGGAAACGGGGTGGGATGGGGGCTTAAACCACCAGTCAAAAAGTGATGGGTGGAAGTGTGCTCTCGCCCCCCCCCCCCAATCAAGGGCGAAAAACCCCTATACTTTCCTCTGTAAAACATGTCAAAAATGTGTATAATTTGCCTTAAATTTGCCCAATATGTTGCACCAAATTGAATCTAAGGACCCTCAAATATTCATACACTCCCTCCCTTTAGACTCCTTCACAAGGACGGCGGCCTGAAACAACAAGGGCTGGAGTCGAGTCGACCCAATCCGAGTCCGAGTCCGAGTCCGGGTATCCGAGTCCGAGTCCTCATTTTCGAGTAGGAGACCGAGTCCAAGTCCCCGGGTATATTGAACTTGTTTTGTTTTGAGTGCAAGAGGACGAGAACTACAATGAAATAGTCTTATTCTAACCTCTATTCCTTCCCCAATATTAAAGATGCGGCCATAGATCCAAACACTAAGTAAATTTAACAAAACAAAAAACCACTGAATTTCCTCTTATGAACATAGACGGATAAGACACGGATCATCAATTTCCAAAAAGGGGCCCGACCAAATAATCGAAGAGCGCAGCAATGCTTTACCACACGCGTAGTCCAAAAAGAGAAAAATCAGCTTTACTAGCTTATTACAGTTCTATGTTACCGTATATGAAATTGAATGATTTACTACTGACAGTTCCAGCATCAGAAATTGACTAATTTAAGATTCATGGCTACGAAGAGAAGGGGCTAAATTCCCCTGATCTCCCCCTGGATCCGTGCCTGGTATATAAAAGACGGCAGTCATGGTTACCTGAACGTTCACCACCCCATCCCCCGATCCCCCGATGTGGAGATCATCTGTGCCAATTTTCGTTTTGTAGACTTTCATGTACGTAAGAAGGAAATCTATGGAGTTCATTTCGAGCGAGGGTGGGTGAAAGTTACCACAACATTTGCCCTCCTTTCGTGACTTGCGCCACTGTAATCATGTGGAGAAATATGGTCGAAGGGGCCCCACATTTGTGGCCAGGGCCCCCAGAGGTAAATCGGGCCCTGTTCCAGATAACCCGTATAACTTTGCTCCCCATCGGAAGTGGTTTGATGAAATTCCAGGGCAGTTCACAAAATTTGTTCTTGGCCGCGATTTCCCCACAGAAACCCCAAAATTTTACTTGGTTACTTGCCAAAATCCCATGGACTAGGGGTACTTTTTTCTGAAAATAACACCGATGGGTTTGATTTCTTCAAATTAGACCGTTTGTCCCAAGAAGTATTTCCGGTACCAAGATCGAACTATGCAAGAGGAGCACTCACATGGTCAATGCTTAAATGATATTCTGATATGATTATGATGTTGCAATACAAGATTTGTCATTACAGCAAGTTAATCAGCATGCAGGCTCCTGAAAATTGCCCCAGGTCTGAAACAAAAGCTTGAGTACTAGAGGCCCCGGACAGGCTGGACGCCAATATCTTATTTCGAACCCCTTCCGCTACACGTTTTCGGATACAAATAACATTAAGCCAAGCTCAGACCTGAAGGTAAATTTTCCACACATCTGATCACTGAATGCTTACTACAGGTTCACAAGTGCAATCCGATGGACGTTGTTTAACATTTCGTCATTTCGTGCTGGATCCGAGCTATCTTTGGTCTAGCCTTGGAGTTAGAGTTAGATGAGGTTTTACGGCTCAGTTTCTAACCAATTGGTTTAAGTCGGGCCGGCCACGGCCTTTTTTCCAGTTGTGGCTCACTGGCTTGTTTCCCTACTCCATTGCTTATGCTGAACACCAAGCACAAGGACAGTAGGATCCATTTTTAAAGTCTTTGGTATGACCCGGCCAGGAGTTGAACCCCAGTCCTTCCGGCTGCAAGTCGGATGCTCTAACCACTAGCCTTAGAGGCCTGAGACCGAGTCGATATTCCGAGTGTTCATACGGCACACTGACTAATGCACTGTACGCAACATGTAGCACTGATATTGTAGGTACACGTAGTGTACGTAATGATATTTGCAGCAAAGATCTTTTTCGCGCAGTTACAGAGTTTTACAGTCGTGGGAAAAAACAGTCGGTCTCGTACCCGGCCTCGGCCCGAGTCTTCCGAGTAATGTCAGTCGAGTCCGAGTCACAACAATCGGGACTCGAGACCGGTCTCGAGTCATCCAGCACTGGAAACAGAGTTCAACCCCCCCCCCCCCCCTCCAGTCGAGTACGGCTTTATACGCCTAGGCTATGTCTATTAACTTAAGTTTTAATGTATATTCTTAAGTATCCATTACCTTTAGACTTCATATTGAGATAATCATATACGTTATACAAAATTCACCAAAGGCCTTGCTAGCATCCTTGTTTTCGAGTGATGCTAGTGGCTGTCTATGGGGAAGCACGTTCCACAGGAGGGGTTAAGCCAGGACGTTGGACTACATGGCTTGGAAGATACCGTGGGAGCACGAAGTGATTCCCTGTGGGTGTGGGGCACACAGGCCCGCCACATGGGCCCTGGTGGGGTCCACACACAATGCTCCGAAAGCTAGGGTAGTTTCAAAATTGTAGTCATTTGAGTCAAACATTTTATGGTCCAGGCGCTCAGCTGGGATGTTGTGGAGGGGACTGGGATACGAATTGGGGTTGAACGACGTAACGGCGCTGATGGCACCGGGGCAGCTTGAAGCGATCCCCCAAACAGTGTGGATCCCTTTGGCACGCCATAGGGCACATAGCGGTCCTGGGGCAACACTCTGGCCAGGGTCTAGTGCGCGAACCACTGGATGATTTGGAGTATTTACGGAATTGGGGCATTAGAATATTATGTTATACCTTCTCCAAAAGACATTGGATGTGCACTTAACACACCACAAATTTATAATTTAACATGGGCGTGGATCATGAGGGGACGGGGGACGTGTCCCCCTCACTTTTTTGGAAGGGGGGGACATCTCCAAAAAGTCCCCCTCACTTTTTCAAAATAATGAAAACTAAAACTGTGAAGAAGATAATATAACAGTAGATTACAATTTGACACTACATATTAAAAGCAAAATTTTGCCCAAATATTGCACCATTTGCCATCTAGACACCTTCCAATTTCCATTTTCTTACAGGGGAGGTGGCCCCACCTCATTTCCATGTTTGTGATCTTTACTCATTGCTCGAAATAAGAGACAAAATCGTAAAGTTACTTAAAAATTGCTAACGCCGACGTCAAAAATGGCCATGGTGCCCCTGTAGTTTGCCGTCGGTTCTGTGCCACAAAATTCCATGGCACTATTCACTAAAGCTCCTAAAATAAATTTATGCTACTTGAAGAAAATATTGGAAAGGTTCGTTGAGAGTCGACTACTACGCAAAGATAAGGTGTACCGCAGTCAGACTTGGGGTAATCGTAATCAGTAATCGTAGTCGATTACAATCGATGACACTTTTTGAAGTAATCGTAATCGATTACTTTTGTGAAAGTTGCTAATTGTAATCGTAATCGATTAAAATGGCAAAGTAATCATAATCGTGGTTTAATTTATGATTACACTGAAGTTAAATTTATAAAAAGTGCAAAAGAAGTAGCAATTATTAAACAAATTTTTCAGTACTTGTTACTTCTGTTGGGGTGACTATATTTAAGTTTCCTGCTTTCTTGGATGCTCCAGCCTAACTAAGTGAGAAGTGCAGGGGGTTCAATGATCTCCACTTTGGGAAAACTTGGTTCTGTTGTTGGTACAATCAGGGATTTGTTTTTATTACTTAACACTTGCACATTTTGTTCACTCAGCCCCCCCCCCCCCCCCACCCCCTCAACCTGAGCACGTCCTTTTTACACAACTGGTTGACTTTAAACACTTATGCACTTATTCAATTGTAACCACAGCCCACCATATACCCAGGCAAAGCGGGGACTTAGGCCAGGATGTGATTTACAGAAATGAAACAAGTGTTTCCTTCTCAGCTACATCTAGATATAGTGGGGCGTCATGAAACTACACATCCCTGCTAACTTTAATGCAATGATTCTACAGAGTGGGCAGCAATTAACCGAACATCCTGGTACAGTGTATTCCTGACCGACTGAATATTTGTTGTCTATGCAATCTGCTTGACAAAAGGTACTTCTATGCACTCCTGTATTATGTGAACGCAGGCCAAGAGCAGACATCCCGAAGCAAGCTGTGATTGCATGAAGCTATTCACTTCAGGCAAATATCGTATAAAACTGAAACAAGTGTGGGCCAATGTTTAAATGTTAACAACTAACCAAAAAGCCCCACAGTCATTGGTAACATGTCATTTTAAGTCCTACTGTACCTTGCTTCAGTTGCACTTTAAAATCGGAGATGGTAACGAAGTGTTATCTCCTTCTGTAGGATCCTAGGATATTTTCATGTGCAATATCTTGAAAGGTTGAGAATCTATGTTTTTGACAAAATAATTTTAATCAGTGGTGTGCACCAGGGCATGCATATAAAGTTCTGCGCACCTATTTATATTTTACTTATTTCTTTGTCCGCTTTTTTCAGTCATCTCCATCTGTAATCTGTATGCAATAGTGCGTTCGAACAACTTTATTCCTGCTCAGTACCTGTGGTTTCCAAAATAACCTATGTACTGTACATATGTACCAAACAGTAAAGTGCAGTGAGTACCCCCTGTACATGCCAGAGAGTATGATAGGCACTCTGAGTGGAATGCTTTGATGACATGTGATGTATGAACATACAGTATTGGTTTTCTTTGGCATGTACAGTGCGTGTAGACCTAGTTTATCATTGGTAGCTACATACAGTGCTAATCCCAGCCAGATCCCTGCCATTTACCCAGTTCTTCTTCTTGCAAATCCCAGGGCAACTATCCAGGCCCATTTTTTGCAATGCACATCCCGGCTGAAAGTCTCATCACATTCCCGGCATAGCGGGGACAAACTAAATCGTACATACCCAGCAAATATGTTACAACAGCCCCACTATGGCCCGGTTATGGGGGGCTGTGGTGGTCAATTGACAAGTGCATTAATAAAACAATAACAGTCAACCTGACAAAATGCAACACCTAAATGTAAATAAATTTAATTAATAGCTCGACTGATAAAACCTTTCCTGAGCATTGAGCCAGGAGACTCCTAGTACCAGCTATTGAAAGCACATATATGCTGTTATTGCCTCCTATCAGTCCATTGTTCTCATTTCAATGAAATGTAATCACGATTGCAATCGTGATTACATTGCAATGTAATCGTAATCGTAATCGATTACTTTCATTTTTAGCTGTAATCATAATCATAATCGTAATCATAAAATCTGAAGTAATCGTAATCGTAATCGATTACATTCAGATGTAATCGCCCCAAGCCTGACCGCAGTGAAATAATGAAAAGATTGCTACCAGTATCACCTCTATCAGACTTTCGAAAAAGCTCTGACATGCACAGTCCTGATCACTTCCATATCCAAATTTTATTACATATGAGTAAACATGCTAATTACAGGGGCGTAAATACGGAGGGGTGGCCCCAAGTGAAAATCAAAGGTCGGTCTCTGCGCGCCAAAAAGTCGGTCTCAAATCCAGTTCAATATGCTCTTGTAACAATAGACCAGACATGAACAATATTTGAAGAGAAAATATTCCCCCAATTTTCTACTGAGTCCCCGATTTTTTGATCAAATCACCCCAAAATGTGCAAAAATTTTCGCGCGCATGTAGCGGTTTAGTGGAATCCAGTTAAGTATGCCTTTGTAACAGTAAACCAAACATGAAAAACATTTGAATTGAAACGATTGCCCGAATTTTCTACTGAGTTTCCGAATTTTTGATCAAATGCCCCAAAAATGTGCAAAAAATTTCGCGCGCATCGTGCGGATGCAATGGCTTAGTGGTCTATATTATGCACCTGAACTGCAACTAGTTTCGGGCAATTTTTTGAGATTCGGGCAAAAGATTTTCTATCCCCAAATTCGAAGAGTCCCGTACGCCTATGATTATTACTACCGTCCTGTAAATTGTAATTATCTAGGAAATTTGGATCATACAACTATGCCAATGGGAGTTGGTCTCCAAGAAATGTAGTTGGTCCGAAAATAGTTCACCCCCTGCAAATTCATGTAAATACGCCCCTGGCTAATGGTTTACTGTTCACTTACTTCACACAGTGTGATCTTGATTTACCCCAAGAACAAAGTAAAAAAATCACTAAAGCAAGGAAGATGAAAAACTTCCTAAAAAAAAATAAAAATTCTTGGTGATATATTCAATTTAAATTTAGCACCAAATGTAGCACCATTTTGCATCCAACCCACCTTTCGTGGGCAACTTTTCAAAAGGGGAGGGAGACACCCCCTCCCTTAGACCCCTCCCCAGGACGGCGATTCGCAAATGGTGAAAAGTCCCCCCATCTTTGGAGATGGATCCACGCCCATGTAACTTAACCCTGCATCTTTAATAAGGGCTTTGAAATAAGTCACCCAACCTGTTCTACTCAGGAAGAAAGGAAAAAGTAGTATACAGAATGGGTGCGCCTAAAACATCACATTTTTTAGACTTTATAGCAATTTTTGCAATTGTATGCAATTTCAAACCCTTCCCCACCCTTTTGACTGATGGAGTCACAGTGAGTCCACATGTCCAAGTCTTTACCTGAAAGGTGCGTTTTGCATTATTTTCGAAACATCAAAATTTGATTTTGAGGCTGATGGGGAGGACGGTGAAATTTATCGGGGCATGTGCCCAAAGCCCCCTCGCCTATGTTACCATGGGGAGCGACGACTCCACCCGTAATCTGAAAACCATGACATCATGAGACAAATGCTTAATATTCAAACTATTTTAATTGTAAAAAAGTATGAACATATCAGGTTGAAAGCACGTATCTCCAACACCATTTCAGATGTGGGGGTATCACACTAATACAAATCAAGAGACAGTCACATGACTATGAGTATGAGAATATGGAGGACTCCCTCTACTTTTTAATACGTATGGTTTTACTGTTGTTTGTGGCCATAGACCCTTTTCCAAATAGGAATTACAAAGGATTGTGGGATATACTTTTGGTGTGCTTCGTTTTTGTCCACAGTAAAATGCTATTGACAAAAACGACCCATACCAAAACTCTATCCCATAATCCTTTGTAATTGCTAATTGGAAAAGGGTCTATGGTGGTTTGTAACAAAAATCCTGCTGGCTTTTTCCTAGATTGGCAAAATCCTGAAACTACTCCCCAAAGGAGTTACAATTCCACGAATTATTTCTGCAAAGTGGAATACAACAAAGAATATTATCTTACTTGCTTCTGCTTTCTACACAAGTATTGATTTTTAATTATCAAAAGGTTACATCTCACACAAAATGGAAAATCAACAGCACGGGCTTGTCGCTGGTTGTGGAGCACACACTTTCAAAACGTAAATACCTGATATTGAATAATTCCAAAAACGTGATAATGAAACGTCAACACTCACAACACTGCCAAAACTGCGAAAAACCAGAATGCAAAAATGCCTTTAGGTTCCAATGATGTATGTTCTATTCCAAATAATGCCATGAAGTCCCATATCTTTCAGTCACTGGTCAAATGCTTTCTTAATGTGTTGGAAAAATAGTTTTGTGTCTCTATTTAATCTTGGGAAATATTGCGTTTTGACCTCTGGTGACCCTAGATGGCGATCTTGGGAATTCTTGGAATATTTTGCTTTTTGACCTCTGGTAAAGCCATGTCATAATCTTGGGAATTCTCTGGAAATTTTTCTTTTTGACCTGGTAACCCCTCACGACCTTTGACCTCCACCAAAAACAGTAGGGTTTATCTTCTCACCATAACGAATCTACATACCAAGTATGAAATCTGTCAAAGCTTCCTGCCTTGAAAAATCGTGTTAACAATGTTTTCAGTGTTTGACCACTGGTAACACTAGATGACCTTTGAACTCCACCAACAAACAATAGGGTTCATTTTCTCACTGTATAGCATCTTCTTACCACGTATGGAATTTATCAAAGCTTCCTACCTTGAGATATCGTGTCAACAAGGTTTTCAGACTTTGACCCTTGGTGATCCCAAATGAGCATTGACCTTCACCAACTACAATAGGGTTCATCTTCTCACTATAGCGCATCAACTTACCAAGTTTAAAGTCTATCCAAGCTTCCTACCTTGAGATAATGTGTTAACAAGGTTTTCAGTGTTTGACCCAAGTGACCCTAGATGACCTTTGACCCCACCAAAACAATAGAGTCCATCTTCTTACCATAAGGCATACACACACTAAGTATGAAATCTATCCAAGCTTCCTACCCGGAGATACCGTATTTAACAAGGTTTTCAGTGTTTGACCCCCGGTGACCCCAGATGACCTTTGACCACCAAAAGAATAGGGTTCTTCCTCTCAACATGGGGCATCTATGTACCGAGCTTGAAAACTGTCAGAATTTCCCTTCTTGAGATACCATGTTAACAAAACAAGCAAAGTGTCACAAACGCACACACATACACACCCACCCACATACATACACATGCCATCATGAATGCATAGGTCTCTCTTATCATCGGAACCAATAAAAATACAACTATAATAACACGTTGAAGATGATTAATACAGCTATCGGTGTAACTGTAGTGAAACCTCGAGCTTTATACGGCTGTTAAATTGAACTTTTCATAGAATTATCTCAGCTGACCTTTAACATTCATCAGAAGTTGCATGGACCATCTTTCCACCATTTTACATCAACACTCATCTAGAAAGCATTCAAACGTTTCAGAATGAGCGTTTCTCATGGCCTCAAATGAACTATGGCCTCCCTTTAAACAGCACAACCATTCTGTTTAATATGCCATATCCATACAAACCCAAGCATGAGGAGTATTCCTCCATATGAATCTAAGATATTGTGCTAACAAGGTTTTAAAAGTTGGACCTTTCATGATTTTTTAGGTTACCAAGACACCCACATATTACAGTTTCCCAATGTTACGTGTCTTCTGATACTTGTTCAGAAGGGTTTAAAAGTCTGACCACTTGATGAGTTTTGACTTCGACTGAAACTGGAGGTCAAAATAAATCGGTACTTTGTATCGTGACATATTGCCTTTAGATTAATTTTGGTGTTTGACTGACTGTATCCAGAACAACAGGTTTCATTTCATGCATATGTAGCACCCACATGATAACTAAGAAATGTACCCGTCTGTAGGGGGTCCTTAGCAGGCCTTTGAGCTACAAACAAAAATTACAAAATTTATAGCCTACTTCCAATAAGTGTCTTCCAAACACAAAAAAGATATCGCTCAATGCTATACGCCTATTAAGACAAACAGACCTGATGGTTACAAGAATCTGACTATGCATGACTTTAAATCCGCCTTTAAATTTCCATGCAAAATAAAAGCACTGTTCGATTAAAACAACACTTCCACAAGTGTACAAGTGGCAAGCCTTTATATCAATATGGATATTGTGCTCAGCCAAAATTTTCCAGGGTTGGAACACTAGTAACGTTAGACATGACCTTTGACCTGAACCAAAGTGACAGGGTTTGTATCCCTAGTTTAAAGCATCCACAACGTCCACGCTTATGGTGAAACGAGTGCATTTAAGTAATAAGGGTTCATGCATTTGGATTAAAGCAGCAGTCTCATCACTCTCATGACTCATATTCAGCACATAAGCACAACGATTGACCTCCATGCTGCTTAGTGTTCATTTAAATTCTTTAAATATTTTTTATCCAAATATGGGGGACACACATACCATGTATGACAGTTATAAAGGATTCTCTCCTTTTTCTTGAAGCATCATGTTAAATTTTTTCAGTCTTCCTTCTAGCTACTTTCAGGGTCTCTGAACTTTGCCAAAAATAATATGGGCATTGCAATTATTACAAGTCATCCATTTGCAAAGTACAGTATGCATGGGGACCTTCACAGTTTTGCTTTTTGATACACATTGTGCTCTCAGTGTTTTGAACAGTTTGATCCCTGGTGCCCCAATATTACCTTTGATTCTAATTGATACGAAGAGGCACATTGTTCTCATCCTAGGGCACCCACATGCCAAGTATAAAATACCTTTCTATTAACTCTCATGAGATATTGTGCTGACACAAAGAAAGTTTTAAACATTTTGTCATCCACCTAAAGCAACTGGGTTCTTATACAGTATGTAATACCTCCCGACAATATCAATTGCCTTAATCAACTCCCTCCGGACAATTCCCACCAATGGCAATTACTCTTTAGACTTCCCTCATCAGAAAATTTGGAATTGTCCTGGGTGGAAACTTTTTGGGGGAGGGAGTAGGCATTGTCCGAGTGGGACTAGTAGTCCCGGAAAGATTTTTCTGGGAACCGTACTGGACACCCCAGGGTAAAGCTTACTGTAAATTAAGTCAGTTTCTCCTTCTGCTGTCTTTTTCACATTGGTAAGATTTGCAATTTTGCCTCTAATAAGCAAAAGCAACCTTCAACACGCATGCATATTTGCATGACTGCAAAGATTTATCATCCATCAAACCACAGTGCCATGAGATCTCGTGTTCACGCATTTTAGTATTTGACTTCAAGTGACTTCCACGGTCTTTGATCTCACAAAAACAGTGTCATTTTCCGTCTTGATTTGGGACACTTACATGACACCAAGAAGCCAGGGCGAGATTTACCCTTCTTGAAAAATCATTTTCTATGGCAGGCGTTAACAATAACACACCCCCATCACAATCAACGATTGGTTTCCCTTCTCATACAAACCAAAAGGACAAATTTCTCACAAAACAAAAATACTGCAAAATTCAAAATAATAAAAGACATAAGTCATGTGAGTAATAAACACAATTGACAGACATGAATGCCTACAGCAATGCATCCTTTGAAATAAAGTTGCAAGCACTACGTCTTGTGATGTCAGGAATCCTTGACCTTGTGGCAGTTGTCGTTGACCAGCATGGGGAAGTGCAGTCATTGACTGCCATGGCTATGTATGAAACTGACGGCTCTCTCTCTAAAACAAGTTCAATATACATGTCTCATTTTGATAACTATACTAAGAATTAACTCTGAGATGAAAGACCTACAGTATTGACGAACCCTTGAGACATATACACTTCACTGTGATGAAAGTCTCAAAGTAGCAATCAAGAAAAATTTCCAAAGCCTCTAACAATTTTGAGTTTCAGTGGTAGTTATGACTTACCTTAAAGACAACAGCAATATGCCACCCTTGAGTAGAAATAAACTCCTTCTAAATCGATATTGTGTATGTGTAGTATGTGTGTGTGTCAATTGTGAAAAGTTATTTACTAAATTTCACCAGCACAAGCTTACTACAGACTGTTCCACTCAAAATCCTTTACACCTTTAATAACATTACATTTTGTCAGTAGTCCTAGGTATGCAACGTTGATAATAGGCTTGTTGTACTGTAACTTGGTTCACATCCTTCTACTGTACCTTCATATCAAGTATGACAGAAGTTTGAAAAGGATCATCCCTACCCAGGTAAACTACCTGTTGCAGTGATTTTTGAACAACATGGAAGGTTCTTCTGCCCTCAGTAGACATTTCTCTCAAACACTGCTTCTTATGAAATTCTTTTTCTTAGCTTTAGATGTGTTTTTAAAACTTTAATCTTATTACAACACATATGCAAATGTATGAGGTTTCTGCTGTAAGCAATGTGAACCTTTTCTTCCTGCTTCAGACTTTTTTCTGAATACACATCTTTAATATCAAAATGTGAACATCTGATAAAACTCATGCAAGTACGAGTTTTTTTATGTGGCTTCATTTAAATTCAGTTGTGCTTTGGCTTCTCAAAATAATCACACTTCTAGAATTCTTTAAATTCACTGTAGTGAACTGCTCATTTGCTTGCAAATTTTTCCTTATAATTCTTGCCTAGTATCAATTACTTCAATAGGATATAGGTAAAGCAAAAGGAGTAAAGGACCAAAGAGCGCGTTTCAGAATGTTTTTTCGTCGTAAGTGTATAGACAATCACCGTCTATATCGGTAAAAGCTGCGCGCAAACCGCTGGATAAAAATTTTTGAAACATGTATAACGGCAAATACTTACTTTCAACCTTCCACATCATGCTACAAATTAGATTGAAAGATCCCATAGGCCGCTACAGAGGTTGGAGATGTAATTCTCTTTTTCGGAAAAGTGTTGTGATCAGAATAGTTGCATGTATTATAACCTTAATAATGGTCATGAGATGGAGTGAAAACCATGACGAATGCGCGCGAAGCGCACCGAAATTTTACATTAAATAAGGTAACCATGACAAAACCTGAATTCATGTTCTGCATAGAGACACTTTCAATTCCCCAACAAACCTATTTGCCAATCACAAAGCCAGTCTTTTACCTGAGAATTCGTAAACAGCTTTCAACTTTTGTTGTATGTACTTCTGCGGGAGTTGCAACCGGAAAATATTGATAATAAGGATAATATTGAGGTAAGGTTTGAAGAGCGGGGAGCGCGAGAAAATTTTGATAGTTTGCGAAGGATTTGCGATAATTCTGATAGTTTGAGAACCACTTGTGATAGAAAACGGTTACAATAGATCCCTCACTCGGTCGAAAACACACCTCACCCTACCCCCTACAGAAATCTATAGTTTAAACGCCTTTTGGGATCATTTTAAAATTTTCAAAAGAAAAATCTGAAATTAATGGGGGCACGCGCCTACTATTCCCCCCCCCCCTTGCCGGCGCCACTGACCATGAACGACCTCTCATTATTCGGACCTTTACATCGTAAGGAGTGCCAATGACCAATTCTAAGCTGGCGGAAAAAAAGCAAATCCTATGATCTGAGCGGAAAGGTAGAATAGAAAAAACACTTGTTCTTGAGAAAGGTCCAGGGGTCTTTATCCAGTGGCGTCGCCGATTTGGTAAAGTGGGGGTGGGGGACTGCGTTCCGCCCTAGGGGCAAACCAACATGAAGAACTGAGCGGCGTTGGCTGCGTTTTGGTGACGCAAAGGGCTCCACTGTAGTCGTTGGGCCCAGACGCCCACCGTAGAGACCCATAATGGCACCCAGGGACAACCCTCCGGTGGAGGGCAGAACCCCTAGCCTTGGCTTGAGGCTTGAGCGGTATTCAAATTTTGAATAACAGAATTTCCAGACCAGGAAAAAGAATTGCACATTTTGCTTCTTTTTTAGTCTAACCCGCACTCATGATTTAACGATTCGTGGGAGATGGAGGGGCTGCGAGTGGGGAAGATGGACCATGTTTAGGTCCCAGATAGCAAGCCGATGTCGGTCCAACATCGGGCCACTGTCGGCATCGCCGACGTACGGTCCTACAGTGGCAACTGCCGGTGGCCCGCCGATGATTTGTCTTTCGGGCCTCTGAAGGTCCATCAAGTTGGGCCGACAGTGGGCCATTGGCGGTGGTCCTACAAAGGCAACCGCTGGTGGGCCACCGGTGATTTGTCTGTCGGTCCTCTGACGGTCCACCAAGTTGGGCCGACAGCGGACCACTGTCAGCATCACCGGCGGTCCTACAATGGCAACCGCTGGTGGCCCACCGGTGATTTGTCTGTCGGAGTGTGTCTTAGGTTTCAGAGCGATAATCTCCGTTATGCTGAATAATAGGAATTAATGTTGAGACAACCCCGGATATGCCACCGATGGGAGCCGTCACATTAGAGCATCGAAGATGGTTCTACGGCGGAACGTGCAGAACTGGGGCTTTGCCGAGATATTTAGAAAAAGAGTCCCTTGTATGTGATTTATTAGGTTTGAGGTGCCTTAAAATTAAAAAAAAAATGACTTGAAGACAAATATATTCCCTACATTTTATTCAGCAACAAATGAGAAAACGTTCACTGTAAAAATAGACGTCTTCATTTTTTAACACATATATGGCGTTTAAGAATTAGAAAACGAACAACAAAATGGATACGCACAGTAAATGACTGAACGAATATTAACACATGATAAGGATAATGACGTCAATTAAAGTGCACTCCGCAAACACGTTTACATGATTTATATACATGTTAATTTTTCTTTATTAAAAACAACTTCATGTTTACAGTAATCATGAAATAAACGCATAAACGTGTTTACGAGATGACGTTAAAGTGGCGTCAATGTGTTAAAGTTGGCGTTTTAGACGTTTAATTTGCTTATGTATTTTATTGTTTTTTCTGTTACATAAACGCTAAGACGCGTTTATTATCTGTTACAAAAAAGTGTTAATCAATTTTTACAGTGTTGGGTGTAAAATAAATTTATAGTGTTTGTTGAGACCACCCGTGATGCACGAACAAAGCGTCCAGCCTAATATATTCTGGTATAGCCTAGCCCAGAGTATGAATGAACTTTGGTGCAAGTACTTCATTTGGAGGGGTTACCATTTAAGCATCCCTGGTGTGGTACTTGGCTTGGCGAGGATTCAGGAGAGCAATCCTTCCTATGCAAATCTTAAGGCACTGGTATTTAAAATGAAGGGAAATTAGCCTATAAGATGAACGTTTCTAGTAATCCTCATATTTCATTGCATGTGCATTAAACAAGGCTACAAAATCGAAGTTTTAACAGTTTTATAGAACATAAACTGTTATGAGGCACTAACTTAGATGTAGGCTAGAGTAGTCTAACTCATTCTCTTACCCCAAAGTTTTGTCACATTTCACCAATTTTGCATGACCCCCACTGGCTATCGGTTTTGTACAGAATTTGTTTTAATTTAATCTTGTTAGTGTTTAACGCGCTTAACGGTATGACCCCTGATTATTTATCTTGTTTACTGTCAAAGAGGGAGGGTTTGAAGTACCAGCTGCGTTTGTTTCCTCCATCCATTTCAATGTCCCTCAGTTTTCGACCTCTTTCGGTGAACGAGCTTTTGCTGTGGCTGGTCCTCGACTTTGGAACTCGCTTCCAGATGATCTAAGACTGGTTTCCTCCATTAGCATCTTTAAAGGCAGTATGCAGTCACCCCAATCAGAGTGAGTGTACCCTGTCACTCTAGGTCATGATTGGCCTATTTTGATCATGTGACAAAATTTTTGTTGGTAAATTGTGAAATTCAAGGAGAATTTCTCCTTGCTTTACCTATTGTTTGTAATAGTTATGTTCAAAATATCTTCAGGGGTGCTTGTAATGCAATAAGAGGAGATTTGCAAGAGTTTACCGATTTTTCAAAGAGAATTTTGGGGCGACTGCCTATTGCCTTTAAATCAAATCTTAGGTATCTTTTCAGACAACTCCTTGATAACTTTGAGCTAAAAGAAATGGACATTAAAACAGAATATACATTGGTACTGAGACTCATAAAAACATTCAAAGGCATCTACAAAAAGGGCAAAGAATACATTAGACTTTTAAGAATTAAGAATAGGTTCAAAGCAAGATAAAACAGAGATAAAGAAAAATAAAGCACAAAAACATGACGTAAATGGACATTTAGATAGAAAATACATTATGAAATAGACTCATAAAAACATCCGCGATAGGCATATAAGTCTATAGAAATTAAACCTAAGTAAAGCAATGATGATATCATAGGCGTAGGAAGCGGGGGCTGGGGGCTTTAGGCTCCCCAAATGTGGGGGATAAAGTATGCTTCCGCCCCCCCCCCCCCCAGGATGCAAGGCCAAAAACCCCTTATTTGTCTCTTGTGTAAGAAATGTCAGTAATTTTCCTTAAAATTTGTCCAGAATGTCGCACCACATTGCATCTGAGGACCCTATATACCCAAAAATTTTCCAAAGGGGAGGGGGCCTCCGGCCCAGGCCGGCGATTCGAAACAAGGTTCAGCCCCCAGTCTCGAAAAGCTTCCTACGCCTATGGATGGTATCATCAATGAAATAGCCACTAGAAAAAAAGAAACAGAACTCAAACAGTGATTTCAATAGACGTTTAAAAACGGGGAAAGACATGGCATTTTTACACCTCATTTGGAAGTTGGTGGCAGTCTTTGACTGCAGTTGCATGAGAATTTTTGTTATGATATGCAGTTTTCCCACCTGTTAAAAAGATATTATAACTTGATGTTGATCTGAGGGCTCGATGATGTATCAACAGAAATACGTCCTTGTCGCTCTTCATGTGACGGAACTTAAGCATTTTTAAGTCCTCTATTTTGGGCCCCGTAGGACAGTCGGACAGGCTGCATGGGCCCTACCCCTCGGAGCGGACTCTGTTTGCTCAATTCCTTCCCAGATAGCACAATACATTGGACCAACGTTGGAAAATAGTTGGTAAATGTTGGCAAGCGTTGGTAATGTGTTGTGTTGGCAAAAGAGTGTCGGTCCAACTTAAGACCAACATTTTGTTGCCGCCCGTACGACATTACAATGTTGCACTAACGTTGGACCAACGTTAAACACCCAACTGTTGGATTTTATTTACTTATCAAACGTTGGGCTAACGTAAGACGGCCAACAGTTGGCGTTTATTCCTTTAACTGACGTTGGTCCAACCAAAGTCAGCCAAGAGTTGGACGTAATTCATTTCATCAACGTTGAGCCAACGTTAAGCACCCAGCTGTTGGATTTTACGTACTGTACCAACTTTGGGCTAACAGTAGACAGCCAACAGCTGGCTTCCATTACTTTGACTGACGTTGGATCAGCAAATGTCAGCCAACAGTTGGATGTAATTCGTTTCTTCAACGTTGGCCCAAACTTGGATTTTATTTACTGCGCCAACGCTGGGCTAACAGTAGGCCTATAGACAAACTTCAAGTAGCTGCTTTACCTTAAACCGTCTTTGAAAAACTTCCATGAAATCAACCGTTGGTCCATATGTCTTCAGCCAATATTGAACCAGCCATATTTAGCCAACCGTCGGTAACTATGTATTTAACCAATATTTACCCAGTTTTAAGTGACAAACTGTTGGGCATCACTATTGAACCAACATTGGACTAAATCCTAAAACTACTGAAATTTCTATAGGCCGTTTCCAATAATACCGTAATAAAACATTCACTATAAGAGACATCATAGAACTGTCAAAGCAGTAAATAGGTGTTCAAAATTTCTTCATTGGCGCTTACCTTAATATAATGTTAAATGTAGAACAGCAACAGCGTATATGTGAATTGAAAGAGTTAAATTAAAAGTCACACCTCAACAGATGTGCTGAATCTGAAGGCTACTTAAAATTCGGCCTACAACCCATGGTTGGCCCAACCCGAACACTGGATTCCAGTAATGGGATGTTTAACGCTGACATTAGTTTCGGTTAGCAACCGGTAAGTGGCCCAACATTGGCCCAACATTGGCCCAACCATAGTCCACTTAAATAATATCTACCCGATTATTTTGGTATCAAGCCAACCTCACAATTCCTTTAATAGCAGCTGTTTCTAAATTTTACAATCACAGTGAATATTTTGCAAAATGTTTACTTTTCTAGTAGAAAGTTCTGCCAAGACAATTTAAGGAAAATATATTAATGCTAAAGAATTATGTTGGAGCACCAGGTTTATACACCTTTCATCTGAATGAAGCATTCTGAATTTTTAATAGCAAATTTTTGTTTATCCCTCAAAACAGGTCTGATTGAAATAAATTGTGACTGGTAATGGTGAATAATTGCAGAAAATCATGCTTCTCAGTTGTACAATGCAACTAAAAGAAGGAGAAATTGGAATATCATGAAAAAAATTGTGTTGTTAGGGTTAATAATAACAAAGACGTCTCACTGAATATATATAACAGCCAAACGAACATCCACTTGATTTATATTAAAGTCCTACTGCTTTTAAAAGTGGCTAGCTCGAGCATGTAAGTTTGTCCCTTGGGGACGTTGTTACTCCTTCGGGGAGCAGAACTCCTTCGGGAGTATTGTTTGGTTTTCGCCCCTGGCTCTTCGCCAGAGAGTCAGGGGACTTTTGGAAAAAAAAAATCGAGCATGTAAGTACTTACCTGGCGCAGGAGTATCCGTGATCACGACGGCGGAGCTCCCAGGGTGGGACCTGTTCTATTCAGCCAGTCTAGAACGGGACCACTGTCAGGTGGTGTCAGTTAAGTCAAAGTTTGTCCCTTGGGGACGTTGTTACTCCTTCGGGGAGCAGAACTCCTTCGGGAGTATTGTTTGGTTTTCGCCCCTGGCTCTTCGCCAGAGAGTCAGGGGACTTTTGGAAAAAAAGCACAGGAGTATCCCTGATCACGACGGCGGAGCTCCCAGGGTGGGACCTGTTCTATTCAGCCAGTCTAGAACGGGACCACTGTCAGGTGGTGTCAGTTAAGTCAAAGTTTGTCCCTTGGGGACGTTGTCACTCCTTCGGGGAGCAGAACTCCTTCGGGAGTATTGTTTGGTTTTCGCCCCTGGCTCTTCGCCAGAGAGTCAGGGGACTTTTGGAAAAAAAGCATGTAAGTAGCAATGCTGGTAGCTTTTAAACTCGCAGAAGGCAACTTCTCTGAGATATTTCATTATGGTATCCCATAATGAGCAGTTATTTGAGGGAAGTTCTAAAAAAACAAGCAAAATGTAGCTGGCCCAACATAATGCCAACTATGTACAACTTGTTGCTCCTTTGGTGCAACAGGTTGTAGGATTAACGTTGGAACAACGTTGCAACATTGTCAATTCAACATGTTGGGTGGACGGTGGCATAACGTTGGTCCATTGATTAAACAACATATTGGGCCAACATTTTCGAAATGAACAGCCAACCTTCAAATAACATTTTCCCAATGTGCTGCCAACAATACCTCCAACATTCTTCCAACGTTGGTCCATTGTAACAACAACATATTGGATAAAAGTTGTTGTAATGTTGGCTTTGTATTACAACAAAGTGCAGGATTAACATTGGCACACCGATGAACCATTGTCAATTCAACATGTTGGGTGGACAGTGGCACAACGTTGGTCCATTGATAAGCCAATATATTGGGCCAACGTTTTTACAATGAGCAGCCAACCTTCAAATAA
The DNA here is from genome assembly GCA_029531755.1 of Holothuria leucospilota. Lineage (NCBI taxonomy): Eukaryota > Metazoa > Echinodermata > Holothuroidea > Aspidochirotida > Holothuriidae > Holothuria > Holothuria leucospilota. The sequence continues at coordinate 44,699,783 of CM055971.1, forward strand.
CATTTTCCCAATGTGCTGCCAACAATACCTCCAACATTCTTCCAACGTTGGTCCATTGTAACAACAACGTATTGAATAAAAGTTGTTGTAATGTTGGCTTTGTATTACAACAAAGTGCAGGATTAACATTGGCACACCGATGAACCATTGTCAATTCAACATGTTGGGTGGACACAACGTTGGTCCATTGCTAAGCCAATATATTGGGCCAACGTTTTCACAATGAGCAGCCAACCTTCAAATAACATTTCCCCAATGTGGTTCCAACAAAAACTTCAACCTTCTTCCAACGTTTGCCCAACGTTTTTGTGCTACCAGGGTTATAGACGGGAATGTCGTCGTCGTCGTCGTCGTCGTCGTCGTCGTCGTCGTCGTCATCATCATCATCATCATCATAATCATCATCATCATCATCATCATCATCATCATCATCATCATCATCATCATCATCATCATCATCATCATCAGTACGTCTCAGGAACCCACAGGGCATAAACGCAACGGAATGAGAGAGGGAGCTTTAGCAAAATGTCAGACGACACCTGAATATGTTCAGGGTCTGTGCGTTAGTTTCCTCATCAGTTAGCTTATTCCAGTCAAGTATGGTCGATGGGAAGAAAGAAGCCCATTGAGGGGTTCTACAATTAATGTATTTAAGGGCTTTATTGTTATTACTAGTCTGATTTTCAATTCAGTATGTTAAAAAAAGTGAAATCTTTGTATTACCTAGGTGTGACCCTTCTTTTTGCTGGAAGGTCTGTAAGGTAGTGGTCACGTGGGACAGCTGGTAGCTGGTTATTCAAAATTCTATACATATAACATAACCTGTCGACTTGCCTACGATTCTTTAGTAGGGGAAGTTCCAATTGCTTAAGGAGGTCAGTCATAAAGCCTTCCTCTCTGGATGTGTAATTACCACTAATGAATCTGGCAGCTCTGCGTTGCAGACTTTCCAGACGGTCTATATCCCGTTGTTGGTAAGGGTCCCAAATGGCGGCAGCATACTCTAGGTTGCTACGAACTAGGGATAGGCTATGTATCCCAGTTTTTTTGCATTCCATTGGGCAGCGTTTTAGATTTCTTTTTAAAAGACCTAGCATAGCACCTGCTTTAGCGGTAATTTTATTTACATGCGTTGACCATTAAAGTCGTCCGAAATGGTGACACCCAGATAGGGGCTGTTCTTAACTTGTTGAAGTATGCTGTCTTTAATGGTATAGAAGAAAGAAGATTTAGATCGACTCCTCAATAGGTAGCATTTCTTTGGGTCAAAGCTCATACCCCCGCATGTATTTGCCCACAGAGTTAGATTTTGCAGGTCTTTCTGCAGGGCAATGTGATCGCTTTGGTCTTTTATGGGTCAGGCTATAAAGGAGGCAATCATCAGCAAATATAGTCTCACTTGGGAGGAGACGCAGTCAGATAGGCTAAGTCGTTTATGTAGCACAACTTAATAGAAGTGGCCCTTCCCTTGTGGGACTCCTGACTCAACAGAAGCATACTCCGAGGTTTCACCATCGACGACAACACGCATTTTACGTTTGGTAAGGAATGATGTTATCCATTTCAACACATTTCTATCAATACCATAGGTTTGGAGTTTCTATAACAATTTATTATGTGGTACAGTGTCGAAGGCTTTGGAGAAATCCAGTATGACTAATATCAGATTGTACATTTTTTTGTCATACTGTTTGAATACTATCATCCATGGTGACCATTAATTGGGTCTCGCAAGAGAAACCTTTCCGAAAGCCATGATTTAAGTGGGTAAGAATATATTATTCCGATCTAAGTGATCCAGTAAATGTTTGCAAATAATGTGCTCCAGCAGTTTAGAGGTAACTGAAGTGAGAGAAACCGTGACGATAATTTTCAGCCACGCCCGCCTGGACATTACCCTTTTTGAAAATGGGAATTACATTTGCATTTCTCCAATCCTCTGGGAGTTGCCCCGAGGTTACAGATTTGGTAAAAATTAATGCAAGAGCTGGTGCCAGTTTTTGAGCACACGTCTTTAGACAGATATTTGCAGATTTTCAGGGCCACTTGCTTTTGAGATGTTAATTCCATTGAGCAAGTTGGCAACTCCATCACTCGTACGTAATAACAAGTGGTAAGACGACGGGATGTTTGTTTCATGCAACCGCGCAGAGAATCACCTTAAGTCTGTCTCTGGGGTAAAGACCTATTTAAATTGGTTTAGTAAAATGTCAGCCTTTCTGGTAGCATCACAGATTAGATCTCCGTTCTGTTTAAGAGGTAATGTTCCTATGTTGTCATTTTTCTTAGATTTGATATAGGTCCAAAAAGGCTTATTGTTTTTATTTTTTATGCCATCAAAAATAATATTGTTAATATGATTCTGCTCGGCCCTTTTGATACTAGCCTTACAACATTTCTGGTGGGCTCTGTACAATGTCCAGTCATTTGTTTTTTTAGCTTTGTTGTAGAGCCTTTGTTTTTGCCTTAACAATCTTTTGATATTCCGATCGATCCAGCCATGGAAGGTGGTACTTTGGCTTACTAGTCTTGGAAGGAACATATTTTTCTACAGATTTCCAAATAGCAGTTTTGAATGTGTCCCATAACTTCGTAACATCAGCATTATGAGCAATATGACAAAGGAATATGCCGTTCAGCCTACTACGTAGCAACATGCCGATTCTTCAGCTTTTAGACTAGAATCCTAACATCATCATATCATCAAACCTTTTGTCTCTTTCATGTGATTCAAACCACCGCGGCCGACGGTCAAGGTAAATCGAACGCCTGAATACTGTAACTGCATACGTCACAGCATAAATACAGCATTAGTAGAGCTTTGAAAAGGTGTCTATCTCCCCGTCCCACACGTAAACGTGCGCAATGCCCTGGACTTCCAGTCCAAAGTGCTGACCTGAATTAATTGCACGTCTGCGTGTATCTGTCTGTCATCCTGTCAGATCACCGCCTCACATGCAGTTTGTGTACTTGGGAGGTCCCACGTGCTGGCAGAATTGGCAGGGTCTAATGTGCACCTGAGCAAGTAACTTAATTAGGCTCTTCATTACCAAACAACGCATTCACGAAACCACCAACTACCACCGACAGCACGGTAAAGAAAAATCGTATGTAGTTTTATTTTAACGTGGCTTCAAAAGTAAAGCCTAAAGGCCTGCAATCGTTTGCCGTATTTCTTTGCACGAACTGCAGTTGGGTAGGCTACTTAGGCTAAAGTACGTCCTACTGCCCGGCTATCCATGTGCTTTGTACGTAGGCCTAGGCCAACGTACAAATCAACTGAGTACAGCTGTTCAGCAAACCTAGTGACAGTAAATTGGTACTTAAATCACACGTAGGCTAGGCTACAGTAATCACTAGAAAGTGCCATTTTTACACGAAGGTGACACTTTGTGTAAAATGGTGTAAAAATGTTGGAGAAGTTCACTTTTTTATGCTAAAAGTACAGACAAAACTACACTTATTTGTAGCTCTGCCTAGGCCTACCTAATTACTGTCAGGTGCTAACTTAGCACCATCCCACTTTAACACTTTTTTTACACCAGCTGTCACTTACCCACAGTTCATTCACCAACCACTTGCCCCTAGGGTCAAGTCATAAAATCAATTGTACCAAATCTGAAGTAGGCAATTGCTACTTCTATGAGGTGATTTGTCACTCAGCACCTGTGGCCTGGGCTGCTATTTTAGGAATGTTAAAAGGAGAGAGTATGGGAAGAGATATGTGTACAGTACAACAGGTTACAGTACTGTACAAGTAGCTTTTGCTTGACTTTCGTGTCCTTTGCATGTGTGAGTTGCATTACTTTACTGTGTAGCAGATCGGTCTGTACAGAAATCAACTTGAAGATTAAAAAGCTTAATAGGACATACCGGTGACAGTGGTGTTAGGGAATGCACTTACTAGGAGCCAAGCAGGGGTCGAAATAAGCCTTCAACCTTTGTGGGCCTGCCGGGTCCCAATCCCATGGAATCTAGGGGCCAAATGAGAAATCAAGGGGCCCAAAACTTACAAATAAAAAAGGGATGATAAAGTGTACAGGTGCTTTTTACGTGCTTGAAAACGTGTAGTATGGGTATAATTAAGGCAAGTTGAGGCTGAAACTAGCCTGAAACCAATCTGTCCACACCTTCTTAGACCATGTTGCATGTAGGCTAGCAGGACTTGAAATAACCTGATGGCAAGGGCAGATCCAGAGGGGGGGCGGGGGGGCGACCGCCCCCCTTAGGCCGACTGAAAAAAATTAAAAAAATAATGCAAAAAAAAAAATAAAAATAAAAAATACTACAAAATCAGATCTAACTCACACATTTTGTGGTACATTTCCGGCACATAGGGTATAGTGAGGCCCAAGTTTTTTACAATTTTGAAGATTCTTAAATAAGACTCACAGTCATGGTAAACATGCTATCATACATGTAAGAAACTCGCAGAGCCTCGAAGCTGAGTCCGGGGGGTCGTGGAAAGGGAAATTCCCCGTAACCCAGTCGCCCAGGGTCTTGATTTTGCTCTTACACACAGACACCAATCACCCTAACATTTCTGGTTCTGAGAAAGCAAAATTCTCAGTTGGTGAATGCGCTCTTTGATTGACATCTTATTACATTTGGCTTTATATGCCCATCAGGACATAGTCTTAAGCAATAAAACTAGGTTTGTGTCTGCTCAAGAGGAAGGGTTCATGACAGTTTTTGGAGTGGCTAGGAGTACCTAGGTTGGGGAAATTGGAACTGTCTTGGGATGATAAGAAAGGGAGCGGATTCTTCTATAGAAACCCAAATGTTCTAAAATTTCTCAGTAAGAACCAATTATTTCAATTTTTCTTCAACAAAACCCACATTTTTCGGTGTGCTTCGCGCTTCCCAAATTTTGAGTTCCGCATCGATCATTCCTTTGGGCATTCCGTTGCTTCTGGCCGGGGTTTTGGGTTGCAGAACCCGTTTGGCATATCCTTTTACCACCCCTTGTTGAATCTGCATGCAGGTATTACCATCGTAAATCATTTTCCTGCAAGATTTTGGCGCTTGGCGTTCATTTATCACAATCGAAGTTGTATCACCAATGAACATCATAAGCCCCACAATTTCAATGAATTATTCTAGCCAACGCTAGGTGAAGGCTCGTAGTTAGATGTCGGACATCAAGGGGATTTCATGTGGCATTCTAATACCTTGAATAACATTCGTATCGAGATGGGTATAGCCTATGGCTTAAAACTAAATTGACTAGTACCATAAATTCACTCAAAAATTTACTCTTTCTTTTCATGCAAAATTTCGTTCAAAGTGAAATACAATGACGACCATCTCAGTTGTGAACTGTGAAGAGCTTGGTGTGTTCTGCCTTTCAAATTCCTGCTGAAGCTCCATACTAGTGTTCCCATTTTGTTAATTTCTCGGACATTCGGGGAATTTCACTACGGATCCTATCCAAAATTATGCTGGACCACAAGCCTGCCATATGACAGCTATGACAGTACCTACTTTGGTCCCCTCTTTGTTCACAAAGTACTCAAGTCATCACTTGCTCTTGCGGGGCTGAAGAACTATCATCGTAATCATGATCATAGACGTATTTCCTTCACTGGTGGCGACCTTCCACGTCTCTGCATTGCAAAAGGAGGCAAAATTCCCACCAGAGGAGCGAAATTATCGCGCGCATGTGCTCACTTTAAGCTGTCTTTGGTAGGCTCAAGGTATGACCCCCTGTGGTTTCCGCAAACTATTATCATATGGCGTCACCACTGACCACAAACGTATAATCTTCTTTAGTTCCCTGTATACGGTGCCGGTGCCCCCTATCAGAATTCTGGGATATGGGCCTGACTGACAAGAGCTGCAGATAGGCCTAGTTGGCTGACTTGAGGCGAAAGGGGGGTCTTTAAGGTAAATTACTTAAGTTAGATCCAAAAATATGCCAACCTGTCTCCATGAGAGATTGATTCTACAGAGCACGTTCAAAGAATTTACTGATAGTCCTTGAATTATTATCTCAAAAGTCGTAAGTCAGAGCTCGCTTTAGGGGTGTTAATACAAATTTTATAACCTTTTGAAGGCTTTATTTTGACAAAATTGATCTCCTTTGTCAAATTAGTTGTACTTTTCATTTTTGCACTACACTGGCATTTTTCATATGATTTTGTAAACAACTTTTGTATAAAGTCGAGTAACATCCTCCTCTTTAGTTGGGTTGTTCATAATCGTGAAACTCTGTCCTTTGACTGGAAAGCACTCTCACTGCCTTGCAAAGAGCCTCCCGGATCATTAAAAGGTAAAACTGAAGGGATTGCTGCTCATTTCTTCTCGACTCTTGGGGCATTTTAAACTAATTTTCTTTGTTCAAATTGTCTTATATTGCGAGAGCTTCCGGGGGCTTCGCCCCCTGGACCCCCACCGGGGCTCCGCCCCTGGACCCCGCCAGGGGCCCTAACGCGGGCCCCTGGACCCCACGCGATTATACTCGTGCTTCGCGCTCGTAGTGCACCTTCGGTGCACTTCGTCCGCCCCCACTTACAGCAATTTCTGGATCCGCCCTTGCCTGATGGCACCAACAGTCATGGCCGTCGGGCCCTTTCTGATGGCCGTGATGCCCCTCAGTAAATGTCCATTGAAATAACATAGACCGACAGCCATTTCCCTCATTTTGGCCGTGCCCTTTTTCAAGATTTCAAGCCCTGGGCTAATGCCACATTTTCAAAATTTTCTCGTAACTCCAGCAGTTATTGCCCGTAAAAGGAAGGGCACTGTTCAATTCCCGCCAACTGTCTTTGTCAGTTGATCTTGTGAGGCCTATATTACTCATGACTGATATCGATTTATGGCTACGTGAGTGATCTTCTGTGTTGTGACAAAGCAGGCTGTTGATGAGCGATGTGAACTGATTTCAAAAATAATGTATGTTTTCGCAGGTTTTCAGTGCCTGTACAAGTATAGGAATACACAGGCTGTGCGAGGTATAAGATCGCTGAGTTGTGGAGAGAGAGGTTCACGTGTAGACTGTACAATTAGACTTGAAATATTTAGGAGCCAACCGGGCCCCTTTCCCTGTAGAAGCTACGGGCCTGAGCGAATTTCTAGGAGCATCGGGCCCACGGGCCCCCATTATTTCGAGCCCTGCCAAGTACTCAAAATGCTGTAGGCCTATATGGAGGGGTTGTGTAATAACACGTCATTTACACTTGCTTTTATTTAAATTTTGATACTTTTTTAAATATGGACCTACTCGGTATACAAAGCATGGAGCTAATTGCTTTTCAGAGGGGTATGTATTACAACTCATGACCTTGCCATGGAAGCTTGAGACCTCTTGGAAGTTCATCGATCTGCGTTAATATTTTTTTCAAGATGGGGGGGGGGGTGGATTGAGACATGTAGCTCTTCTCACAGATGCTTAACTCTGTTTTTCAATTTTATATTACAAGTAAATGCTATACCTAAAATAGGTAACTTTTTGAAAACAAATCTAATATTATATATGTTGGAGTATTACCCGGGGCCTATGTGAGGACACCCTAGTTTTTAAAATGCACACAGAACGGTAGTCCTGCTGTATGTTCATCCCCCCACACATGGGTCAGATCCAAAACCTATCAACCTCAGGGCTAAATTTTAAATTATAATATTCATCAATTTTGATGTATTTTTCCATTAGAGTAATAATTAAGGCTTGAGTACCCATAAAAATCAAATTTACATATTTCCCCCTTTATGAATATTGCTTAATTAACGAAAAATTGTAGTTTTACCAGCGTTATGGACGGAAAACAGGTATTTTCGGCACTGCTGCAAGAAAAAGAGCAAGTCACAGGAATCTGTCCCTGGATAATTGTTGGAGGTACTAGTCTCATCCAAATTATTTCTAAAAAATTCTATTAGGGCTGCAGTTATGATGATACTAATTAAGAAAAAAGTTGTCGATTCCGTCCATAACGCCACCTAATATCGTTAATCTCCTGGCCAATTTTAAGGTTCACCTCAGAGACAAAATTTTTAAGCAATCTTCTAAAGGTTGCTAATGCCATAAATGATCATGTGAAAATCAACCAGATTCTTGCTCACAGATTAGCTGGGGCATAACAAAACATTAGTGTTATGGACGGAAATTGGAAAAAGTTACGGACGGAAGTGAGTGTTATGGACGGAAATGGATGTTATATGGAAAAGCAATGCAAAACTTTTCCAAATAACAAGTTTCCTTAACCTCATTTCAATGAATGGTACATATGTGAGATAACCATAGGTGTGTTTAGTAATGTATTAAATGTGCAGGTGGTCATTACCCTCAGCAGTATAATGAGATAATGAGAAGTATCATGTTTGTGGACTCTATCTGTCTTAAATATTGTTTGAACCTTCCACCTTCTGACTTGCATTTCAACACTTTAACAGTAGTTTAACACTGGTTCAAACATGCAGAACTTCTTAACCCCTCCCATGACAAGTGGACTTGTCTGTCCATATCCTTATAATTGAAGATTCATTGGTCCATGCCAGTGTCCATAGTAATGGGTTCAACAGAAAGTACTGTACCTACAAAATTTATGGAGAATATTCACCAAGTATACAGTAAGACATTTGAGGACCATCCTTTTGTCTGTTTTCTCTTTTTTAAATGAGTATTTTGCTTGCAGATTGCTGGAGAGACATAAAAGGTAACCAAGAATAATTCAAAGTAAAGTTGATAAGAATCAGTTCATTCAAGTGTATCAGTTCGTGGTATCACCCTACTGTACTTCCTCCCTCCAGGAGTGAAGTGCCAGTTGAACCCCCAAAACCCTTACCACAGATCTGGAATCAGAGGACATTACTGCTCTGTATTGTCAGATCCTCAGCTAACTACATCAACACCACCATCCCCTGACACAAATGAAAGTAAAGTGGACATGCAAAAGCCCAGTACTAGTACCAAACCACAATCTGCTACAGTAGGTTGAAAGGATCATCTCTTGGTACATACAGAAACCCCCAGTCCCTTAAGAAAGGGTTGAACAGGGTACAGTATCTGCTGCCTTGCCAAAGAGACCTTCCAAGAAAGTAACTGTGCTGTCAAACATTTTACATAGAAAAAGCCCTGCAAGCAAGGCAGCATTCCTGGGAAGACCAAGAACCTCAATCAGAACTGCATGGTGGCTGCCCAGTGAAGTTACTGTACTGTAGATGATGAGGTCAGGGACTTAACTATCAAACATTTTCTACAACACCCTGACTGACCATGGAAGTACTACCGAGCAGGGCAGGAATTAAGCGAGGGCTCAGGGCGATTAGCCCCCGTTTCATGCAAAATAGCTCCTGAACCTTGGGTTACGAGGGTGAATTTTGCCATATACTTGTGTAGAGAAGAATGTTTTAACTGCACATTTCAGTCAACTACTGTAGCCCCAAAAGAGCCCTCGTTTGACAAATGTTAGTTCCTGCCCTGCTACCGAGGTAGTACTTCCATGGACTTTAAAACTAAGCATAGCCTCTTCCGTCGATGATTCTACAATTTTTTTCAGGCAGCGTGTGGAGCTCAAAACCCTCAAAAAATCTCTGGGCCCCAAGGAAGTAATCCTATGGTCAGATTTAAGTACAGTACCATGCAAAAACATGCCATTCAGAGTTCATTTTGGATGTGAAGGCTTTAAACTCTACACTGCATGTACATGGTCTAGGAATGGTTCTAATCTGGTGTGCAAAAACTATGTTGTAGTCAGTGATGAACTTGACCATTTAAAGTTCCTTGTGCTGACAGCTAACAAAAAGCCCCTCTTTAGCATACTAAGACAGCATTGCACATTTTGCCTTTTTTGGTGTGATAAATGTGCTATTAACCTGTATAAAAAAAGTATAAACACTGTTTGTTCCTACTAACAAAGTATTCTTCAGACCTGCAGTTAACATATTTTTGTGAGTCTCATCCTGGGAAGGGACCAGTAGATGTGGTCATATTAAAATGAGTTTTTATGGGGATGTTTAAGTACACAAAGTTGTTATCAGTGATGCTAAAGCAGTTAAGTGAGTATGATGAGCAGACAATACAAAACATAAAAGTGTTTTACCTTGGACAGGAGCACTACAGTATCTGCATTCAGTAACGATGGCAGTAAAGCCGTCTCATGCACTCTGCAAGTTCATTCTGTAGACCACTTAGGGCAGCCAACAGAAACCATTCTAAATTTCTGCAGAAATAGCCAGTATGATGTAGAACAAGCCAAACCCTAAACTGTATAAATAACAAGTGTTTAGAGACTGCAAAGTAAGAGTGTGGCTGTAATACTGAATTCAGGAAAACTGAAGTACATTGAAAATTCTGTTGTGATTTAGGATCTACTTGGCAATATTCATGTCTACGGGATTTCTTTATGTTGTAAAGTTGCAGTGAGGAAAGTTCACCAACGATTTTGTTTGAGACCTTGCATGTAAGGGTAATCTGCTGTCCATGTGCAAGGATGATATGTATGGTTCAATTTGTAACTTGTGAGGTTTGAGTTTTTCAGATTTGTCAAATAACTAGGTTTCCCACACTTAGTGAACATTACTACTGTATAAAGTCATAAGACTTGACCAAAATTGAAGGGAAATGTTTCCTCTCACACTGTACAAGATTGATTGTAGACTGTTAAATGCTGCTTTTATTTACATCCATTTTGGGGGAATCAACCAAAACATAGAGATAAAAATGAGAAAAGTACTGACAACTTCTTCATCTTGTTCTGAAAGCCTCCTGTCAAGTTCACACAGCAATGACAAAAGTTTTCAAAATCTGCAGCAGTTCCTTTTAAGCATATTCCCTGCTTTCCGTCCATAACGTTCCGTCCATAACATCTTTGTTTTAGAGCCTCGCTGCTTCCCTCCTTATATTTAATTCAATTTGGTGGGATAATATTATACATATTAGCAATAGTTATTAACTTATCACATAACCTTGACAATACAAGAATGTTCCCAAAATCAGGGAAAAAATCTTCCGTCCGTAACATTGCACATTCCGTCCGTAACACAGGATTTTGGTTTGGGGTAGGGGGTTAATGCAAGTACATTGAAGGTTATAAGTGGGGGGTCCTAAAGTTTAACTACCAGGTCTTTGATACAAAAAACCCTTTTGACTGCAAACTTAAACACTTCACAGAGTTTTCAAGTTGACCTATTGTGATACGTGTAAGATTTGATGATTTTTCTGATTCCGTCCGTAACGCACACTTAATTAGCATATTCAGCCCATTTAGGCACCTCCTCCTAGATAAGTTGTGATAATATTATAGAGGTATCCAACCTTGTATCAATCATGCATACCCCACCCAGCACTACTTCTCGTACAATTTGTGAAGAGTCTTTATTTTTCTGATTTCCGTCCGTAACGCTAGTAGAGGTTTTGGATCTGACCCACATGCTCATTTGCTTTTTAGTTGTGCTGCCCAAATTACAGAATTTTTGAACACACAAATTTAATTCCCAAATAGCATAGCCCTATTTGCCATGCGAGAACACATAATTTTTCAAAAAAAAAAAAAACATTCAAAGGGGCAGTGATGTAGCTACAGGGGGGTAGAGGGGGGCGGTCGCCCTTCTGGTTCGGAAATTTAGAAAATTTGGAAATTTTCAAATATCCCAAACATAGCTAAACATTATAAAATTTCCGAAAAAGGGTAAAAATTTCCGAAAAATATAGCAAAATGTAGTGAAATATATCAAATTTTGATTTTGATTTTGGTCACTGTATTAAGCCTAAATAATTTATACTATGACCTGCACTTTACGGATAACAATTAATTGTCAAGAATTCCTTGATTCTAGGCTTGACAAATATCTTTAATTATTGACTTGGAAAACGCTTTAAAGATAATTATATCCTGACATAAAAAAAAAAGAAAAACATTGAGTTAATACAACACAATTGGGTAAATAAATGGATTTGTAGGCTTCAATTTCAAACAGAAGTAAAAAGAAATTCATGCCTCGCTTCGCTTGGCGATTATTACAAACTTGTACGTCCCTGCAAAGCCCTAGTGGTAAAATGAGCTTGGGCCGACATTCACAATTGTATGTGAAGTACGTATTGCATAAATCAGGGAGCTGTTAGGAAGGAGACACAACAACCAGACCTGACAGAGAAAAAGTACTTGAAAATGATAAAATCCCATTCAGGTATCGAAATTTGATTGACAGGTCTCTTTGTAGCTGTAGCTGTAGAGCTGTAGCTGTAGCTGTAGCTTTGTTGACTTTACCCTTCCTGATAAATATCTGCCCCTTTCACACCCAAGTAATCCTGTAACAATTACCTTTGTAAAAACATGCTTTGATCTGAGGTTTGTTAGGGACGGGGCTATGCTGTAATCAAGATTTTTCACTAAAGTTTAAACGACTGTCGATGAAAGTTTAAATAGTGTTCTTCCTTTACGTCCCGACGAATTTGATGCGTCGTCTGCTTCGAACATTGTTCAAGCCTAATTCATTTTTCCCAATTTTGGTCTACGGGTATTTCCTCATCACTTCAAAACACAGTCGAAATGTAAGTTGTCTTGGAGGTCTTCAGTAAAGCTAACAGAAATGACATTTATTGCGACCAATAACGACAAAAGTGTAAAATTTCATATACTTTTGTGACGGCTGGCAACGAAAAGTTAACTGTTCAATGTAAGGAGTAGAAGTATGCATTGTCATTGTAACAAAAGGTCCCTTAATCCTAGTTGATCCTGTTAATTGTAACAGGAATTTTGAGGATAAAAGCAAGATTACCATCGGGAACAAACATTGCTTCAAAGTGCTATAGAAAGTTGTGTCTCCTTCCTAACAGCTCCCTGCATAAATACATATCCATAATACTGTGTAAATGTAATATGCTTCAAGTGGGAAAAGTAAACCATTCAACTTGAGTTGTAGTATAGATAGAAGAAGGAAAAAATTCGGATATTTTCAAATGAAAATTTGGAAATTTTTAGGTCCTTGCCCCCCCCTGGAAAAAATCCTAGCTACACCACTGCAAAGGGGAGAATCCTCCCCAACCCCCATGCCCGGGTCATAGGCGGCGGAAGTGGGGGATGGGGGCACGTCCCACTCAGTAAATTTTTCAGTGGGGAAGGTCCCTCTAAAAAAATTCAGAGGAAAAAACGGGCAATTTGAACCAAATTAAAATTAAAACTTAACATATGTAAAAACATATATGATGTACAGTATGAAATTAAGAAGAAATATAACAGTCCTCCGTAGCAACCGAATGTTGCCTGGTGCAAATTATACTACAACATTTGACCTTTTCCGCATTCCCCTTAGGCCAGCATGAATCCGAACAGTGAACCACCTGAGCTGAGCGGCGACATTCCAGTTTATTTTTTTTTGTTAGCAGCACGTTTTATCGGAATTAAATTTATCCCATCATGGTTAAAATCTTTTATGGTTACTTCCTAGGGCTTGGTGGCGTAGCGGGGACAGGCCCGGGTGAGACATGAGTGGATCAAAAATAATATTAGTTCACAAAAACTATTTCGCTTCTAAAGATAATAAATTTACCATCAGACAGCATACATACCCCTGTAAGGGTGCTAAGACACATGACGGATCTGGCTGGGGTGGGCTAACAAATTTTTTTCTGAAATTTTCCTGAATAATTTAGAAATAGACTACAATAGCAAGACTTTTATGGGTGAAAATGAACTTCACAACTGTATGTATGTACACTTTTGTTGCACGCACTGGCAAATTGCATCTGAGGGCATACCTGTAGAAAATTTATACCCCTCCCCATATCACTGTACAACCAGTTTGGTCCATCTCAAAGGTCCTGCGTGTTTGGTCTAGCGGTAGAGCATCCGCCTCTCACGCGGGAGGCCCAGGTTCGATTCCCAGGTCGAGCCATACCAAAGACTTTAAAAATGGAACCTACTGCCGTTGTGCGTGATGCTCCGCATAAGCAATGGAGTAAGGGAACACAAGCCAGTGAGCCACAACTGGAAAAAAGGCCATGGCCGGCTCGACTTGAACCAATTGGTTGGAAACTGGGCCGTTAAACCTCATCTAACTAACTAACTCAAAGGTCCTGCACTAAATAGGCCTACACCACTCCCTTATATACCCTTCCAAGGATGACGACCATATAATTTCTCACAAAATAATATTTAACCAGATTTTGGTTCGCTCATCTCCCCCTCCCCCCAAGAATTAAAGCTTCCGCCGCCGCTAGCCTGGGCGGATTGTTACAGGACATACTGCCCCACCCATGACATGGGCGGCTACCATGAGGTGATGGGGGACATGTTCCCTTAAGCATTTTTAGTGGGGGACATCATATCAAATGTCTCTCCTTGATATTTTAAAGGAGCTATGGCATCCCCCTTAATATATTTAGGCCTTTCCGGATAGTTCTAAATCCTGTTGGAAGCTACTTTGATTGACATTCATTTTAACAGTAATGACTTGAACAGTCAGTTGTGTTCCTAATTAAGCTCACAGTCACACATTGTTTGTTTTTCAGTATTGCCAAGCAACTGAAACTCAATGCAGGCTGTAGGGAAAGGTATGTAATTTGGACCCCCTGATTACAAATCCCCATAAATGCTAGGATAAGCGCAACCAACTGCTCTCAGCAGAGTGACGGAACACTATTTTTAGAAGGGGGGGGGGGGGGAAACAATTGTCCTCACGTATCTCTGTGGAAGTAATACATAAAAAAGTTGTGGTCCAATTTACTCTACACATGTGTAATTTTGAACCAAGCTAGAGTGTAAAATGAACCACTTGTCGTGTCAAGTGATCCACCCGCTACTTGGCAAAATATTGGTGGGTCTCAAATTGCCACGAATGTGTGAATTGATTTATACAAGATCCCTCTCCTTACACCTTCCCCAATTAGTTTTCATGCTGGTCCTAAAATGTTATTTCCCCTTAAAATTCCACTTGCCCCTGTATTTACCAGTACTTGCCTTCCCCCACCTCCAATTCCAAAGTCTGGCACAACAGCATGCTGTATTATTAGACAACTTCCCGAGTCGAAAAACTCCCTCAGAAGACTGCCAGATCGACAAAACTCTTCCTTTACCCACTTGATCACATCTTATTTTTGCAGTAGGGTCTTAGTTTTATGGTTGGTGGGGTCTTACGTAGTTTTGCAGTATGGTCTTAGTTTTGTAGAACTTTGGTGGGTCTTAGTATTATAGTTGTGGGTCTTAGTTTTGTATTAGGGTCTTAGTTTTGTAGTTGGTGGGGTCTTTGTTTTGTAGTGGGTCTTAGATCTTAGGTCTTAGGTCTTTGTTTTGTAGACAACCGTCTGTGCTGCAAATTCTGCAATGAGAGAAACATATGATTCAAGCATAAAATCTGACTATTAAAAAGATAATCGATGTGGGAGTTACAGTGAAGGGAGAGGATTCACAGCAGCAGTAGTTCCATAGTTGTTATCAACTTGGAAGTTTTAATATTGTTACTACCGGCAGCGACTTCACAAAAGCCAATGTGGAGTGGGAAGGCGCAAAAGTTGTGCAAGCACATTGCTAGTACCTTTGCACAGGAGCAGATTAGGGTTGAGAAAGAGAAGGGGGAACCCTTGAAGGAGCGAGGAGTGCGCCTAAGAGGCAGGTGTAGGGGCAAATGCCCCTCGTTCCCCCATTTGATGATGTCACTGCTAAATGTCCAACAATTTTTCAACGTATTGTCTTACTTCACTCCTCTTACTGTCCTTTAAATCAAGGGTGGCACCAGAAGGGGGGCGAGGGGGCCATGCCCCCCATCGGAGAAGGCTGCCCCCCCCCCCCGTCGAGGAGATGATCCAATTTCGTCGGGAGCCTTAATCCGTACGATGAAAGACATAAGTCCGAGTAACTTCAGCCCCCCCCCCCCTCCCAACGATCTTTTTGATTTTGATCATGAGAAGAGCAGATTCTTCACGAAACCCCTCAAAATTCCCAGTTTTTCTTATGAAAATCCAAAATTTTCAAAAGGTTTCTACAATATTAGCACCCACCAGATTTTTAAACATTTGTGAAAAGAAAGCCCCAAAATTTTGCAGTTTCGTTTGTAGATCCTCAATCCGTAAGATGAACTGCAGTCATCCGTACGATCTGCTTGATTTTGCTCATATGAAGGACAGGTTGTTCAATAAAGACTCCAAAGTTCTCAATTCTCCCTTGCAAATGAACCCATTTTTTCACATTTTATGACACAAAATCTCATTTTTTCTTTAATATAAGCTCAAGATTTTCAAATATTTGTTAAAATGAAGCCAAAGGTTTTCGGGAAATTTTCCAATATTGTTGGAGGGCCTTATCTGCATGATGAAGTATGAAGTAACCCCAACGAACTACAGTCGCCCAACTACGTACCTACTTGATTTTGCTATAGGAACTTGGAAGGGCAGATCTTTCGATAAAAACTCCAAACCTTCTGTCATAAAATTACAAATTTCCTCCAATATAAGCTTCAGATTTTCAAATATTTGTTAAAAAGGCAAAAATTTCCCGGAAATTTTCTAATTTCATCGGATTGTCTTAATCCATACGATAAAACATGTAACACCTACGTTCTACTGAATTTGCCCTCGAAAGGCAGATACCTTAATAAAAACCCCATTTTTTTCAATTTTTCCCTTTCGAAACAATTTTCTTTTCATAAAATTCTGAAATATCTTCAATATAAGCTCTTGACTTTCAATTATTTGTTCAAAAAGGTAAAAAGGTTTCGGGAAAATTTCCAGTTTCATCAGAAGCCTTAGTCCGTAGCCCTATGTTAAAATGTGTAACCGCAAACGAACTTCAGTTGCCCCAATGATCTTCTTGATTTTGTTATGAATAGGAAAGGGCAGATTCTTCAATAAAAACCCCAGTTTTTCAATGGTCCTTACAAAAAGGTCAAATTTTCTTCCCCCCATAATCAAATTTTCTCCAATTTTCAAATATTTGTTAAAAAATTACAAAAACTTTGGCGCTAAGCTCGCCACAAATTTTGCCTCCCACGTCCTTCCAGCAGCTCATCGCATTTGTTGGCTGGCCCGTAGCCAGCTTTATATTTTTGGAGGGGCAAGTGTTGTGATTGGGGGGCAAGAACTGCGACTGGTGGGGAATAAAATATTCTCCTAATACCCAGTGTACTATTTCAATTTTCAGAAAATATTTTTGGTGGGGCTTGCCCCAGAATTCCCCCCCCCCCCGGGGGGCTACGGCCCCGTTTGTTGGGGCTTCGAATTGCTGCCCCCCCCGTCGAGGAGCTTTCCCCCCACCCTGTGGGGCAAATCCTAGCGCCACCCCTATTTTAAATCACAGTGATTTTGCACCCATATGAACTTGGTTTTAAAAATTGCTTGGCATATCATGATGGCCTATTCACTTCAATAAGTTTTGCTGCATACTGTAGCCCATAAGGTCTACCTTAATGTCACTCCCAAAGCATGTATGCAGGGAAACTGTTGTAGCTCGTACACCTATTTTGAATGCATATACTGGAACAACTAGGAAAATGAGTGATTGTCCTGACCTGTCATTGACAGAAGCTATAGGTTACAATTTGTCACCCAGTATATGCCATTATTGCCTTTGTGACCTTTATTCTGGCAAAGTGTATACTAAGCCTGGGAGCTGCCCTAAATTTGATTTACCCTCCTGAGGAATACACTTAGAATGAATCATTGGGTTATTAAAACAAAAGGTGTATTTTTTTCTGAAAAAAAAACAACAACAACAACTGAAAAAAAAGCAAGTTGCTATTTACAAGGTTGAAAAAATGTAGAAGAAAGACCGAAGTACTATCAGTAGCCTGTACGTGGTACAAGTGTCTGAAAATTTGATTTGAATTCTTATAGATCTCTAAAACAAAATTTATTCTTCACCACAGCATCATAAAATATTATATTCCAAATTTATCATTCCCTGCTGTCTGATGTTTAGCTGAGTTACTGTTATTAAGGTCTATGTGCTGATCAGAACTAAAATTAGCACTTCTGACTTTACATGACATTTCTGAAAAAAAAGCCATGAAAAGTCAGGAGCACCAGCACATGTCACTTTTATTTGGAGGACATTCATGTAGGCCTATAATATTTTACATGTGTAACGATTCACCCATTGGCGGAAGCCAGTGTACGTACATGCTTGTGATTTTCAGAAATGGTAGACATAAATACTCGGCAATAGAGTATTCAAACTCATGGTTTAGAGGTCCACTGAATTTTTCCACCACATTTACATAGCACTAGCAGTGTTATTACATAGAGCAACTGATAATGCTCCATTGACCATTAAACTGAAATTAAACATTGTACAGACCACACAACTCTTTCAACAGGCATAGGAACTGTTTTCATCTTGGGTGGGGATCAAACATAGTTCCTGACATCCAGCCTGGTAGGGGTGTCTATTCTCTGCCACTTTGAAAAGTTTCTAGGTATATGAGGGCCATGTCCTCCTGTGCTGTTTATAGTGGGATGTTGCAAAAATTTGAAGGACAATTTATTGTTTTTTTATTACTGCAGCTATTTTGGTACTAGTTTTTCAAGGTAAACACAAAATGTGTCCTTTAATTGTGGCCGGGTGGGGTGACATTTGAGTGTTAGGCGAGCAAAAACATACAGCAGTTTTGCCCTTCTACATTTTTGCCTAGGGGCTTAATGCTGCACCGGCCCCTTCCATGGTTTTGTACCATACACCTATGACATGATTGTTTTATCATTCCTGTTTACAGACACAAGTAGGCCTATAAGTTAGAACTGGTAGTTAATGCCATTTGACAAAATAGCAACTCCCTGGTTAGAATGTGGCACCCTGGCTATATACTCCAAATTTGATTCTTGTAGGCCTAATTGAAGATACATAGAACTCTATAATGGCCTACTTTATACAATTAAAAGTGTCATCAAAGTTAATTCTATAGCCTAAAATAGATGTTTTTGTGAGTCTTTGTATTTCCGAAAGCTAGAATCTTGACTTTCTGTATCAGGAAGCATACTGTCCAGTTACACTTAGCATTGATCAGGCTCACTACCAGAATCTACCCTTCCTATTAGCAAACTCTGGCATTGTTGGGGCAACTGAAGATCAGGTGAGGTTACACCTGTTGTACACGTGTTATCTTAGGCCTACGGATTGAGGCTCTCCAATGAATTGAAAATCAGGAGGTTATCTTGGAGAAACTTTGGAATTTTAACAAAATAAATAGGTTTTCCGTACAGCATAAGTTTAAAATATGGGGTTTTATTGAAGAATCTGCCTTTGAAGAGCAAAATTATCTAGAATGTCAGGGTGACTAAAGTTAGTTTAGGTTTAAAATTTTATCTTACAGATTATGATTATATATCCCATGAAATTGGAAAATTTCCAGATTTTTTTTTTTTTTGGTGGGGGGCTCTTGTGTCAAGTTTATTTGAAAATCTGGAGCTGAAATTAGAGAAAATTGGAATTTTTTTGCAGAAACATTAAAAAAGTGGCTTTCTTTTTGACAAAAACTGGATAATTTGTGGTCTGTATTGAACAGTCTGCTCTTCCTACAGTAGGAGCAGAATCTGAAATTTTTTGAGGCTACATGGAAAGGCAAGCTACTCGGTGTAGGCTCTTTAAACAAAACTTGAAAAATTTTGGCTTTCCTTCCTCAGGCTTTGAAAGTCTGGAAACTTACTTTGAAGACAATTTGAAAAATTTTGGATTTTGATAAGGAAAATTAATCTACATGCTTTGGGGCTCTTCAACAAATTTTAACCAAAAAAAAAAAAAAAAAAACTGAAAAACAAAATAAATTTTCTTTGCTAATATTTGTTGATATTTGCCATCCCTATCCACCCTATCCCACCCCACCCCACCCCACCCCAACTCCGCATCATTTTTAGAAACCTACCCCGTCCTCCCCTCCAACCTGCACCCGGCCTATCACCCTACTCACACCATCCAAACCGTTTCCATCTCACTGCAATTCACTCCATTGTAATCGGAATCCCTCATCCCACCCTAAACCTCCACCCTCAACCCCACAATCCATTGCCAGCCAACACCCCCAACAGCATTTTTGCTCCCCACTACGACGACAGCGCTATACCACTGTGTTGGCACGTCCTAAAATCATTCGAGGGCAAAGCTCTACCCATAAAAGGTCTGCTACGAACTTCGCCCCTGTTGAATCTAAACTCCCATAAATCCAATTTGCCAAGCTTTTTCTGCTCGTCATCCACAGCTTTATATATATATTTTCAAGTAGATATTGACATTTTATAATGTCATGGATTCATGGAAACATGTTCATGTGACACATGCCAACTCCTCCTCATCCATTTTGTGCTGACATCACCTTTTATCATGGCGCGCCACGTCATTTTAGCAAACCAGCTGAACCCACTTTGAGCCGGCACCTGCATTTGTACAGGCACAAGGACAATCCGCGACAAAAGTGGTGGAACAAAATTTCATATGAGTACTACGTCGCAGTTCTGAGGTTAGTTGAACTGGTCAAGTAACCCCAATCCCCCCCCCCTCCGTTCAATGTTGGTCGATTCGTCGGAATTTCTCGAAAATCTCCAACTAACAACATTGAATCGGGGGAGCGGGGGTGTTCCAACTACTTTTGTCGCGGATTGTAGATGCCTAGGCTATGTACGTGGGAGCAGGCCAAATCGTCTGTGAACCAAATCGGCCTAGCCTAGGGCCCGTCATTGGCGGTGGTCCTACAAAGGCAACCGCTGGTGGGCCACCGGTGATTTGTCTGTCGGTCCTCTGACGGTCCACCAAGTTGGGCCGACAGCGGACCACTGTCAGCATCACCGGCGGTCCTACAATGGCAACCGCTGGTGGCCCACCGGTGATTTGTCTGTTGGGGTGTGTCTTAGGCTTCAGAGCGAAAATCTCCATTATGCTGAATAATAGGAATTAATGTTGAGACAACCCCGGATATGCCACCGATGGGAGTCGTCACATTAGAGCATCGAAGATGGTTCTACGGCGGAACGTGCGGAACTGGGGCTTCGCCGAGATATTTGGAAAAAGGGTCCCTTGTATGTGATTTATTAGGTTTGAGGTGCCTTAAAATAAAATGACTTGAAGTCAAATGTATTCCATGCTTTTTATTCAGCAACAAATAAGAAAACGTTGGGTGTAAAATAAATTTACTAGTGTTTGTTGAGACCACCCGTGATGCACGAACAAAGCGTCCAGCCTAATATATTCTGGTATAGCCTAGCCTAGAGTATGAATGAACTTTGGTGCAAGCACTTCATTTGGA
This sequence comes from Holothuria leucospilota, assembly GCA_029531755.1. Classification (NCBI taxonomy): domain Eukaryota; kingdom Metazoa; phylum Echinodermata; class Holothuroidea; order Aspidochirotida; family Holothuriidae; genus Holothuria; species Holothuria leucospilota. The sequence continues at coordinate 44,720,945 of CM055971.1, forward strand.
GGGGTTACCATTTAAGCATCCCTGCTGGTGTGGTACTTGGCTTGGCGAGGATTCAGGAGAGCAATCCTTCCTATGCAAATCTTAAGGCACTGGTATTTAAAATGAAGGGAAATTAGCCTATAAGATGAACGTTTCTAGTTAACCTCATATTTCATTGGATGTGCATTAAACAAGGCTACAAAATCGAAGTTTTAACAGTTTTATAGAACATAAACTGTTATGAGGCACTAACTTAGATGTAGGCTAGAGTAGTCTAACTCATTCTCTTACCCCAAAGTTTTGTCACATTTCACCAATTTTGCATGACCTCCACTCGCTATCGGTTTTGTACAGAATTTGTTTTAATTTAATCCTGTTAGTGTTTAACGCGCTTAACGGTATGACCCCTGATTATTTATCTTGTTTACTGTCAAAGAGAGAGGGTTTGAAGTACCAGCTGCGTTTGTTTCCGGCCTCCATCCATTTCAATGTCCCTCAGTTTTCGACCTCTTTCGGTGAACGAGCTTTTGCTGTGGCTGGTCCTCGACTTTGGAACTCGCTTCCAGATGATCGAAGACTGGTTTCCTCCATTAGCATCTTTAAAGGCAGTATGCAGTCACCCCAATCAGAGTGAGTGTACCCTGTCACTCTAGTTCATGATTGGCCTATTTTGATCATGTGACAAAATTTTTGTTGGTAAATTGTGAAATTCAAGGAGAATTTCTCCTTGCTGTACCTATTGTTTGTAATAGTTATGTTCAAAACATCTTCAGGGGTGCTTGTAATGCAATAAGAGGAGATTTGCAAGAGTTTACCGATTTTTCAAAGAGAATTTTGGGGCGACTGCCTATTGCCTTTAAATCAAATCTTAGGTATCTTTTTAGACAACTCCTTGATAACTTTGAGCTAAAAGAAATGGACATTAAAACAGAATATACATTGGGACTGAGACTCATAAAAACATTCAAAGGCATCTACAAAAAGGGCAAAGAATACATAAGACACTTAAGAATTAAGAATAGGTTCAAAGCAAGATAAAACAGAGATAAAAAAATTAAATAAAGCACAAAAACATGACTTAAATGGACATTTAGATAGAAAATACATTATGAAATAGACTCATAAAAACATCCGCGATAGACATATAAGTCTGTAGAAATTAAACCTAAGTAAAGCAATGATGATATCATAGGCGTAGGAAGCGGGGCTGGGGGCTTTAGGCCCCCCAAATGTGGGGGGATAAAGTATGCTTCCGCCCCCCCCCCGGCCGGGATGCAAGGCCAAAAACCCCTTATTTGTCTCTTGTGTAAGAAATGTCAGTAATTTTCCTTAAAATTTGTCCAAAATGTCGCACCACATTGCATCTGAGGACCCTATATACCCAAAAATTTTCCAAAGGGGAGGGGGCCTCCGGCCCAGGCCGGCGATTCGAAACAAGGTTCAGCCCCCAGTCTCGAAAAGCTTCCTACGCCTGTGGATGGTACATCAATGAAATAGCCACTAGAAAAAAAAAAGAAACAGAACTCAAACAGTGATTTCAATAGACGTTTAAAAACGGGGAAAGACATGGCATTTTTACACCTCATTTGGAAGTTGGTGGCAGTCTTTGGCTGCAGTTGCATGAGAATTTTTGTTATGATATGCAGTTTTCCCACCTGTTAAAAAGATATTATAACTTGATGTTGATCTGAGGGCTCGATGATGTATCAACAGAAATACGTCCTTGTCACTCTTCATGTGACGGAACTTAAGCATTTTTCAGTCCTCTATTTTGGGCCCCGTAGGATAGTCGGACAGGCTGCATGGGCCCTACCCATCGGAGCGGACTCTGTTTGCTCAGTTCCTAATAGACGGGAATGTCATCATCATCGTCGTCGTCGTTGTCGTCGTCGTCATCATCATCATCATCATCATCATCATCATCATCATCAGTACGTCGCAGGAACCCACAGGGCATAAACGCAACGGAATGAGAGAGAGGGAGCTTTAGCAAAATGTCAGACGACACCTGAATATGTTCAGGGTCTGTGCGTTAGTTTCCTCATTAGTTAGCTTATTCCAGTCAAGTATGGTCGATGGGAAGAAAGAAGCCCTATGAGGGGTTCTACAATTAATGTATTTAAGGGCTTTATTGTTATTACTAGTCTGATTTTCAATTATGTTAAAAAAAGTGGAATCTTTGTATTGCCTAGGTGTGACCCTTCTTTTTGCTGGAAGGTCTGTAAGGTAGTGGTCACGTGGGACAGCTGGTTATTCAAAATTCTATACATATAACATAACCTGTCGACTTTCCTACGATTCTTTAGTAGGGGAAGTTCCAATTGCTTAAGGAGTCAGTCATAAAGCCTTCCTCTCTGGATGTGTAATTACCACTCTGGCAGCTCTGCGTTGCAGGCTTTTTCCAGACGGTCTATATCCCCTTGTTGGTAAGGGTCCCAAATCGAGGCAGCATACTCTAGGTTGCTACGAACTAGGGATATGTATCCCAGTTTTTTGCATTCCATTGGGCAGCGTTTAAGATTTCTTTTTAAAAGACCTAGCATAGCACCTGCTTTAGCGGTAATTTTATTTACATTCGTTGACCATTTAAGTCGTCCGAAATGGCGACACCCAGATGGGGGCTGTTCTTAACTTGTTGAAGTATGCTGTCTTTAATGGTATAGAAAAAAGAAGATTTAGATCGACTCCTCAATACGTAGCATTTCTTTGGGTCAAAGCTCATACCCCCACATGTATTTGCCCACAAAGTTAGATTTTGCAGGTCTTTCTGCAGGGCAATGTGATCGCTTAGGTCTTTTATGGGTCTATAAAGGAGACAATCATCAGCAAATAGTCTCACTTGGGAGGAGACGCAGTCAGGTATAGGCTAAGTCGTTTATGTAGCATAAATTAATAGAAGTGGCCCGTCCCTTGTGGGACTCCTGACTCAACAGAAGCATACTCCGAGGTTTCACCATCGACGACAACACGCATTTTACGTTTGGTAAGGAATGATGTTATCCATTTCAACACATTTCTATCAATACCAGGTTTGGAGTTTCTATAACAATTTATTATGTGGTACAGTGTCGAAGGCTTTGGAGAAATCCAGTATGACTAATATCAGATTGTACATTTTTTGTCATACTGTTTGAATACTATCATCCATGGTGACCATTAATTGGGTCTCGCAAGAGAAACCTTTGAGCCATGATTTAAGTGGGTAAGAATATATTATTCCGATCTAAGTGATCCAGTAAATGTTTGCAAATAATGTGCTCCAGCAGTTTAGAGGTAACTGAAGTGAGAGAAACCGTGACGATAATTTTCAGCCACGCCTGGACATTACCCTTTTTGAAAATGGGAATTACATTTGCATTTCTCCAATCCTCTGGGAGTTGCCCCGAGGTTACAGATTTGGTAAAAATTAATGCAAGAGCTGGTGCCAGTTTTTGAGCACACGTCTTTAGACAGATATTTGCAGATTTTCAGGGCCACTTGCTTTATGAGATGTTAATTCCATTGAGCAAGTTGGCATCTCCATCACTCGTACGTAATAACAAGTGGGGTAAGACGACGGGATGTTTGTTTCATGCAACCGCGCAGAGAAGTACCTAAGTCTGTCTCTGGGGTAAAGACCTATTTAAATTGGTTTAGTAGAATGTCAGCCTTTCTGGTAGCATCACAGATTAGATCTCCGTTCTGTTTAAGAGGTGATGTTCCTATGTTGTCATTTTTCTTAGATTTGATTTAGGTCCAAAAAGGCTTATTGTTTTTATTTTTTATGCCATCAAAAATAATATTGTTAATATGATTCTGCTCGGCCCTTTTGATACTAGCCTTACAACATTTCTGATGGGCTCTGTACAATGACCAGTCATTTGTTTTCAAGTTTAGCTTTGTTGTAGAGCCTTTGTTTTTGCCTTAACAATCTTTTGATATTCCGATCCAGCCATGGAAGGTGGTACTTTGGCTTACTAGTCTTGGAAGGAACATATTTTTCTACAGATTTCCAAATAGCAGTTTTGAATGTGTCCCATAACTTCGTAACATCAGCATTATGAGCAATATGACAAAGGAATATGCCGTTCAGCCTGCTACGTAGCAACATGCCGATTCTTCAGCTTTTAGACTAGACATCCTAACATCATCATATCATCAAACCTTTTGTCTCTTTCATGTGATTCAAACCACCGCGGCCGACGGTCAAGGTAAATCGAACGCCTGAATACTGTAACTGCATACGTCACAGCATAAATACAGTATTAGTAGAGCTTTGAAAAGGTGTGTATCTCCCCGTCCCACACGTAAACGTGCGCAATGCCCTGGACTTTCAGTACAAAGTGCTGACCTGAATTAATTGCACGTCTGCGTGTATCTGTCTGTCATCCTGTCAGATCACCGCCACACATGCAGTTTGTGTACTTGGGAGGTCCCACGTGCCCAGAATTGGCAGGGTCTAAAGTGCACCTGAGCGAGTAACTTAATTAGGCTCTTCTTTACCAAACAACGCATTCACGAAACCACCAATTACCACCGACAGCACGGTAAAGAAAAATCGTATGTAGTTTTATTTTAACGTGGCTTCAAAAGTAAAGCCTAAAGGCCTGCAATCGTTTGCCGTATTTCTTTGCACGAACTGCACTGTTGGGTAGGCTACTTAGGCTAAAGTACGTAGCTTAAACGGTCCTACTGCCCGGCTATCCATGTGCTTTGTACTGTACGTAGGCCTAGGCCAACGTACAAATCAACTGAGTACTGCTGTTCAGCAAACCTGGTGACAGCAAATTGGTACTTAAATCACACGTAGGCTAGGCTACAGTAATCACTAGAAAGTGCCATTTTTACACGAAGGTGACACTTTGTGTAAAATGGTGTAAAAATGTTGGAGAAGTTCACTTTCTTACGCTAAAAGTACAGACAAAACTACACTTATTTGTAGCTCTGCCTAACCTAATTACTGTCAGGTGCTAACTTAGCACCATCCCACTTTAACACTTTTTTTTACACCAGCTGTCACTTACCCACAGTTCATTCACCAACCACTTGCCCCTAGGGTCAAGTCATAAAATCAATTGTACCAAATCTGAAGTAGGCAATTGCTACTGCTATGAGGTGATTTGTCACTCAGCACCTGTGGCCTGGGCTGCTATTTTAGGAATGTTAGAAGGAGAGAGTATGGGAAGAGATATGTGTACAGTACAACAGGTTACAGTACTGTACAAGTAGCTTTTGCTTTCAGACTTTTGTGTCCTTTGCATGTGTGAGTTGCATTACTTTACTGTGTAGCAGATCGGTCTGTATAGAAATCAACTTGAAGATTAAAAAGCTTAATAAGACATACCGGTGACAGTGGTGTTAGGGAATGCACTTACTAGGAGCCAAGCAGGGGTCGAAATAAGCCTTCAACCTTTGTGGGCCTGCCGGGCCCCTATCCCATGGAATCTAGGGGCCAAATGAGAAATCAAGGGGCCCAAAACTTACGAATAAAAAAGGGATGATAAAGTGTACAGGTCTGTAGGTGCTTTTTACGTGCTTGAAAACGTGTAGTATGGGTATAATTAAGGCAAGTTGAGGCTGAAACTAGCCTGAAACCAATCTGTCCACACCTTCTTAGACCTTGTTGCATGTAGGCTAGCAGGACTTGAAATAACCTGATGGCACCAACAGTCATGGCCGTCGGGCCCTTTCTGATGGCCGTGATGCCCCTCAGTAAATGTCCATTGAAATAACATAGACCGAAGGCCATTTCCCTCATTTTTGCCGTGCCCTTTTTCAAGATTTCAAGCCCTGGGCTAATGCCACATTTTCAAAATTTTCTCGTAACTCCAGAAGTTATTGCCCGTAAAAGGAAGGGCACTGTTCAATTCCCGCCAACTGCCTTTGTCAGTTGATCTTGTGAGGCCTATATTACTCATGACTGATATCGATTTATGTCTACGTGAGTGATCTTCTGTGTTGTGACAAAGCAGACTGTTGATGAGCGATGTGAACTGATTTCAAAAATAATGTATGTTTTCGCAGGTTTTCAGTGCCTGTACAAGTATAGGAATACACAGGCTGTGCGAGGTATAAGATCGTTGAGTTGTGGATAGAGAGGTTCACGTGCAGACTGTACAATTAGACTTGAAATATTTAGGAGCCAACCGGGCCCCTTTCCCTGTAGAAGCTACGGGCCTGAGCGAATTTCTAGGAGCATCGGGCCCACGGGCCCCCGTTATTTCGAGCCCTGCCAAGTACTCAAAATGCGGTAGGCCTATATGGAGGGGTTGTGTAATAACACGTCATTTACACTTGCTTTTATTTTCAAAATTTTGATACTTAAAAATATGGACCTACTCAGTATACAAAGCATGGAGCTAATTGCTTTTCAGAGGGGTATGTATTACAACTCATGACCTTGCCATGGAAGCTTGAGACCTCTTGAAAGTTCATCGATCTGCGTTAATATTTTTTTCAAGATGGGGGGGGGGGGGGATTGAGACATGTAGCTCTTCTCACAGATGCTTAACTCTGTTTTTCAATTTTATATTACAAGTAAATGCTATACCTAAAATAGGTAACTTTTTGAAAACAAATCTAATATTATATATGTTGGAGTATCACCCGGGCCTATGTGAGGACACCCTAATTTTTAAAATGCACACAGAACGGTAGGCCTACTGTATGTTCATCCCCCCACACATGCTCATTTGCTTTTTAGTTGTGCTGCCCAAATTACAGAATTTTTGAACACACAAATTTACTTCCCAAATAGCATAGCCCTATTTGCCATGCGAGAACACATAATTTTTCAAAAAAAAAAACATTCAAAGGGGCAGTGGCGTAGCTACAGGGGGGCAGAGGGGGCGGTCGCCCCCCTGGTTCGGAAATTTAGAAAATTTGGAAATTTTCAAATATCCCAAACATAGCTAAACATTATAAAATTTCCGAAAAAGGGTAAAAATTTCCGAAAAATATAGCAAAATGTAGTGAAATATATCAAATTTTGATTTTGATTTTGGTCACTGTATTAGGCCTAAATAATTTATACTGTGACCTGCACTTTACGGATCACAATTAATTGTCAAGAATTCCTTGATAAGTACTAGACTTGACAAATATCTTTAATTATTGACTTGGAAAACGCTTTAAAGATAATTATATCCCGACATAAAAAAATAAGAAAAAACATTAAGTTAATACAACACAATTGGGTAAATAAATGGATTTGTAGGCTTCAATTTCAAACAGAAGTAAAAGGAAATTCACGCCTCGCTTCGCTTGGCGATTATTACAAACTTGTACGTCCCTACAAAGCCCTAGTGGTAAAATGAGCTTGGGCCTACATTCACAATTGTATGTGAAGTATGTATTGCATAAAGCAGGGAGCTGTTAGGAAGGAGACACAACAACCAGACCTGACAGACAAAAAGTACTTGAAAATGATCAAATCCCATTCAGGTATCGAAATTTGATTGACAGGTCTCTTTGTAACTATGTATTATCTGGCCTTGTTGACTTTACCCTTCCTAATAAATATCTGCCCCTTTCACACCCAAGTAATCCTGTAACAATTACCTTTGTAAAAACATGCTTTGATCTGAGGTTTGTTACAGACGGGGCTATGCTGTAATCAAGATTTTTTCACTAAAGTTTAAACGACTGTCAATGAAAGTTTAAATAGTGTTCTTCCTTTACGTCCCGACGAATTTGATGCGTCGTCTGCTTCGAACATTGTTCAAGCCTAATTCATTTTTCCCAATTTTGGTCTATTTCCTCATCACTTCAAAACACAGTCGAAATGTAAGTTGTCTTGGAGGTCTTCAGTAAAGCTAACAGAAATGACATTTATTGCGACCAATAACGACAAAAGTGTAAAATTTCATATACTTTTGTGACGGCTGGCAACGAAAAGTTAACTGTTCAATGTAAGGAGTAGAAGTATGCATTGTCATTGTAACAAAAGGTCCCTTAATCCTAGTTGATCCTGTTAATTGTAACAGGAATTTTGAGGAAAAAAGCAAGATTACCATCGGGAACAAACATTGCTTCAAAGTGCTATAGAAAGTTGTGTCTCCTTCCTAACAGCTCCCTGCATAAATACATATCCATAATACTGTGTAAATGTAATATGCTTTGGGAAAAGTAAACCATTCAACTTGAGTTGTAGTATAGATAGAAGAAGGAAAAAATTCGGATATTTTCAGATGAAAATTTGGAAATTTTTAGGTCCTTGCCCCCCCCCTGGAAAAAATCCTAGCTACACCACTGCAAAGGGGAGAATCCTCTCCAACCCCCATGCCCGGGTCATAGGCGGTGGAAGTGGGGGATGTGGGCACGTCCCACTCAGTAAATTTTTCAGTGGGGAAGGTCGGCTAAAAATTTTCAGAGGAAAAAACGGGCAATTTGAACCAAATTAAAATTAAAACTTAACATATGTAAAAACATATATGATGTACAGTATGAAATTAAGAAGAAATATAACAGTCCTCCGTAGCAGCCGAATGTTGCCTGGTGCAAATTATACTACAACATTTGACCTTTTCTGCATTCCCCATAGGCCAGCATGAATCCGATCAGTGAACCACCTGAGCTGAGCGGCGGCATTCGAGTTTATTTTTTTTGTTAGCGGCACTTAAAATTAAAAGTTATCCCATCATGGTTAAAATCTTTTATGGTTACTTCCTAGGGCTTGGTGGCGTAGCGGGGACAGGCCCGGGTGAGACATGAGTGGATCAAAAATAATATTAGTTCACAAAAACTATTTCGCTTCTAAAGATAATAAATTTACCATCAGACAGCATACATACCCCTGTAAGGGCGCTAAGACACATGACGGATCTGGCTGGGGTGGGCTAACAAATTTTTTTCTAAAATTTTCCTGAATAATTTAGAAATAGACTACAATAGCAAGACTTTTACGGGTGAAAATGAACTTCACAACTGTATGTATGTACACTTTTGTTGCACGCACTGGCAAATTGCATCTGAGGGCATAGAAAATTTATACCCCTCCCCATATCACTGTACAACCAGTTTGGTCCATCTCAAAGGTCCTGCGTGTTTGGTCTAGTGGTAGAGCATCCGCCTCTCACGCGGGAGGCCCAGGTTCGATTCCCAGGTCGAGTCATACCAAAGACTTTAAAAATGGAACCTACTGCCGTTGTACGTGATGCTCTGCATAAGCAATGGAGTAAGGGAACACAAGCCAGTGAGCCACAACTGGAAAAAAGGCCGTGGCCGGCTCGACTTGAACCAGTTGGTTGGAAACTGGGCCGTTAAACCTCATCTAACTAACTAACTCAAAGGTCCTGCACTAAATAGGCCTACACCACTCCCTTATACCCTTCCAAGGATGACGACCATATAATTTCTCTCAAAATAATATTTAACCAGATTTTGGTTCGCTCATCTCCCCCCCCAAGAATTAAAGCTTCTGCCGCCGCTAGCCTGGGCGGATTGTTACAGGACATACTGCCCCACCCATGACATGGGCGGCTACCATGAGGTGATGGGGGACATGTTCCCTTCAGCATTTTTAGTGGGGGACATCATATCAAATGTCTCTCCTTGATATTTTAAAGGAGCTATGGCATCCCCCTTAATATATTTAGGCCTTTGCGGATAGTTCTAAATCCTGTTGGAAGCTACTTTGATTGACATTCATTTTAACAGTAATGACTTGAACAGTCAGTTGTGTTCCTAATTAAGCTCACAGTCACACATTGTTTGTTTTTCAGTATTGCCAAGCAACTGAAACTCAATGCAGGCTGTAGGGAAAGGTATGTAATTTGGACCCCCGATTACAATTCCCCATAAATGCTAGGATAAGCGCAACCAACTGCTCTCAGCAGAGTGACGGAACACTATTTTTAGAAGGGGGGGGGGGGGGACAATTGTCCTCACGTGTCTCTGTGGAAGTAATACATAAAAAAGTTGTGGTCCAATTTACTCTACACATGTGTAATTTTGAACCAAGCTAGTGTGTAAAATGAACCACTTGTCATGTCAAGTGATCCACCCGCTACTTGGCAAAATATTGGTGGGTCTCAAATTGCCACGAATGTGTGAATTGATTGCAAGATCCCTCTCCTTACACCTTCCCCAATTAGTGTTTCATGCTGGTCCTAAAATGTTATTTCCCCTTAAAATTCCACTTGCCCCTGTATTTACCAGTACTTGCCTTCCCCCACCTCCAATTCCAAAGTCTGGCACCACAGCATGCTGTATTACTAGACAACTTCCCGAGTCGAAAAACTCCCTCAGAAGACTGCCAGATCGACAAAACTCTTCCTTTACCCACTTGATCACATCTTACTTTTGCAGTAGGGTTTTAGTTTTATGGTTGGTGGGGTCTTAGTTTTGCAGTATGGTCTTAGTTTTGTAGTTGGTGGGTCTTAGTATTATAGTTGTGGGTCTTAGTTTTGTATTAGGGTCTTAGTTTTGTAGTTGGTGGGGTCTTTGTTTTGTAGTGGGTCTTAGATCTTAGGTCTTAGGTCTTTGTTTTGTAGACAACCGTCTGTGCTGCAAATTCTGCAATGAGAGAAACATATGATTCAAGCATAAAATCTGACTGTTAAAAAGATAATCGATGTGGGAGTTACAGTGAAGGGAGAGGATTCACAGCAGCAGTAGTTCCATAGCTGTTATCAACTTGGAAGTTTTAATATTGTTACTACCGGCAGCGACTTCACAAAAGCCAATGTGGAGTGGGAAGGCGCAAAAGTTGTGCAAGCACATTGCTAGTACCTTTGCACAGGAGCAGATTAGGGTTGAGAAAGAGAAGGGGGAACCCTTGAAGGAGCGAGGAGTGCACCTAAGAGGTAGGTGTAGGGGCAAATGCCCCTCGTTCCCCCATTTGATGATGTCACTGCTAAATGTCCAACAATTTTTCAACGTATTGTCTTACTTCACTCCTCTTACTGTCCTTTAAATCAAGGGTGGCACCAGAAGGGGGGCGAGGGGGCCATGCCCCCCATCGGAGAAGGCTGCCCCCCCCCGTCGAGATGATCCAATTTCGTCGGGAGCCTTAATCCGTACAATGAAAGACGTAAGCCCGAGTAACTTCAGCCCCCCCCCCCCATGATCTTTTTGATTTTGATCATGAGAAGAGCAGATTCTTCACGAAAACCCTCAAAATTCCCAATTTTTCTTATGCAAATCCAAAATTTTCAAAAGGTTTCTACAATATTAGCACCCGCCAGATTTTGAAACATTTGTGAAAAGAAAGCCCCAAAATTTTGCAGTTTTGTTTGTAGATCCTCAATTCGTAAGATGAACTGCAATCGTCCCTACGATCTGCTTGATTTTGCTCATATGAAGGACAGGTTGTTCAATAAAGACTCCAAAGTTCTCAATTCTCCCTTGCAAATGAACCCATTTTTTCACATTTTATGACACAAAATCTCATTTTTTCTTTTATATAAGCTCAAGATTTTCAAATATTTGTTAAAATGAAGCCAAAGGTTTTTCGGGAAATTTTCCAATATTGTTGGAGGGCCTTATCTGCATGATGAAGTATGAAGTAACCCCAACGAACTACAGTCGCCCAACTACGTGTACACCTACTTGATTTTGCTATAGGAAGGGCAGATCCTTCAATAAAAACTCCAAACCTTCTGTCATAAAATTACAAATTGCCTCCAATATAAGCTTCAGATTTTCAAGTATTTGTTAAAAAGGCAAAAATTTCCCGGAAATTTTCTAATTTCATCGGATTGTCTTAATCCATACGATAAAACATGTAACACCTACGTTCTACTGAATTTGCCCTCGAAAGGCAGATACCTTAATAACAAGACACATGTCTAGACTAGTTGTGGTGCTGTGTCGTTAACTGTGGTGGGGTATAGCTAGCTTGAGTTTTGAATATCACCATCTTCCAACTGTTCTTGTCAATTTTGGTTTTTTATTCAAAAAAGGGAGCGTTCTACTATTAGTATATTTTCAAAGTTGTTCATAAACTATCAGGAGTCACATTCAGTTTTCGAATATTTTCGTCACTTTCTCGTGGCAATGGAATTGAAAACTAGAGATATATACAACAGGTGTAGCTTAACGCGTTTCAGATCAAAGATCAAGTCAATAATTCATCAATGAACCTATAAGGTATTTTGTTGTATCATACTTCAAGGGTTGACCTTAAAGTGTACCTAAAGTCTGAAAATTCAAAAATATATATTACAGAGCATGAAAACTGAATTCCAATGGTCCAATTCCCATCTTCACAGGACTTTCTTAAGCTGAGATATAAAATGTTGAAGTTTATTCACTCGATTTAAAAAGGTAGATTGCGCAATAATTTGTGATGTCATTGTTGTACTACTCAAATTACAATCTTTGTATGTCTTTGTTTTTTTGAAAGCCACCGCACCTTGTGCCAAAATGTGATCGCGTTCTTACTGCTTTGGGACAACTTGACTATATAAGCCCTCTCTGTATAGCATGTCATGCAAGAAAACAGGAAGCGGTCAAGGTCATATAAACATTTTTAATTTTAAAAGAAAACAAAGCATTTAATGTGAGTTGTACAACAAGAATGTCAAAAATTATTGTGCAATGAACTGTTTGGATTTAAGTGAATAAATTTTAACATTTAATATCTCAGCAATGGAATAAGCTACGACAATGGGAGTTGGACCAATAAGATTAATTTTGTAACCTCTAAAATATATATTTTTGAATTTTTAGACTTTAGGTCCACTTTAAGGTTGACTTTAGGCTATAACGAAATAACCAAGGGATTTCGATCAAAATTTTGGAGAGGAAGCGAAAGCAAAATGATTGAAGATAATGTAACTGAATTTAGTTAATTCATACATGAAGAAATGCGAAATGAACGTATTGAAGAAGAGTAATGGTAACATGCATATATATACAGTGGGTGATGATATTGTAAGAGTTCGAATTATGATGATTGTAATACTGTGGAGGTCTTCTGTTTCATCTGGGTATACTCAACGTTGCGGATGAGGTGTCTGGGTTGGTAGGTCCGGTGGGACTTGGTCCGTTGGTGACTGGCGGTTGTTGTGAGTCAGGAGTTGTAGGGGAATCGTCATCGTCGTCAATAGGGGCGTCTGTAGCAATATTTACTGGTTTGAAAGAAGACGAGTTTCTTCTCACAATTTTTTCTCCTCTTTTTGCAGAGGTCATAGACCCTAGCTTTTACTTCAACTACAGTGTAAGGGTTGCAATTGAAGGGGGAGGAAACCTTGTTGCGTTTCTTTTCACGAAGTAATACCCTGTCACCAACTTTTATTTCAGCTCGTTTTGCGTGCATCTTACTGTCAGAATTTGACTTCCACTTTTTGTTTTGCATTAGCATCTGTCGCTTGCAGGGACTGGTCATGCAGTTGGGGACTGCTGTCAATCAAACTGTACTTTGGTTCCAATGGCACGCCGGCCAAACAGAAGCTCTGCGGGCGATCTGTTTGTGGTACTATTGGGAGTTGCCCTGTAATTCCTTAGGACGGAATACTGTATAGTTCTTGTTTCCAGGGTTTTCCTTCAATAATCGCAGTGCGAATGGCTTTTTTCCAGGGTTTTCATGAATCTTTCAGTTTCACCACTGGCTTTTGGCCATAGAGGTGTAATATTATGATGGTGAATTCCTTGATGTTAAAATACGTAGCCGTAGTATTTCAGATTATGTTTGTTAAAATAACACTTATCCTTGTTGATATTCAGGCTGTTTTCGCTCAAACATTTGAATACTGCCTCCAGAGATCATGGTCGCTTTGTGTTGCGCCACTAAAAATGAGTATGGATCGTCGCTGAAATAGATAACTCCAGGAATATCATGCAACACTTGTTGGATATTTTGGAAAATTTCGTCTCCATCAATGTCAATTATAGTTTTCACTAACCAAGTAACATTAACAGACTTCTACATGTATAAAGAAAATCAGTACTTACAAATGCATAGAACATATTGCCAAACTCTGGCGTTATGGCAACTCCATGTCGTGCACTTGAAACAATAACGTACATTCCTAATCCTCTCGTACGCGTCCTCACGAGCAAAATGAAAGTTACACACTAATCTAGATAAGTTCAGGTTAACGCAATCATAAGTTCGATGGCGCTGTTTATATTTAGTAACCGACTCTTCACCATACTATATATAGCGAGTGTAGTATATACCCAAGATTGTTGCTAAAAATAGATTCCGCCCACGCATTTAAATGAAGAAAAATCCCGATTATACCCTCTTACAAAAGTCATATGGTCACCAACATTACCGCACTGCAACGGAACAACCATCCCTACAACTTGGACGATGATGTATTTCGATACCACCGTCCGTCTAGGAGGAGATCGTGTGACCAGCCAAAATTGGTAATTCGATGTCGACTGCATTAGTTGCGGCTGCCTGCGTGGCAGGCACCGCAACTAAAAACCCCAATTTTTTCAATTTTTCCCTTTCGAAACAATTTTCTTTTCATAAAATTCTGAAATATCTTCAATATAAGCTCTTGACTTTCAATTATTTGTTCAAAAAGGTAAAAAGGTTTCGGGAAAATTTCCAGTTTCATCAGAAGCCTTAGTCTGTAGCCCTATGTTAAAATGTGTAACCGCAAACGAACTTCAGTTGCCCCAATGATCTTCTTGATTTTGTTATGAATAGGAAAGCTAGGGCAGATTCTTCAATAAAAACCCCAGTTTTTCAATGGTCCTTACAAAAAGGTCAAATTTTCTTCCCCCCATAATCAAATTTTCTCCAATTTTCAAATATTTGTTAAAAAATTACAAAAACTTTGGCGCTAAGCTCGCCACAAATTTTGCCTCCCACGTCCTTCCAGCAGCTCATCGCGTTTGTTGGCTGGCCCGTAGCCAGCTTTATATTTTTGGAGGGGCAAGTGTTGTGATTGGGGGGCAAGAACTGCGACTGGTGGGGTATAAAATATTCTCCTAATACCCAGTGTACTATTTCAATTTTCAGAAAATATTTTTGGTGGGGCTTGCCCCAGAATTCCCCCCCGGGGGCTACGACCCCGTTTGTTGGGGCTTCGAATTGCCGGCCCCCCGTCGAGGAGCTTGCCCCCCACCCTGTGGGGCAAATCCTAGCGCCACCCCTATTTTAAATCACAGTGATTTTGCACCCATATGAACTTGGTTTTAAAAATTGCTTGGCATATCATGATGGCCTATTCACTTCAATAAGTTTTGCTGCATACTGTACTGTAGCCCATAGGGTCTACCTTAATGTCACTCCCAAAGCATGTATGCAGGGAAACTGTTGTAGCTCGTACACCTATTTTGAATGCATATACTGGAACAACTAGGAAAATGTGTGATTGTCCTGACCTGTCATTGACAGAAGCTATAGGTCACAATTTGTCACCCAGTGTATGCCATTATGGCCTTTGTGACCTTTATTCTGGCAAAGTGTATACTAAGCCTGGGAGCTGCCCTAAATTTGATTTACCCCCCTGAGGAATACACTTAGAATGAGTCATTGGGTTATTAAAACAAAAGGTGTATTTTTTCTGAAAAAAACAACAACAACAACTAGAAAAAAAGCAAGTTGCTGTTTACAAGGTTGAAAGAATGTAGAAGAAAGACCGAAGTACTATCAGTAGCGTGTACGTGGTACAAGTGTCTGAAAATTTGATTTGAATTCTTATATATCTCTAAAACAAAATTTATTCTTCACCACAGCATCATAAAATATTATATTCCAAATTTATCATTCCCTGCTGTCTGGTGTTTAGCTGAGTTACTGTTATTAAGGTCTATGTGCTGATCAGAACTAAAATTAGCACTTCTGACTTTACATGACATTTCTGAAAAAAAGCCATGAAAAGTCAGGAGCACCAGCACATGTCACTTTTATTTGGAGGACATTCATGTAGGCCTATAATATTTTACATGTGTAACGATTCACCCATTGGCGGAAGCCAGTGTACGTACATGCTTGTGATTTTTCAGAAATGGTAGACATAAATACTCGGCAATAGAGTATTCAAACTCATGGTTTAGAGGTCCACTGAATTTTTCCACCACATTTACATAGCACTAGCAGTGTTATTACGTAGAGCAACTGATAATGCTCCATTGATCATTAAACTGAAATTAAACATTGTACAGACCACACAACTCTTTCAACAGGCATAGGAACTGTTTTCATCTTGGGTGGGGATCAAACATAGTTCCTGACATCCAGCCTGGTAGGGGTGTCTATTCTCTGCCACTTTGAAAAGTTTCTAGGTATATGAGGGCCATGTCCTCCTGTGCTGTTTATAGTGGGATGTTGCAAAAATTTGAAGGACAATTTATAGTTTTTTTATTACTGCAGCTATTTTGGTACTAGTTTTTCAAGGTAAACACAAAATGTGTCCTTTAATTGTGGCCGGGTGGGGTGACATTTGAGTGTTAGGCGAGCAAAAACATAGTTTTGCCCTTCTACATTTTTGCCTAGGGGCTTAATGCTGCACCGGCCCCTTCCATGGTTTTGTACCATACACCTATGACATGATTGTTTTATCATTCCTGTTTACAGACACAAGTATAAGTTAGAACTGGTTAATGCCATTTGACAAAATAGCAACTCCCTGGTTAGAATGTGGCACCCTGGCTATATACTCCAAATTTGATTCTTGTAGGCCTAATTGAAGATACATAGAACTCTATAATGGCCTACTTTATACAATTAAAAGTGTCATCAAAGTTAATTCTATAGCCTAAAATAGATGTTTTTGTGAGTCTTTGTATTTCCAAAAGCTAGAATCTTGACTTTCTGTATCAGGAAGCATACTGTCCAGTTACACTTAGCATTGATCAGGCTCACTACCAGAATCTACCCTTCCTATTAGCAAACTCTGGCATTGTTGGGGCAACTGAAGATCAGGTGAGGTTACACCTGTTGTACACGTGTTATCTTAGGCCTACGGATTGAGGCTCTCCAATGAATTGAAAATCAGGAGGTTATCTTGGAGAAACTTTGGAATTTTAACAAAATAAATAGGTTTTCCGTACAGCATAAGTTTAAAATATGGGGTTTTATTGAAGAATCTGCCTTTGAAGAGCAAAATTATCTAGAATGTCAGGGTGACTAAAGTTAGTTTAGGTTTAAAATTTTATCTTACAGATTATGTATCCCGTGAAATTGGAAAATTTCCCGATTTTTTTTTTTTTTTTGGTGGGGGGCTCTTGTGTCAAGTTTATTTGAAAATGTGGAGCTGAAATTAGAGAAAATTGGAATTTTTTTGCAGAAACATTAAAAAAGTGGCTTTCTTTTTGACAAAAACTGGATAATTTGTGGTCTGTATTGAACAGTCTGCTCTTCCTACAGTAGGAGCAGAATCTGAAATTTTTTGAGGCTACATGGAAAGGCAAGCTACTCGGTGTAGGCTCTTTAAACAAAACTTGAAAAATTTTGGCTTTCCTTCCTCAGGCTTTGAAAGTCTGGAAACTTACTTTGAAGACAATTTGAAAAATTTTGGATTTTGATAAGGAAAATTGGAAATTTAGAGGCTTCTGTTGAAGAATATGCCTTTCTTTTTTGTAAACAAACTCAACAAGATCATCGGGAGGGGGCACTGGGGCTAATCTGGATCATCTTTTATGGCATGGATTGCTCCCCAATGAACATGGATTATTTCCCAGACGGGGAGCAGAAGAGTTCCCTAACAGTGCATGGCCATAGCCTCTCCCCCCACCCTCCCGCACCCCACCCCCCACCTGCGGCTATGAGCAAAAGGCCCATGTATGGCCAATCGAAATCAACGATAATTTCACATCTTCCAATCACTTTGTTTCAATTGTTCTGTTTGTCGGTTTTGTAGCGTAGTTTTCGATATCATAAAAGATCACATTTATGAAGGCAATATTTCCCAATTACCCCCCCCCCCCATATTTCCCTAACCCCAACTCCTCCCTCCGCCCAACCAATTTCCCATCCCTACTTCCTCTCCCCCATTTTTATCTCAATACATAACATGTATTGAGATATTGTCACACTAGCTGGTCAGTAACTGTAGCTGAAATTGCCTAAAACATTGTCATTTTGTGGCATTTTATAACCCTATCTCAATAGCAAGTACTGTCAATGTAGGGGAAACAAATGTGGTGTTTAGGAGGTGAACATGTTGATTTTGTTGGGATATTTTGGCTGATTTAGTGGGCAAATACTAGTGAAAACATGTTTATTGTCTCATTTCCCATGATCCCTTGCGTGCAATTGGTCTTGGTATGAACTTGTGTTGGAGCAGCACGCATGGTTGTCTGCGATATACTGTGCATGTACATATATATCTGTACACCTATACCCAAGGCCTGCATTACTGTTCACGTTCTTTAGCTGCCTGTACAGTATCGCCATTGAGCTTTGTATTCTGAAAGACTGAAAATAGTCAGGGTTGCTTTGCCTAGATAACCGTCAGTATTTGGTCTTTCCTTGTACCTGTCAATAGGTAGGTCGACAGGCAATTTGTAAACACGTTTCTCCGCGTCAGGGTGACTCTGACTCTATACGTTGTTTACCGTCTACAAGGCATTTGTTGTGATGTCATATTTAGCATGATAAATAATATATCAGCATGCAAACTGAATGGAAAGCTAGCTGAACAGGTTACTGGCATCAGTCTGTAATCATCCTGTCTGAGAAGGATGACTTACAAATGCCTTGTTTGGGATTTTAGTTTAGGCCTAGTGGTCTTATTTTCCACGATGTGCCCGAAGAGATGTTGGATGCACTGCTCTAACAGGTAACATAATGTGGCTGAGAGTGAGAGTTACAAAGGTTTGCAGTCTGCGTGAGAGAACTGTGTAGGCCAAGTTTCGTGTTTGCGTACGTTGTTAGTACAGTATATAGGCCAGGCCTATATTTTAACTATGCATGCGGGAGTAGACCAAGTCGGCTGCAAACCAAATCAGCCTAAAGACAACTCGGCCCCACGCCAGCTCGTTCTCCAGACAAATCGGCCACAAACCAACTCGGCCCCAGCATGAAAAATCTGTACTACTGTAGACTGTGTTTGCCTACGTTGTTAGTACAGTAGCCTATATAGCTAGGCTAGGCCTACAGTAGGGCTAGCCTATAGGCCTACAGTATATGAACTAGCCTAGATGCCTAGGCTATGTACGTGGGAGCAGGCCAAATCGTCTGTGAACCAAATCGGCCTAGCCTAGGCCTAAAGGCAACTTGGCCCCAAGCAATTTTGACCTAAAGACAACTCGGCCCAAAGCCAACTCGGCCCCAGCATGAAAATTGTGTACTGTTGACGTGCCTCACTTCAGCAGACAGGTAGTCCAAATTCAAGGATGCTAAATACTGTTAGGCCTAGGCCTCCTAAATGGTCAAGAACCCTCAACCGTAGCCTACAGTAGGAAGCATAAAATGTTAAAACAGCCACTGCAAACTGAATATTACTGTCAGTAATGTATAGAGGATGAATTTTTGCTGTAATTCATGCAGCAACGTCCCCCTCACCACACAGTTACAAAGAGGAGGCTAGGAATATTTCTCAAAATGTTGATTATTTCTCAAAATGTTGATTACTTGTACAGTACAGTACAGTACAGTACAGTACAGTAAGCCTAGGCCTAGTTCCTGATGCAAACCAATAGTATGTGCAGTTTGTCGATACTACCCTTTCCCCCAAACTATTCTGGCCTGGGCGCCCTATTAATTGGCCTTGGTATCTCTTAAAATAAGGAAAGCTCAAGGCCAAATGGCCTTCATGCCCTCACCAAAACTTATTTTCAGCCCTGTTCTTACATTACCAGTGTTATTAGCCATATACTGTTACAAGAAAGTGACAAAATAAGACTTGGCCCATCAACAAATACTGTTGGCTACTTGGACAAATTTGAGTGTGACTTGGACCCAATGATGACCCGGTGAGTTACGGTGAGACCCAATGATGAATGGATAATGATTTGTCAGTGATGATTGTAGGTGTTTAGCATTGTAACGTTGATAGTAATTTGCATCACTGAAGGTGTTGAGAACTATTTGGTCACTGCATGGTCATGTAGTTGTCATTTTGGTACAATTGACACAATTCTGGACATAAAATCACTTCTTTGTGGAATTATTCCTAGAAAATGACATTTACTGATTGTATGGGAACCACCATGAGTCCACATCCTTTATTGTCATCCTAACAAATGTCTGACTGTATTGAGATACAGCAGCATCGCTGCTCTATAGTTTAGCTCATACCAGCATGCTGGTGTGGACGATTACTTCAGATTTTATGATTACGATTATGATTACGATTACAGCTAAAAATGAAAGTAATCAATTACGATTACGATTACATTGCAATGTAATCATGATTGCAATCGTGATTACATTTTATTGAAATGAGAACAATGGACTGATAGGAGGTAATAACAGCATATGTGTGCTTTCAGTAGCTGGT
Source organism: Holothuria leucospilota (assembly GCA_029531755.1). Lineage (NCBI taxonomy): Eukaryota > Metazoa > Echinodermata > Holothuroidea > Aspidochirotida > Holothuriidae > Holothuria > Holothuria leucospilota. The sequence continues at coordinate 44,741,254 of CM055971.1, forward strand.
ACTAGGAGTCTCCTGGCTCAATGCTCAGGAAAGTTTTTATCAGTGGAGCTGTTAATTAAATTTATTTACATTTAGATGTTGCATTTTGTCAGGTTGACTGTTATTGTTTTATTAATACACAAGTTTGTCAATTGACCACCACACCCCCCCCCCTCCCATAACCGGGCCAAAGTGGGGCTGTTGTAACATTTTTGCTGGGGATGTACGATACGATTTAGTTTGTCCCCGCTATGCCGGGAATGTGATGAGATTTTTAGCCGGGATGTGCATTGCAAAAAATGGGCCTGGATAGTTGCACTGAGATTTGCAAGAAGAAGAACTGGGTAAATCGCAGGGATCTGGCAGGGACTTAGCACTGTATGTAGCTGCCAATGATACACTAGGCCTACATGCACTGTACATGCCAAAGAAAAGCAATACTGTATGTTCATATACACATATCATCAAAGCATTCCACTCAGAGTGCCTATCATACTCTCTGGCATGTACTCACTGCACTTTATTGTTTGGTACATATGTATAGTATAGGTTATTTTGGAAACCAGAGGTACTGAGCAGGAATATAGTTGTTCAGATGTACTATTGCATACAGATTACAGATGGAGATGACTGAAAAGGCGGACATAGAAACATGTAAAATATAAATAGGTGCGCAGAACTTTATATGCATGCCCTGGTGCACACCACTGATTAAAATTATTTTGTCAAAAACATTGATTCTCAACCTTTCAAGATATTGCACATGAAAATATCCTAGGATCCTACAGAAGGAGATAACACTAAGTTACCATCTCCGATTTTTAAGTGCAACTGAAGCAAGGTAGGACTTAAAATGGCATGTTACCAATGACTGAGGGGCTTTTTGGTTAGTTGTTAATATTTAAATATTAGCCTATACTTGTTTCAGTTTTATACGATATTTGCCTAAAGTGAATAGCTTCATGCAATCACAGCTTGCTTCGGGATGTCCGCTCTTGGCCTGCGTTCACATAATGCAGGAGTGCACAGAAGTACCTTTTGTCAAGCAGACTGCATATACAACAAATATTCAGTCGGTCAGGAATATACCAGGATGTTCGGTTAATTGCTGCCCACTCTGTAGAACCATTGCATTAAAGTTAGCAGGGATGTGTAGTTTCATGATGCCCCACTGTATCTAGAATGTAGCTGAGAAGGAAACACTTGTTTCATTTCTGTAAATCACATCCTGGCCTAAGTCCCCGCTGTGCCTGGGTATATGGCTGGCTGTGGTTACAATCAAATAAGTGCATAAGTGTTTAAAGGTCGTGTGACATGAAAATAACATAGTTGGATATTTGATGTAAAAAGCATTAAATATCCAGAAAACAGCTGCAATTCCCATTAAAATCCATCAGATATTGACCATTTTACAGGGTCATTTCTATTTCACACTTGCATCATGAATAAACATGAGCTAAATATGCAAATATGTGACATCGAAAGATGGACATACAGTACCACATGGCTCATGTTAGCCTTTGTTTTTCAGCCTTAATTTCAAGGACACTGGTAGCATTGTTATTCCTTGAGGGGTTTATTGTGAAAGTTAAAATTTTTTTCCTTCAGAAACATATCACTCAACAAACTGCAATCTATCTGATCAGTTATTAAGAGATAATTTATATAATTAACAAAAGAAATTTTAACACTGTGCAACACTCCACATCATTATTTTTGCATGGGCAATGAGTTTCTTCAGAAACCATCGAACTTTGAAGACGTATATTTTGAGAACAATAAAAGATATTGAAATAATTTCAACAGATCTTTCATATTGGAGGACTTAATTCTTTAACTGACATGTAAAACAGCTCTGTTTGGTGGCATGTCACACGACCTTTAAAGTCAACCAGTTGTGTAAAAAGGATGTGCTCAGGTTGGGGGTGGGGGGGTGGGGGGTGAGTGAACAAAATGTGCAAGTGTTAAGTAATAAAAACAAATCCCTGATTGTACCAACAAGAGAACCAAGTTTTCCCAAAGTGGAGATAATTGAACCCCCTGCACTTCTCACTTAGGCTGGAGCATCCAAGAAAGCAGGAAACTTAAATATAGTCACCCCAACAGAAGTAACAAGCACTGAAAAATTTGTTTAATAATTGCTACTTCTTTTGCACTTTTTATAAATCAAACTTCAGTGTAATCATAAATTAAACCACGATTACGATTACTTTGCCATTGTAATCGATTACGATTACAATTACTTAGCAACTTTCACAAAAGTAATCGATTACGATTACTTCAAAAAGTGTAATCGATTGTAATCGATTACGATTACTGAATATGATTACCCCAAGCCTGAAATCCAACTAAAATTTCAGTGACAAGTCATGTACCAAAAGAGCGAGGAAGAAGAAGCGTAGCAAGTGTGGAAAGAAAGGGTGGTCAGTGGGATTGGAATGCGGTATAGTGCAAGAATACAAACGTGATGCACTGCAACTGTATTGCGAATCCATGCCCTAACCTATTGCGTTGCGAGCCGAGCTGGTCAATGATTTTAAATATTATAAGTAGCCTACAGACTAATTTTACATACAGACTATTGCGTATACGTATAGGCTAGGCGGTACAATTGGGTATTTCCATGAAAATAGGGACAAACCAAAAAATTTTTAAAGTGTTAACTTTGATGAAATTGTGGGTTATTATTGGAGGAAACATGCAATATTGTAAAAAACGTGAAAATTTTAATATTTAGTTGAAAAAAATGTGGCAGAATGAGAAATTAGTATTGCATGCCAAATTAGGAAAAAACTGACAATTTATGGTGTCAATGATTAACTGTTAATTACCTCCAGCTTCCTTTGTGGTTATAGTTTGTCTTCTTTCCTACTATGACTTGACACATTGGTTAATGCATTTTAGCAGTTAAAATTTACTCACGAACTCTTCGTTCATTTTTGAGTGTCATTTAAAATTGTGCTGTATTTCAATGTAACGTGAGTCACAAATTTTCACATTTTTTTTTTTCCTGTTAAAACTACTGAGAACCTAAAAGTGGCAATTATTATTTTCCTTTTAGGGTTGATGCCCAACAAAATAACATGGACATTATCCATCTCTGGTGTTTATGTTTTTTGTTATAGAACATTGAAAATGGTAACGTGAGTCACACTGTTTCAAACGCAGTAATTGATGCATTTTCACAAGTTTCCACTAATTTTCTTTCCATATTGATCACATTTTACAGGTCTTCAATTGATTGCCTGATCCAATATTATATCCTCTAATTAGTGATTAGAACAATAGTTTGCAAAAAACATAGAAACTTGTGTGAAAAGGTGATCATTGGCCATTTTACATTACCCCTCCATAAAACCTGAACTCAACAATGAAAGTGCACTGTATAGTGGGTTATAGCTATGTCCCTATTTGTTCTGGTTGAACTGAAGAAACAAAGTGGTTGCAATCCAGGACACATCTCAGTGTACTGTTAGAACGAGTTTACTCACTTTAACAGTAAAACTCTTGAACTTCTTCAAGAGAATCCAGATAATGAAATAACTTGAGTACTGGTACCGCACATGTACAGTAAGCATTGGTGGTGCTGTTAATGATGTTGCTGATACAGGGTCCAGCATAATGAAAGTTGTGAAAATTAAATGACTTTGATGTCAGTAATAAAAGTTTGGCCCTTATAAATTCACATCTGTGCCTCCCCCTCTCCTTCTGAGGTACTCTACTTGGCAGTGTACCTGAGGAAAACAAACTTTCCCAAGCCTGATCTTCTCTTTTAAGGAAATATGACAGCAATTTACCCACTCTTGACGGTGCTACAGCAAAATAGAGTATGAGGGCAAAATAACGTAATAACTTCACTTTTCTAGGAGGTTCTGTAACACAACAGTTAAGAAGAAACTGGATGCCCTGACCAGCAAATACAAATTACTGTAAAATTGTGTGGGGAATTTAAATACAATGCCTTGCTTCATGAACAGTTATTGGGAACAGGTACAGTACTGTGCTTTACAAGTTTAAGAGTGGCAGTGGCTATACAGTACAATACCTGTATTAAAATGCAAAGTACTGGGAACATAAGCAGCCAATGTAGGGCCATTGATAAAATTCAGTGACTTCTTCGGTTAACTTGAAGTACAGTATAGTACAGTAGTGTAGGGCATTAAACAACATAACATACTAGTCTCATACCATGTCACAAAAGTTGCAGTTGCAACACAAAAAGGAGGTCCTATGGTTGTTAAAAAATGTACATAATAACTGTCAGAACTGAATGTAACATGAACATTTCAGAGCATCATACTGTAACATAGCTTGTGGAAATATTGTGAAGTTTAGTATAGTACTATGTAAACTGCGATACTGCATAAAACCTATAAAAAGTGCAAGGTTTAAAAAAGTACATTAAAACTCAGCAATTGTGCACATTTTGTAGTACAGTACATTGCATTGCTGTAGTATGCTCTCAGAAGATTCTGCAAAGGGCCTCTTACTTTTCTGTGGTGAAAAATGTACTATTTTAATTTTAAATTGGGGCAAATTTTAGAATAGATGTATTGTAAATAAGTGTTTGCTATATTCAGACTGATAAGGGCGATAGTTCCTACACTTCAGTGAGAATGTGTGACTTTGACTATGCAGAAAGTTAATAGTATGGACAAAGTGTAACGTGAGTCACGGTAACGTGAGTCACACTAATTAATTAACATTTTAATTATATGTAATGAAATTTATAAAATTTATTTCATGTTTTTTGAAAGAGCAAAGAGTAAGCAGATTACTGATAATACTGATTGTTTCCTGCTGGCTATAGTTTGAGGAGAAATTCAAAATGAAAAAAGGTACTTTTTTTTTGGTGTCCTTTTTATGTACGTAACATGAGTCACGCTGTAATAAGTGCTAATTAAAACACACTGATGAAGTAAAGTAATTATTTCTTGGAACTATTTTATACTTTATACCAACATGTTCCAACACAAATAAAATGATTAAATGTTTTACTTTAACATTTATGTTGAAATGTATGCAGAAAATATGCCAAAAATGTAACGTGAGTCACGGTGGAATTGCCCAATTATAGAATGCAGGTCCACTGTTTATTTCTTCCTAGAATCCGGATTTGCGGATTCCATCTCAATTTTTCGTTCTTAAATAGCTTAGAGTGTAGAACTAAGACCGTATCCACAAATCCGTGAATCCACTCAGGGATTCCTTCCCTGGACTTCATAATATTTTGTTTTTAAACCCAGTGTGTTATGTGTTGTTCTCAAATAGCTCAGGGTGGGGAAGCAAGATCGTATCCTTCCCTGGACTTCATAATATTTTGTCTTTAAACCCAGTGTGTTGTGTGTCGTTCTCAAATAGCTCAGGGTGGGGAAGCAAGATCATATCCGCGAATCCACTTAGGGATTCCTTCCCTGGACTTCGTAATATTTTGTCTTTAAACCCAGTGTGTTGTGTGTCGTTCTCAAATAGCTCAGGGTGGGGAAGCAAGATCGTATCCATGAATCTGCGAATCCACTTAGGGATTCCTTCCCTGGACTTCGTAATATTTTGTCTTTCAACCCAGTGTGTTGTGTGTCGTTCTCAAATAGCTCAGGGTGGGGAAGCAAGATCGTATCCAAGAATCTGCTAATCCACTGAGGGATTCCTTCCCTGGACTTCGCAATATTTTGTCTCTAAACCCTGGCTTTGTAAAATCGAAATGGCAAGAACTGTGGGATTCCTTTCCTGAAGATCGTATCCTCGAATCCACCCTGGGAACATTGTCACATGTGTAGACCTGCATTCTATAATTACTCCGGCTAGGCCTATTATCTCTCTACGTATACCCTAGGGTATATGCAACCCTAACCTAGGGTAAACTGGGGTAAAAATGCCGGAAAACTTTTTTTCTCTGCCAGTAAAAAATTATATGATGTGTGATAGAATGGAACATATTTATATTGAAAACAATGTTAATATATAGTAATGATAAAAAGAAAAAAATTATTAACATATTTCAGGGGTTATTGAGGAACTGTTGAAAAAAATATGCTGAAAAAAGTTTCGAAAAATTCCCGTCACAGGTTTAGCCTTCATCAGTTCATATTTACCCCATATGTAAATGATGTTTATTTTTTATCATGTTTTAGTTGATATATATGTTAAGAAGGGTTACTTACAGCAGTATGCTTAATCAGTATATAAACATCTATTCCTATGTATGCTTAATACCTGAGATTTAAGTGGGCATTTTTAACCTGGGCAAAATCAACTGCCATGGGGTAAAAACGCCCAGCAACATCCTTCACATGCAACTACATGTATAATTCAATCCTCATTTATCTTCAACCATCACAATAATAGACCTTTCTACAGCTATTACCAGTGTTCTCCACTAGCTGTTTTGTCCGGGGGCTCCGCCCGTACAAAATCTGCCACACTACTTTAGCGCCCGGACAAAACTTTGCCACCCGCACAGAAAATTGACCCGCCCGGTCGAGAAGTTGTCTGTACACTCAATCACAAACACCACAACTTAGTCATTTGACTGCCTTTTATATTTGATTTCAAATACTCATGACAAGCAATGTATAATAAAACATCGGAGATGCAAACCCAGCCCACTTGCACCTGAGCTCTTATATCATGTAATATGCACTTGCTGCATTTGTTTCATATGTTTCACAGTAGGAATCCGTTACCATCAAACACATACACAAAACGAAACCATTCAATTGAACTGTCCCCTAGGTTTCCCGATTTTCACACGAAATTTCCATTAAAGTGAACTACTTCATTCTTGAATACGTCCAAGTGCTTCAGATCTGCAGGTAAAGTCAAAGATATTTATGCAATTTGAAAAAAAAAAAAGACCACAAAATGCCCAGATTTGAACACAGAGGGAAGGCTAAGAACAAGGCCGTAGATTGCACCATTTGTGATCTAAGCCCTCCTAAATTGTCAAAATTTTCCCAAAGGGGAGGGGGTCACCCCCTCCCTCCCCTTAGACCCCTCCCCCAGGACGGCGATCACAAGAGTCCCCGGACAGAAAATAGACCAGTGGAGAACCCTGTATTACCTATCAATATTAGCTATTAAAGACCAACTACATAGATTTGACAATTTAATTCTTTCTTAATGTTCTCCAGGTATTATTCAGATTCAAGTTCAAGTTACGTTACAATTTTGTAATTTCTTTTATGATGTAACTGACTTTCTTCAATCATCATGTAACCCCACCCCCTTATTTTACTGAAGATACTGACAATAAATGAATTCCATTTTTCCAATCAATCTGATGAGAACTAATAAGTGCCATAAAATTATTTGGTGGTGTTTCTATATCTACAAGATCATAACACATAATTGCTTTTTGAGTACAGCAAAACATTCATCACACTGTAATGACTGTGTGTGGGAAAGTTTTTCATTGCAATGCAAATGTGCTCTCACATGTACAATACATGTACAAGTTAGAGACCACAGATGTACCACAAACAGACAAACAAGCAAACAAACATACAACCCAAGACCCATCTAAGAGACAAAATTAATAACTGAAGGATCCTCAGTTTCACTTCAGGTGGCTTCACCAAGGACTCCAGAATCAGATCATCTGAAAACATCACTGCAAGTAACTATGTGGGAGAGTATGTGGCAGTATAACAAGGATTAATTAATTGAACAAATGATGCTATCCCAATGTTTTAACCCATTTGACCATCTAGTACATGCATCCCCATAGTACCATTTCAGTAAGCCAGAAACAAAATGGTAGGCCTAACATTTAGTAGACTCAGAGATGAAGCAGAGTATCATTTCACTTTGCAATAATTGCAAGTTGCAGTCTATCATTTTGATAACAACACGTCAATGGGGTTTGAAAGAGGAAGACTAAGTAAAAACTTGTTTAGCAGATGAAGATGCAGTGCCAAAAAAAAAAAAAAAAGATTCACAAAGTCATCATGGGTATAGTTTGCAAGGACCCAAAGCCTTTGTAACCAGTTGTATCTCTGTTGAATCTCCAGAGTGACAAGCCAGTGTGCGAGCCCATGCTCATTGTGCTGTAAGTTAATGCTTCACTTTCACATACATTTGTGTCGGGTACGTGTACTGGAAATGACTTCATATTCATAGTCCTCCAGCTGTGATTGAGATGTTTGTGGTAGTTGAGGCTGCATTCCTCAAAATTACATAAAAAAAATGAAAGCAAAATAATAACTTTACCACAGGAGAACCTGTGGAATAGTCATTTGTTTTAAAGGATAGGAGTGGGCGTTTTTACCCCGAGACCCGGGTAAAAACGCCCGCGAAAATTTGTGTCGAAAACTGAGGAAAATTCCTCCTTATCAATTTCATAACCATGATGTTATATAAGTAAATTATAAAGAAGACATGTATTGCAAAAAGCCACACTTTTGTTTCCTAACGTCTGCAAGGAGTATTGAGATATTTACCAAAAACCTCAAAATCGGGTGTTTTTGCCCCAGTTTACCCTATCTGTATGCGTACCATAAAGCTACCCTATCAGTATGCCTTCCACATATATAACCCTCCCCCTATTTGTACCACGATACGTCACTTCCAGGCACTGATTCTAAATTAGAGCCCAAGCAAATTTGTTCCCCCCTTCCCCCCCCCCCCCCCCAAAAAAAAATATAAAAGCCAATTACTGTACATTGTCAGAGATAGGCTAAGGCCATGGGAATGAAAGTTATAGATTTGCATCTAGCAAATTTTAAAAACTGGAGAGGCATTTTTTCATTTTTTATTATTCATCATTTTGTGTTAATACATTTTAGCATGGTTGTACCATGAGTCGGTCACTCAATGCATATTTCACCAAAAATATGCTAAATATTTAATTTAAAAATTAAATTGAATAGAAATATTTCATTCGTATTGTATTCCATTCCATGTTTTTATAAACCTTCCTTCTCATAATCCCCCAAGTAAGAGTGTATTTCATGTCCAAACATTTAAGAACCGAAGAAATTCCTACAGTAACCCAAGTTTCACATGCCTTTGGCTCAAGAAGTGTACTGTAATTTGAGTCGGTCACCCAAATGTTACGTATGCCCTAGTCTGCAGTCTGCTGACCTAGTAATAGGGTCGTTTTGGGGCTTCCCATACTGATTCAGGGAACAAAGTGTACGTGAGAACTAGGCCTAGCCTAGGTACCCTAGGCTATGTACGCCCATAAGAGAGATTTCGAAATGTATTCAATGAAATGTTGTTGCCAAAATAAAGTAATCATCAAACTGTGCATGGAAAAATATTATTATCAGTGAACCAGAGAAATATTTTAAATAACTTGAGGACTATTTTGAGTCATGTCTGAAACTTATACCCGACGTGAAACACCTAATGACCTTATCATGTTAGACTTAAGCATCTAGGGCTTACCACCCTGGAGTTGAGAAGGATTAGGGGGGACTTGCTTCAAGTGTACAAATTTCTCTCTGAAAGGAATCCTTTGTCTTCTTGCAATTATTTAAAGGTTCAAACTAATTCTCGGGTTCAAGGCCATTGTAAGAAGCTAGTTAAGTGTTTTGTAAGGCTCCACATTGGGAAGTTCAGCTTCTGTCATCATAGAGTTGTTAACGAGTGGAGTAGTCTGCCTGAGTAGGTAGTTACAGTAACTCCACATCTGTGCACTGCTTTAAGGTTAACATTGACAAGTTCTTCCATAACTGTGGTAGAATAAAATTGGGCTGGGCTCATTTGGTGTTGGTTGGTTGTTTGTTTTCAGTTAAGGTTGTATGGACTTCAGGGCATCTTATGGGGCCTTAGCCCTCCTTTGCCCTTTAACCTGTTATGTTAAACCTCACAGATTTTGAGCTGTTGTCATTTTCTTCTTGAGTTTCTCGTGTAGAATTTACAGTAAATTACTAAAATGCCAAAGAACCATGATGGTATTTTTTGTTGGCAGTGACCAACTTAAGGTACTGACCGACTCAAGATACAGCAAAAAATGCAATTCAGTACATGAATACGGATTCAGGAACGCACTGTCTACGTAAGCTAGGTGGGTAGGGTGTCGACGTTTACCAAATGTGCACTAGTATGAATGATCGTTACTGTACCGTACATCAACGATATTGGCGCTGTAGAGAATTTCTTCCTGTACAGTATACAACATTCGTCTCATATGTTTTAAAAGCATTACATGCGTAGATCACTGGGCGTGGCATTTGCGTGATGATCTGCAACCTCAAAAAGATTTCCAGGACATTTTTTGGTTTTGATGACAAGAGAAACCTTTGCACTCATGATGGCGTGTGTGTGTACATGTATACTGTACATGTGTGTGTTTGTGACACTTTGCTCGTTAACACGATACAAGTACTGTATCTCAAGGAGGGAAACTCTGACAGTTCTCAAACTTGGTACATAGATGCCCCATATTGAGGAAAGAACAGTATTTTTTTGGTGGCGGTCAAAGGTCACCTGGGGTCACTGGAGGTCAAACTCTGAAAACCTTGTTAACACAATATCTTGAGGTAGGAAGCTTGGATGAATTTCATACTTTGTATGTAGATCCGTTATGGTAAGAGAAAGAACCCTATCATTTTGGTGGAGGTGGAAGGTCATCTGGGGTCACTGGGAGTCAAACCCTGAAAACTTCGTTAACATGATATTTCAAGAAGGGAAGCTCTGACAGTTCTCAAACTTGGTACATAGATGCCCCATATTGAGAGGAAGAACTCTATTGTTTTTGGTGGAGGTCAAAAGTCATTTGTGGTCACTGGGGGTTAAACTCCGAAAATCTTGTTTTAAAACACGATATCTCCAGGTAGGAAGCTTGGATAGATTTCATGGGTAGTACAGTATGTGGATACGTTATGGTAAGAAGATGAATCCTGTTATTTTTGGTGGAGTTCAAAGGTCATTTGGGATCACTGGGTTCAAACATTGTAAGCGTTGTTAACTCAATATCTCAAGGCAGGAAGCTTTGATGGATTTCAGACGTAGTATGTAGATGTGTTACGGTGAGAAGATGAATCCTATTGTTTTTGGTGGAGGTCAAAGGTCATCTTCGGTCACTTGGGGTCATCGTCTGAAAACCTTGTCAACAGGATATCTCCAGGTACAGTATGAAGCTTGGATAGATTCCATATATGGTAAACTGATGTGTTATAGTGAGAAGATGTACCCCATTGTTTTTGTTGGAGTTCAAAGGTCATCTAGGGTCACCGGGGGTCAAACACTGAAAACCTTGTTAACACAATATCTCAAGGGAGAAAGCTTGGATAGATTTTATACATAGCATGTGTCTGGTTTATGATGTCTCGTCATGAACAATGTCAAAAGGCCATAAGTTTGTGTTTTGTTCCCTTCAAGTGTGAGAATGTCCCGTTGACTTACTGTGTAAAAGGATCATAGAAGCAGCACTGCTTACGTGAAGCTTACGTGCACATGGGCCTACTAGCCTTGCCTGGGCCTAACTTTGTGGCCAGCCAAATCCTAGGTTACCGTACAGTACAAAGTAATCCTAATATATTGGTTCGAATAGTCCATCACATTGTAGTTTCTCGCACAGTCATTTCACAAAAATTTGAGCGCAAAACAATCGTCTCCTTTCTTACCGCAACATCAATATCAGAGGTTACAGTACCATTCCACATCTGTACTGTACTTCTCAGATTAGCATTGCTGTACTTCTACGATTCTTGTACACAGTAAGACAATCTCGCACTAAGAGTGAACAAAACACACACTTAAGGCCCATTGACATTGTTTGCGGCAAGACATCAGCAATCAGACTTGCTTTAAGTTGTTTTCAAGTTTCGGTGTTAGTGATTAGGCAGGAGAGAGTATTAATACATTAACCCGCATCATAAAAGTACTGTAGTACCCCCCAATGGGGAATTAGAAATGAGCTGGAATGGGTCTTGTGGAACATGTCAAGAAATGGGGTAAAAAACGTGCGCATGTGGTTTTCACTCGCAGGGCGATAATTATATCTTTAAGTGTGATTCCATGAGGTTGGGGCACTGTCAAACATTGGCCTATTTGGGGATAAAAAACCTTTCTAATTTGCCTCCAGAGTTTGAGAATCCAGGTTAGCCATATTTGGTATGAAATTACTGGCAAGTAATTTAGCTACAATGGAGAGTACTGAAAATGAAAAAAATATACACTTTCATGTTTCAGTGCATTTTGTGATGGTGTCTGCTCAAACTCATCATGAAAATGTGTGACATAAAAACTCAATTTTTATGGTTATTCTAGTCTTTAAGTATAAATTCTCTGCATGAAGTCTGTATGTTTCTTCATAACTAAATTACTGTACACCAACAGAACAGAATTTGATAATTTAGTAATTGGTATTTTCTCCATTATTCAAAAAAATGATTTCAAAATTTCTGTACCGCCACAACACAATAGTGTCCGCTTTGGAGCCTGTGTTGTGGCGGTATTTTGGCTGCCATTATTAGCAAACTATAGCTGGTACAATAGAAAAATTACTCTTATATGAAAGTAGAGCAGTTCATACACAGTCAAAGTCAGTAAGGCCTGTCGTGCATATTTGCCAAACTGTGAACATTTTATGAAAGATATACTGTAGGTCTCATTAGGTCACAGTATCTTACAGTATGTTGTGGTACAAATATGCAATTACAGTAAACAACTTCATATTCTGCAAACCTAGACCTTTACTTAAAAATACTGTACACATACAGTGTGTCTAACATGAAAATACAGCAAGGTTATATCTGATAGCATTTTCTTGCTATTCTGTAGGAAACTGAACGTTTATTTCAGGGAAGATTGAAATTATGGTGTCTTATTTTGTGGTGTCCATACTTGTGATGTTGCCTCTGTATTTGTGTTATCAGATTATAGCCAAGTGGTTAGAGCATCCGACTTGCAGCCGGAAGGTCTAGGGTTCAAATCCTGGCTGGGTCATACCAAAGACTTTAAAAATCGAACCTACTGCCTTTGTGCTTGGTGCTCAGAATATAAAGCAATAGGCAACACAAGCCAGTGAGCCACAACTGAAAAAAAGGCCATGGTCGTCTCGACTTGAACCAATTGGTTGGAAACTGGGACGTTAAACCTCATCTAACTAACAGATTATGGCATTAAAATAATGCATGAACTGGTCAGTAATACATTAATTGTTGCTATTTGTAATTTTAAAATCTGAAGGAAAACTTTTGCAAATTATAGGAAATTTTACTGGAGAGAGCAACAGTGAATATATTAATAGGTGGCATAATTACTGATATGGTGTTGTTACATCAGTACAGAGTGTTGGTCAAAATGTATGTTCGAAGGATGTATAATACAGATACTAGCTTCTTCCAGACTTGGCTCATTACATTATAAGCAGAGAATTGGCACTAAAAGCATAATATTCACCATGAGGTTTTCCCAAGGAGCAACATTTGTATGAATCCAAGACATGGTGTTCATGTTGCATCAGTATTGAAGGCGAAATCTTCTTCCCCAACTAAGCTAGTTTTAGCCCCACCCATAACTGTCCTTAGTTTCTCCTTTTGCAGATGCAAACATAACTTAATTTGTTGCTTAGGGCCATATCCTAGTGAGTATACAATGCCCTAATACTGTATGTAATTAAAACACTCTCTGTGCATACAGTGTAATGTGATCTGCTTTGCATCTTTTGAATTTTGAAACTCTGATGTCAGTCAAAGGGTAGTCAGCAATTGATTCTTTTGCTTACCCCCAAGTGAAAGTCATACTTGGGTGTGGGCAAAGTTCATGTGATATTTTTGTAACAAGGACTAAAATACTGTAGTTACTTTAAAAGTTTAATAACTGTTATTTTCTAGTGTTTGCACCGGGTCCAAAATTCGGAACCGGGTACCCAAAGTCGATGGTCGGTGGGGTAACCCGGTACCCAAAAATATAACTTCTGTTAGGCTGCTGTACAAGTTTGTTGTAAAGTCATAATAAGAAATTTTGCTTTGCACGTTGATATAATATAACATCATCGTATCCTACATATGGGCATGACATGTGTTCTTAGGCGTGTGAGTGATAAATTTTGACAGGAAAAAGTAACATGTTAGGTGTTCTTTCACACATGCAATCTATGTTAGTAAACCTTTGGATCCGGGTAGCAATTTCAGAACCGGGTCCTGACATCGTCGGTCACGTACCCGGGTACCCAGTGCAAACACTATTACTGTATTTTCCTTCCATCAGGTGGTGTATATCAGTAAACCAGAGCAGTAATAACTAGAACAGATGCACCAAGGAAGTTTTTAAAGGATTTAGAATGAAAATGCCTCACATTTGCCTTAGCATACCAAACTTAAATACAAAATTTCCACTAGAAGTTCACTTGCAGTGCATCTTGTACTTAAATACTTTAGTATTATACTAACAAAAATTCTAGCACTTTTGAAGTAAAGATTAATGGATTTTATTGTTTTGTAAATTACAAAGTCGTATCAGAGTTTCAAATGCAGGATGTCTCAAAATAATGCTTTCAAATTATTTTCTGATGGCAATATGATCAAATTAAATTTAATTTAATTTCATCCCACCATACGAGGGAACCACAGGAATACAAAGTGTAACAAATAACTAATTTTGAAAAAATAACATTTATGTCACATACTGTATTGTGCCCCAACCTTATGGAATGACCCTTAATTATATCTTATTTATCTTTGCTCTGGATATACACTTGTAAATCACCGATTGTTGCAAAACCATGTCACGTTTGTACTGCTTAAGCAGTGTGGAGGCATGTACTGTACAGCATCACATCACATGTGTCCGATTTTTGATCGCTGTTGGACAAAAGTTTATGCATCACCTTTATTTGACCTTGAAAATGTGAGTGAAGTACTGTAAGTACTATAAAATCGTGAACCATGCCTCCAAACTTCGTCTGGTATTTCTGACGATTTTAAGATTGTTTGGTGCATGTAGAAATTTTGCTGTGCATGTAGTTTTGTTGACCTACACCCCTGAACATGCACCAGTGCATGTAGAAAAAAAATTACAGTATTACTGTATATATCAAACCCTGTACCCCACAGGCATTCGGAGCATTAATATAAACATAATAGTGGTAAAGTATAGATACTATGCATGGTTACTACAGCATACATGTACACGTACAGTAGTACTATGCATGGGTACTATGGTAACTCACGTTACAAATTTCATCACCTGTTACTTGGCATAGACTGGTGCACAAAACTTTGCTTGTTTTCACAGTTTGGATGATGAGCAGAAACGAAAATTCATTTGGGATTTTTAACAATCTCCTATTTGATGCAGGGAAAAAAGTCATTATTTCAGTAACTCACATTACATTACTGTACTGTAGTAGTGTTGAATGTAAAGCAGAAAAACATTTACAAATGTTTATTTTAAAGGGAAATGTTGTGTTTGTCTGGCTTTTTTTTAATCTATCCTCGTTTATTTGCGATCGGGTCCCGGTCGATGAAAGAAAGGTAACTACCGTAAGAAAAACATTCTACCCTCCGAGCACTAATTAACGAGTAATTAACCTTTCTGTAACAACTAATAGATTTGTTCACCCAAACAATTATGCATGCAAAACCACTCCTTCATCATCCCTGATGTGAAATCCTGCAATCAAATCATTTCTATCACAGTACGTCAGACAATAACGAACGCCTTCTACAGCATGTACAAAAAGTTCGGAAAATACGAACTACGTAAGTACAGTACAGTACTTTGGTGGGAATTATTACTACATTATGTCTGTATTAGTGAACCAGGGAGTTTCTAAATTTGACAGTCTAATGGAACTACCGTTACAATACAGTAGGTGGTCTTATCACCTCCCTGGTATGCTATACACAAAGTTACAGAACTGTAATTCGAATTGCACTCCTTGGGCCTTAGCAGGTTTGATTTACTTCCGAAACAGCCGGACGTAAAAGAGACTGTTGGTGCTTCGACAATGGTACAAAATGAAAATTTTACGAACCTGTGATGCCAGGGATTGCCACTTATCCAAAACAAAAGAAATATGCGGCAGGGCCTACAAGTCTTTTGCAGATAAATTAACACGTTTGTAGTGACTCTCCTGTACCGACTAATAACACACACTCACAGTGAACCAGGGAGATGACGCTGCGTCCCCATGTGTGAGTTTTGAATTCCAATGTACAGCATGGAGTGGTACAGAAACTGTGGTGGTAGTTTGTTGTGGGCAGGGTTGTTGGAATTACGGTAGGGGAGGTCAACACGTATTGCGTAATGGGTACATGTATACGTCCTGACATGACCACTCTTCCTAAATGAATATGCAACAGTAGGAACGTTGCATAGTGTGGGCGAGGCTTATCTTTTTATAACGAGCCCATTAGATACAATAATTGCAGCTTCTTTCTTTCCATATTTCGTGATATTAGTGCTGATCTACTGCAAGATACAGTATTAGTGTTCCATGTTTGGAAAGGTTAAAAGACCACAATGGGATTAAATTAGAGTCACGTCATGGTATTTTTTCAAAGGTAATATTTCCCTTTAAGAGAAAAGTTGCTATGATATTTTAAGAGAGTTTGCATATATGCAAGCAATAAATAAACACATTGTAAATTAGTGCTCTTCAATCTTCTAGAAGACCAAGGACAAGAAAATCAATAAAATGTTTTCAAAATTGGCATCCCAACATAATTCCAACTCATATGCCACTATCTTGGAAAAGTTGAGTATGTGTATGTAAGGTGTCATAATGCAGTGACAGCCTTGGACATGTGTATCTGACACTGACTATACTGGTGCTGCAAAACTCATTTTTCTACCCATGGCTACATTTTCATGGAAATGCCCTGAAGAATTTGCATGCTTTGAAACTCAGAACAACTCACAGCAGGTGGTGTCCATTTACAATATTTATTACAAAATACGCTGTTGTTGATGTTTCTGTGCTCAGTGACAGGTCATTTCAGGTCATTAGAGGTCAAGTCTGAAAACCTACTGAACAGTACCTGTAGTTAGCCTGATATTTGAAGGTACTATAGATATCAGGTATCTGTTTTTCCAAATGGAAACCTTTGTGTAAAAATCGGCTCGAAATCTAAGAAATAAATACTGTTGCTCACACAGGAAGTCTTTGCGGTTTTGTTAATCTGAAACTGCTGTGAGAGCAGCAGGTACGTAAGCAGCATGTGTGGCTAAGCTTTGCACTTCAGTTTTAGAAAACGAAATTTGATTGGATTGTGAAAGTGACGGTCTTTAAAAAGCCAATCACATTACTTTTTATATCAGTTGAAAGAGCATTTAGCCCTCTTTCATTTGCCGTTCGAAGTAAGTTGATGACGTCACGCAGTGTGCAGCAACTGGATTCGAAACAGGTCAAACCGAAATAGTTCACTGGAAGTCTCGTGAGAAACTGTGAAAAAAATACTTTTTTGGATAAAAAATGACGGTTCAAAAGTTTACTTTATCCCTTGGTTTCCAGATATATATTTTTGGAAAGCTTTTATTCTATACTTTTATACACCGTTCGAAGTAAATCTGTGTTGACTTTTGTTTACAAGTTATGGAAATTTAAGAGCTGGAAAAAGTGTAAATTTAGCTCGTTTTGAGGCAAGTTTGCTGTGCAAAAAGGGAAAGGGAAAAAAGGTTTCAATATCAGCGTCCTTTATGTGATTTCTTGCTATTTTTTTATGTATCAGTGTTGCTTATGTACAGTACTTCTTGAAATCATTTGTGAAATAAATAGGAATTGAATTGAATTAAATCATAGCAATTTCTCACACATTGTGGGGATACTGCATCACATTAGCCCAGAACATTAACATTGTAGAGCCTGAAGTTGTAGCTCTCCATGAAGTTTAAGTTTAAAATTACAGTAATTTATGGCAACCTTAGTGCACTTTTACATGCTGTTTAACAATGGGACTACAACTGTGTTTTATCAGTCCAGATATGAAAATTACCATTAGGAAGACAGTTGCTTTAGAACTCTGTTAACCACATACCCGGCGAATCAGGCTTTTGGACGGGGACGCTTGATTAGTATCAATTACCAAATGCAGATGCATAAGCAATAAGCAAAGATAAGGAAATCAATTGTTCTGCTAGCTGAAGCAATTAATCTTCCTGCTCACTGATGGGAGAAAGCAGACGATTACAGGGGATGATTTTACATTAATCACGGTTGTCAAACATCAAAGGAATTGTCCATCTCATGAGTACAGTAGTTACAGCCCAATGAACTTGACAACGCATCCCGCTTCTGTACTGTACAGTAAATGGTCTAAATATATAGTATATAGTAACAGTGCACTATTATTTTAACCGAGAAATGGGAAGCCTTATATGTTGAACAGCACATGTACAGTACAGTACAGTATGAATAATTTCTTTGTATCAAAATTTGTCAATTCAGCTACAGTGATGCCTATTTGCCACAAGTACTAAAGGAACTGAGATAATCAGGAACTGATATTCTTTTTCTTTATCAGGACAAATCAGGCATCATGAGCCGACCAAAGGTCTGTGTGGTGGGAGCTGGTGTGATAGGCCTCAGCAGTGCTATACAAATTCTGGAGAAATATCCCAACGTGGACCTAACCGTGGTTGCAGAAAAGTTTTCTCCCAACACTACAAGTGATGGCTCTGCTGGCTTTTGGGAGCCCTACTTGTGTGGTGACACCCCAGCAGAGTTAATCAAGTAAAGAAATTTATACCTGGTTTGAAAGTAATTTTATTCTGTACTGTTGTAAACTTTTTCAAATCCAGCTTTATAAACATTTTGCTTTCAGATCAATGTTTGTTTTTAGCATTACATAAACATCCTCTTTAAAGATTCGCAGTGAACCACCCGATTTGTTCCATAGCCAACGCGGGTGTATGCACAGGGAGCTGTGGTATGCAACTGTCTATTCAGGCTATTCAACACCAGCAAAACCCAATGATACATAATATAATCCTTGTAACATTATCTTGCAACACAGGAACACTGAAAAGCTGGTCCATTGTAGTTCTTGCATTGCCTGAATGCCCCAAGGTTATGTAGACATCTCAGTGGGTATGAAGTAGTGGTCATTTGACCTATTAAATTAATTGAGTGTAATGGCTACTGTTTATTCAGGGGAATTGAAGGTTCTACGAATCTTTTAAAGGAATGTTTATCTAATGAGTTCAATTGGTCGGATTGAGGTCTGGTACAATAATACTGTATGTGGAGGTCAGTCAGAGGTTGGACTGATGCATTCTGCGAGGAACAACCCACTTGAGATTTAAGTAAGATGGGAGTGTGAAAATGTTGTAACCCTTTTGTTGAGGTCAGATTTATGTTAAACGGACATTGAACAGCGGGCTTTAGTCCAAATAATGTCTGATGGATATCTTTGCTAACTTCGATCCAATGAATGCCAAACAGATTTATAAATGAAACGTACTATAGTGGACTTGTTTGAGGGAGAAGCATGCCCCGAAGATGATCACCGCCTGACGGCAAAATTGTATGCAGGGATTCTGTACTGTGCTTTCATGGCAACATAATCAGAGAATTTGTGATTAAGTTCAGATTTGTCTAACTTTAGCACTGTGGTAATTAGGAATGTTGTACTGTGGTATATGGTTTGAACCTGGTCCCAACATGATGGCATATTAGTGTGCATGTGACACTTGCTTGTGAAAGTGATACTGTATCTTGTGAAGGTTAACCTGGGGGAATAAGGTGTGGCGGTATTGCCAGTATAAATTACCGATTGATCATTCTGGAAATATCGATAATTATATATTCACGAAAAGGGTAGACAGTCACACACAAACTATGGTATATACTTCATGTAAGCAAACCTCAAAGTGAAGTGAATAGACACCAACTAATCCTATTCACTTCAGGCTATTCAGCCTATTCAATTCCCTTCAGTTGTCTATTCACCTCAGTTTGAGGTAGTCTTACATGAAGTATCTCCCCAAACTATAAGTAAAAACCAAGTGTGGGAGGGTAAATTGCTATGTATTTGAGAATCTGCCCCTTAGTCAGACTGCCCTGACTTCAGTGGTAGTGGCATTTAGATCACATCTGAAGGCCACTTGTTTGAAATGTTACCTTTTGTATTAAATATTGTACTTCCCCAAGAAAGCATTTGAACAAACATGACAGACCTGTATATTCCATTACCTACTTTTAACCCTATCCGCTAGTGGCAAGTTGGGGAAGTAATATTAGACCTCCTTATTGATTTGTTTGCTTTGTGGTTTCCTCCTCACATCTGTTGGGGAGGCTCTCCCATTCAGGCCCAGCACAGCTAGTCAGTGTGTCATGCATAAGTGACTTTCAATAATACAAGCTCTCAGGAGTCAAGATGAGGTTCATGCCTGCCAGGAAGTTGAGCTGCACAGTTTATTTGCTAAGAGGATTAGTTGTGGTTAGAGTTTTTCTCAATCCTGGCTAATGGACATTCCCCCCAATGAAAGTATGTAGCATGGATCATTACGATCTTTTAAGCCCATAAGGAATTCCACCCTAGACCCCTGTTTTTGGCCAAAAACAGGGGAGATTAAATATCTACCCGAGTTTGTAACATTAGCCTCATCGAACGCTCTACTGCACAAATTGGTTCTTTGATAACCACCAGTTGACTTCCAAAGGTAGTGGACTACAAATGTTCACAAAAGCATATAATGCACTATAAATAGCTTGTACAGTTGGTCAGTATGTCTACAATGACACATCGCTAGGTGCAATTAATTGTGTGCACTCAAGGGTAAATCCTACTACTGGCAGCACTTTTGGTAGTTAGTTTACTATCAAGTGTCGCATTATTACACCCTCAATGAATCTCAGGACCAATCTTTAATGGGCTGCATTGGCCATCATGATTATTCCTTTGCAGGGTCAGATCTCTTGAGCTTTCTCCCTCAAGAGAATGTTTTACAGTAAATTGCCTCTGGCAGCAAGAACTAGATGGCAGTGGTATCAAAGGGTGCATTTTCAAATGATACCCCTGCATACCCAACAACTTAACATGCCGAATTTTCTTTGGTTGGTATTGAAATTAATCAAAGTTTGTGCTTACAAAGTGGAAAGCTTTGCATTTGATTTAAACTTGGGTAGATGCATTCGCTACCTACTTTTCAATTATTTCTTTGCAAATGTTTTAACAGGATTCGTACGGGGGCTGGAAAAGCTGGAAAAGCATGGAATTCAGGTTATTCATTTTCCAGGCCTTAAAAACCTGGAATTTCGACCTAACAGCCTGGAAATTTTAAGAAAAAGCCTGGAAAATGTTTATATATCTTTTCAACAAAATGTGAACAGTATCAAACAACCGTGCAAAATCTTCAGTATTTTTATTAAATAACAAACAATTCTAATCTTTCTTGGTCACATCGTATTATGGTTCCAGTCTATGAAAGAGAACTTTTCATGTGATGATTTTATGGTGAACATAACATAAGAGCGCGAAGCTAGAGTATACGTATTCCCGCAAAGTTCACTTTTGACTATTCGCTACCGCAAGAATGCATAGAACCCTTCAGATTGTATTGTATGAATGCTCTAGTTAGTGTCCAGTTCTATCGCTTTAAATATCCTTTGACAAAGTATGGCAAGCTACGATGTCATTCTGTAGCCAAATGACATTTTCCATTTTAAGTTATCAATCAAAGAGTTAATGAAAACAGTTAAGACTACCAGGAAAATTATTTCGAAAGTAATCCCGGGACATTGGTCAATGACCACAATAAACTGCTTAACCATTATACATGTGTGTAGCCTAGGTTTGGGAATTAATATGTATTTCATGTTAGGATACTGCCAAACTTGAGGGTCCTGTTAGAGGAAAAAGATGTGTAAGGGAGAATCATCTCAGTAAAAGATGCAAATGTACAATACGGATTTTTTTACGGGTGTCTTTTGCACATGTGAGGAAAATATTTTGGGGATTCTGGGCCAGTTTGGTTATTTTCAACAAATTATGAAGATCGATCATAATGCTTTCATACATGAATGGGAGATCAGTGTTACAGTATCTGCAATACAGAGTGTATGCACTATAGAGGGATCTGTAGCTCAGTTGTAGGATCATACCCGTGATTTCTGAACCCTGTTACCTTCTTTTGGAAGGTCAAAAATGTTTCTGTAGTATTTCTGATGGCAAGGGCCATCAATGGGTAAAATATGAATATTTTTAGCTAATGGTCAGTACACTGGTTGGAGCTATTGTGATCGTACGGCCCTATTGCGCTACTGTATGTAGGTCTGTACTCTTACATCACTCTCCTATCTAGCTCTGTCAAAAAACTTCTTTCAGAGATACCCTATGAACATATGCTCTGGCCGATTTTTTTTTAACCTTTAACACGATGACTGAGTATAGGTTGTCAGTGGTGGTCAGAAATTTTTTGTGTCAAAGGTCATCTAGGGGTCATTGGGGTCATTTTCTGCATACATAAGAAATTTTCCCAGTATAATGATTAAATGACACTGTGATAAGTGTTTGTGAAAAATCCTTTGGATGGTCTTTATTTGGGATGTTCAGTGATTTTCAGTGGACAATGCGTGGTCATTTTTGGTCATTTTGGTCATTCTTTTGTTGTTTCACAATTAACCAATACAGTTCTTTTACTAAAGCTTTTATGGTACAGGTTTTGGTATTTTCATACTGTAATGATACTGTAGTAGTTGGTTTACAGGATGTTCAGAATATGGAGTCAGCCAGTGATCATCTAGGGGTCATTTTATGGAAACACTAAGTGGATATTTTTCTGAAGTTTTTTCATGACACAGTATTGAATTGTTTTTATAATTTGGAAGTGCTTCCTTGTATTGTTTTGGGATTTGAGGTCAGTGATGGTCAAGTCTAGTGGCCATTTTGGGTCATTTTTCGAAAACACTAAAACACTTGTAAGTTCCCTTAGTTTTTTGTAACAGTGAATATTGAATGTTTGTCATAATGATACCTAATTTTTATGATGTATTCGGTGGTCACGGTGAAGGATTTTGGCTGGATCAATGGTCATCTAGAGGTTTTGGCATTTGCAGTTCTAAAATGCTTCTTTCCCTACGATTCTAAGGGAGCATGATCTACAGTGTTTGTTGTAATTATACATTTGTAGTGTTTCATTGGGGGTGCAGACCTTTTGGGGTCAGTGCCTCAGTATGTAGAGGTTTGTTACTGAAGGTATATACTATGCACCAGTGCAAGTCACTTGTTATTTTAATTTTAATTAGCTGTATCAAAGCCCATTGATTCAAAGGGCCTTGGAACTTTGCCATTTAACAAAATTCTGCAGGTACCAGTTGTACAACAATGATGAACATAGGGTACAGATCATTGTTTACTGTATATGATTCTTATGGGAACAAAGAACGTTCTGTGGTGTACAGTTAACATGCACAAAGAAAAGCACTGTATGTAATGTTTAATAGCATATTTGTTCAGGGGTCAAACTGTTAAACAGGAGAGTATTACAATACCATGTACAGCAATTAGTTACCATAAATGTCTGAAAGAGCCTGGAAATCTCATCAAAAGAGACTTGAAAAGCCTGGAAAAGGCATGGATTTTACTCCCTCATAAAGTGTACGAACCCTGTTTTAATTATATGTAGCAAGTTTACCCAGCTTCACATCACATGATTTAGTAACCCCCAAGGCTCTTTCCATAAAGTGACACCTGTGATTTAAAAGAAAATCCTGCAGTAGGCCTGATACACCTTGAAGGCTATAAAAAGCATTTTCAAAATCTGTGATTACTGGCTTCACCGATCATGCAAGCATTTCCAGAGATAGTCTCCCCCCCCCCCAACATACCTGTAAGCATAGTCCTACTGTACATCCCACCCCATACAAAGCATTGTGATACATATATGCAGACTCATCCCACTTGCTACAGTTTGTTTACCGGCAACATTCTCCTTTCAAGGAAAATATGTGGACGAACTTATGTAGGCCAGGGGCCACCTCTTCTATTCAATCTGTCACAAATACCTGTGCACCCAGCTCTCCTAAAACACCTGTCCTAGTGTCATTCTGCCATTGGCTTATTCCGCTATAAGATTCCACCATAAGTTTTGCACTTTTCTGACATGACAAAAAGGTGCAAAACATATATGGCTCAACGGGCACTTTATGGACTCTTGTCATTGGTGCAAGTTGTCATTGTACAAGTTGAGAGCATATTACCGGTAGGCCTAGGAACTTTTGAAGGAGCATGGTAGCACATCAAATCAAAGGCAAAGGAAAAGGTGCACAGATGACAGTTTGCTGGTTATAACTGTACTGTAACCCATTGAATAGAAGTGTACTGAATAATGTCTAAAAGGATAGTTGAATAACTATGGGTGGAAAAAGTTGGGAAGCTGGGAGGCTCCTTCTTGGGAAATTTTGGTATTTGGAGGGAAATTTTGGCCATTGGAGTTAGTTACTTAGATGAGATTTAACGACACACCAACACAAATGTGTAATATATAGTGTCAACTACATAAATACGATTCAAGTTTGGTTTCAAATACAGTTCAAATGCAGTGCACGTCCTCCCCTTAAGTCGCCTCTTATGACAGGCGGGGAATAGTGTGGGCATATTCTACAACCCCCAGCCCACAGGGGGTTTTTGGCCATTGGAAATAACTTTACCATTTTTGTACATGAAAATACATACTGTATCAATTGAGGACAATTTGACTTTCTTCCTGGCGAAGAAAACTTTTTCAGCCCTGTGAATAACAATTGAATAGATTCAGTTGAACAAAGTTGATTGCAAGATTGGTTTTATGGACATGGCATCCCTACCGTGCAAACATCAGTAGTTGCTCGGCACTCTCGCTTACATGGTCTTAGGGATGTCTGAATTTTCCTGAAAGTTTGCAGTCTAACTTGTAACTGCTTTTACGTAGCTACTTTTTCAGGACACTGCCCACTCTAGTGTCAGTGATATTTTTTAAGGTTACAATCAAATATCTCATAGTCGAAACTGCTTGCAAAGTCCAGCTCAAACACACAAAATGTGTATCTCACAACTATTTCAAACACCCTTTTGTACCAAACTGAAGTACAGCAGCAATGCCCAGTCAAAGGTCATACTTCTACAGTATGTACAGTAGGCCTATAGAAAAATGCTCAGGCATTCAGTAGTCTGTTTGGAACTGATAAAAAAGTGGAATAACTTTGTACTTGTGATTTACAAAAATGTTACTGTAGGCATGTACAGTAATGCTTGTGGACCAAGTTTTAAACATGCTGAAACCAGTAGTTGTTATTTTGAGAGCTTTTGTACTAAAAATAGTTCTTTTTGGTAAAGAGTGTGTAAGTCCTTTGGCTTTCTGGTTCTTTATACTTACCAAGAAAAAGGAAAGGTTTGTACATCTTCATGCAGCAGAAGAAAACTGTTGTACTGGTCATTCTACAGCACACTACATTAGGAGGGTTATGAAATGCCAGGTTTGTGCAAAGTGCCAACAGTATAGTTAGCTTTGGTAATTAGGAGATTATTTTGGTCATGAAGTGATAATTTTCCTCTGGAAACTTCTTTATACTGTACCTTGAAGATCTGTCCTCCATGACAACCACCCCCAGATTACCTCCCATGGACAATCCACTTCCACAGCAATTTAGAACTGGGACAATTCTCAGCTGTGATGGAAAACTTCCAAAAAAATTGGAATTGTCCTAGGCAGGGATTGTATAGGAGCAAGTTATTCATTGTCTTGGACAATGGGAATTTGTCAGGGTGGAGAGTGTAGGGGCAGGACTTGTCCAGGAGAGAGTTGTCCAGGAAACAGTTTTGGTAATACAGTAGAAAGACTGTGACAAGGTTGATTTACGATTGGAGAAAGATGAAAGATATACTAATTTTGAGATTATAAAATGAAATAAAATGGATGAAAATGGATTTTTCTTTCAGCAAATGGTCTGGTTCAACGTATAATCACCTTAACTCAATTGTAACGAGTGAGGAGGCAGAGGAAGCAGGCGTAGAAGTAACCAATGGATACAATCTTTTGCCCAAATACATTGTGAGTTAATTTTTGTTTGCACCCTAAAGTATTAAAGAAAGTATTCTTCAACTTGTTTGTACTTTACTGTCAAGCCAATATATATACAGTAGGCTCTAAAATTACAAATACAGATGTTTTAAGTTATCCCAGGCCTTGGTCCAACTCTCTGTCTAAACACTGCGTTTGTGTGCTGAAGTATAATTCTTTGAAGTTTATTCTTTCAGTTTAAAGTAGCACATTGCACAAGACTTGAAGATGTCACTCTTTTACCATTCAGATTTTTTCACATTTCGCAAAATCTTCCTATGCCAGAACTTGTCCAGAGCTTTTATCAATACCAATTAGGTGCTCATTCAAGCATTGGTCAATAGCCATGAAGGTTGACATTTGATGGTAGTTTATCTCAGATTAAACTGAAAGGTGATCTAACCTTCAATTACCATGAGTAATTTGATCCCTTTTTATCAGTACTATTTTCAGGGCAGGATATGTCAGTTGTAAAGTAAACCCCTGAGTGCTGGGATACTATTGTACCAGAATGGGCTGCGAAGCTTTAACAAAGCTGCTGTTCATTGGAGTAACTAATTGAAGTAATGAACCAGTGGTCGGGTACTTTAATTGGGAACAGCAGTTTTCCCCAAAAAAGTGCGGTAGCTATGACTGATTTGAGGAAAGGCAAATTTTGCGTCATGACTTTTTTTTCTTTTTTTGGTTAGTTTGTTTGTTTTCTGACTCCACAGATCTTTGCCTATTAGATATGAGTATTGTTTATAGTTGTTTAACAGGCTGTATGGCCCATTACTGTATATTGCAGTATGCTGTGAAAAAGAAAGAGCTCTAGCTGTAAAGAGACCACTTTGTTTGGTGGTCATAGATCATGTGCATAAGCGTAGGATAAAAGTAAACGAGGAAAGCCACTTGGTTTTTCCTCCCCCATGCAGTGGAACAAAGACAAGGTTGTCAAAACTGTAACAGCTATACCAGGCTTGCAAGCCATATGTAAACTTGTAATTTTTTCCTTTCCAGGAGGACCCATCATGGAAACATGTGCCACTAGGCTTTAGACATGCAACAAGAAGAGAATTGGATCTGTATGCTCCAAATGCAAAGTGAGTGTTGGTCATCATACACTGTATAAAAGTATTGAAAAAATGACGTGTCCATAGCTCATGACTTTGGAAACTGATTCTGTAGTATAAAATGACCATCAGGTGAATATGGACAGAGCATCAGTAGTGAAGAAAGGCCACAAATGTGAAATGGCCACTGGTGATAAGTTTCAGTACTTCATATGCATTGTATACCACATTCATTAGTTATCATACTGTATATATGATGCTAGCAATGTTGTTTAACATATTGTTTGCATTCATGCCTTTTAAACACTGTATACTGTATCCCTTTTCATTCAGACATGGATGGTTCTTTTCTTCCATCATGTGTGGGTGTGTCAGGTATCTTCCTTGGCTAGAAAAGAAGTAAGTTTATTTTTCTCATATTAAGTCAGAAAACATATATGAGCTCAGCTTGTGTCTGCTTTTTTACCAAAGACATTGTGAGTGCCTTCAGAGCAGGCCTGTAGCAAAGGAGTTAGCAGGAAGGGAGTTCCCTGAGAAGACCAAAAGTTACTATTGCCTTGATGCATTTTAGTGTATCTTGCCCCCTCCCTGAAAAAAATATTTTACCCTTCCACCCCCCTGGAAGCTTCCTCACCCTGTTCAGCCTTGTCTGGTGATGGGCCTCCTTCAGAGTCTGTGGTTTTGTGAAGATTGAGGCAACAGTAAGCCCATGTATAGGTATATTACAAGATACTGAATGTGACTAAAACATAGTGTGCAAATTGCCCAGAAAACTTTACTGGCCTGGTTTGCTCATATTGTGTGTCTCAAATGCATGGACAGCACATCTGTTGGGCATAGTGACGTGGAACAGAAGTTTTTAACTCCTCATTCCACTTGAGGGCAGTATTTAAAGACCTGTTACATATACATGTTTTTGGTGAAATTAGTATTGGGTGTTAGGGCTTGAAATGGTTTTGAGTGCCAGGCACACATTTGAACACAATGCAGAACTGTTGTAGGTGAAAGCATTTGTTCCCTGATAGTATGTGGACAGCCATTTTCTGCCTGAAGGATACTGTAGGTACATGAGAGTTGTTACTACTGTACATACATACATCCTCACATGGCAAGTAGCAGTTTATAGGTGGTTCCAGGACAATCCACCCTGCCCCACCCCTCCCTCAACGATTCCCGACGTGGACAATTTCCACACGGTTTCAGTCCTGTGGTGGGGAGGTTATCAAGGGGATAATAATTGCCATGGATGGGAATGTCTAAGCAGGAACTATACGGAGAAAACTTTGATTAGTTTTTGTTTTTTTAAACGTGACAGATGTGGGCTACAGTTAGCCAAAAATGAATTTAATAATGCAATATCCTCCATAGAAGATCTTTGCAGGATTTTATCAAGTGTTGTGGAAATCTATCAATCCCAATTCTGCTGGTCCATGAGCACCAGGAAATTATATTTTCAGTTCGCAGAATAAAAGAAAAAGGAAATCATATACTGTTGTACTAGTTGCTACAGCCTCTCCAACCTACGCAATAGATTTTTCCTACCCTTATGAAGCTGTTAATACAGTGTTTTGTTTCATAGAATGAGTAATTCACTGTAGAGAATAAGTAAGGAGAGATGTCTTTTATACAATTTGAAAAAACAAGGTATTCTATTTTTGTCATTAACAATAGACATAAACATACCCATTATCATGATAAAGTATTCATAAAGTGTTTGCATTTCTTGTAATAAGGAAAGTGAGAGGTGCTCTGTTTATATGAACTTTTGACATTGTATATTGTATTACCCAAACACAAAGAAAAAAAAACTAGATATATTAATTTACTTCTCAAGAAAAAAGGAAACCAAATGTTTAATATCATGTTTAATATCCTTCCATACATTGTTAACACATTACTCTACTTTCTATGAACAGAATAAGACAAAGAGGGGGCATCCTTGTGAAGAGAAAAGTTCAAGATTTTGCAGAGGTCTGTTTTAGTACTTCCCCTTTCATTCACTTTAAAATGTCATCTCTACATACAGTATGTGCTTGTTACTGTGCATGTAAAGAATTTACCATTAGGCACTAGTCTGTTTAGAGCTCCCAGGTCCTTTTTTGAAACCATAAACTGTGTATCTGTTACCTAATCCAATTAAACTTGGTCCCTGCATACATACTTGATTGATTCCTGGTGGCATCTCAGCCCTTCTTTAAGTAAGTAAAGACTTCCTGTGCATACCCTACACAAAAGGATTTAACTGTGCAATGAGCTGGAGGACAAGTCAATAGCTTATCTGTTGTGTAATTAACTGAACAAAATTCTTCACTGGTCAGGGATTAAGTGTTGGTAGTAGTCTTTTACAACAAAGAAATGAAAAGATAGGTAGGATTTTATTACACCCGAACTCCCCTTTGTGAGGTGTGGTCAGCGTGTTCTAATTTCTCAGCAAGCCAAGTTCTAATGATTCATTAGCCAGAAGATGCACCAGTGTGACATACTGTATGGGTGTTCAAACAGGATCTCTGGTGTGTTTGTATGTGTGCAAGAGGTTAGTCACATTCTTGGAAAGTTCTTTTGTGTCTAGACTCCATGTTTGTAGCCAGAATTCCTGTCAAGGAGGGGGAGGGTGGGGTGGTTAGAAACAGTTACAATGTAACATTTCTTGAAAATCTTCAGATGTCAAAATAATTTTCAGTGGGCTCAGCCCTCAAAGCCCCTTTCCCCTTCAAGCTGGCTATGGCTCTGGTAACACAATTAGATCATAGCTTTGTTTTCATACATACTGCTGTCCCCTGTTTTTCTGCATCTGCAATTCTCAGGCAGTACATACCAATAACATTAAACCTACACTTATCTGTGGCCATCCTAACTGCACAAAAATAAGGGTCTTCACCATACTTGATGGAAGATTATAACACAAGTTTTTATAACGAAAGAGGCAGTTTGCAGTCCAGGACACAAAACCACACAAAAGAAACCAAGTTATATTTGCAATTTGGATTTAAAAAGGATGATTTGGCAAATTTCTCAAATAAAACTATAGAACAAATGTTGTAGGTATATGCAAGTGTTTTGTTTATCCCAACAGTTTGGAGGATGTGTGCATGTGCAGCAACTTGCTTATTTACATGAATCATTCCACACGTTAAAGCTAACCCTTAATGCAGAAAGAATACAGATTTTCCAGGAAGTGCCAGCCTATAACATAAACTGTCATGTGTCTTTTTGGGTGTGATAGTCTGTTGAGAAGGTTAGGCAAGAAATTTTAAGGTCAAATATCTTCACTTCTGTCCGACTTTAACTATAACATCCTCAATGCTAATTCATGTACTGTACATGGTTCATATCAATCATGTGACAGATGCTTTATTGCATATTGTGTGTAGAGCAAGATAATAGCATACAATTGTGTAGCTCAAACCAGCAAAGCTGGTGTGAGCTTATGTCATTGTGGGGTATGTCTGTCTGTCCATCTGTCCCAATTGCAATTGTATAAAAGGTTAATATCTCAGGCAATATTCCATAAATTTATCTCGAAGTTGGTCACATTCATCTTGGGATGAGGGGACTTCAGAGGAGTATGGAAAAAATTAGGTCGAAGGTCATCTAAAGGGTCTTTTGTGCCCTAGTTTTCTTCAGTTTTACAAAAGATCTCTCCTCATAGATACAAATTAACGAATTACAGTATCACCAGAGTTGCTCATAAGTATGATTGGCATGTGAAGATTAAAATTATATCCCCAATTTTAGATAAAAGAATATCAATTGGGACTTTTTTACTGGCTTTTTGCTGTCCACCCATTTTTACCAATTTCACAATATATTTCCTCCACATCCCTTTAACACTATCTGTAAAAGAAAGGTCAATTCTTGGAGTTTGTTTAAATTGCAGAGTGAGTTTGTTTAGATTAAGTTAAAGCAATATAGAATTGGTATTTCAAAGCTGCCTAATTATTAACTACAACCTTGTGCAGGGAGGCTGTGTCTATTGGGAGACTGAACCGTGTGTGTAAAGTTCAGTGTAGAGATTGTTAGGGCTGATAAATCCAATATATACAGCATTTGTGCGTTCTATGCCAACTGAGATGGTGCAGCTATAGTGCACGGTGGTATATTTCATTTTTAGTTTCGATACAGTCAGTGGGATAAAGGGTTTCATGATGGCCAATGCAGCCCATTAAAGATTGGTTCTGAGATTCATTGATGGTGTAACAATTTGACACTTGATAGTCAACTAACTAGCTATACCAAAAGTGTTGCCAGTAGTAGGATTTACCCTTGAGTGCACACAATTAATTGCACCCAGCCATGTGTGATTGTAGACATACTGACCAACTGTACAAGCTAGTTATAGTGCATTAGGCATATATGCTATGGTGAACATTTGTAGTCCACTACCTTTGGAAGTCAACTGGTGGTTATCTAAGAACCAGTTTGTACAGTAGAGCGTTCAGTGAGGCTAATGTTACAAACTCGGGTAGATACTGTATTTAATCTCCCGTTTTTGGCCAAAACCAGGGATCTCGGGTGGTATACCTTATGGGCTGAGAAGATCGTAATGTTCACTTCGAAAATTGTTTTGTCCATTTGTGAAGAGACTGTGGAGACAGACTTCTCCCAAAAACTTATCTGGTATGAGCTTTGGCACCTCTTGGTGCTTTAGTTTGTTATGACGTATCATGGAAGATACTACAAACTTTTGGGGACATCGATTTCATACACCCTGATAATATCCACCTTGCATGTACAACAGTCAAAGTGAATGCTGGTATGGTTATACTTTTTCAAATTACATAGTGCCCCTTGGACATACTGTGATCTGTTTTCTTGTATTGCAGTGTTGGCAATATGTGATAACATTGTAATCATGATGTCTTCATATATAGGAGACTTCAGTAAACCTTGTAGTAGGAATATGGATGTGCCATATTAGTACAAAAACTACTTTTTGCAAGGGTGAAAGGTCATGAGTTAGAGTTAGATGAGGTTTTATGGCTCAGTTTCTAATCAATTGGTGAGAGGTGAACAGAGGTCAAGTTGAAAACATGCTGAACATGATACAGTATCTCTGGAAGGGAAACATTCATTGATCTCGTTCTTAGTACATGAATGCACCATATCAAGGGAGGGAATGTTTTGGTGGAGGTTACAGGTCATTTGAAGTCATAAGCTTTCAAAATGTGAAAAGATTGTAAGCAAGATAAAGTATCTTAAGAATGAAAGCTTTAATGGATCGTATAGTTTGTGTAAGGGTCTTTAATGTACTGTATGAAGCTCAGGAAAAATGTTTGCATCTTTAATCTGGCATGGAAAGCCCAATATAAATACATGAAGCTGAGTTATGAAAATGATAACATGCCATAATCTATAAAAAAAAAAAAATGCCCTTGGATCTTTAGATACTACTGCACAGTACCTTCAACCATGTCCATGTCAGTGCAAAACCACAGCATGCATAGAATTTTTAGTTTTGGCAAGAAATTGCTCAGCCTTTTGGCTTTGTGACCTGGGAAGAGTAGACCTTTAATACTGCACCGTACTTCCAGACAGGGTTCTTTCAGTAATTGTAATCCTTGTTCTTAACATGTGCCACATCAGCAGTAGACTAAAATACTGAACAAGTGTAATCATTATGACAAATTTACTTTCACACTCAATTTGTCTTTCCTTTTCATTTCAGTTGGCTGGTCATTATGACATTGTTGTAAATTGTTCTGGTCTTGGTTCCTACCACTTGGCCAATGATAAATCCATGTCACCAATTCAGGGCCAAGTTATGAGGGTAAATATCTTTTCTTTAAACATACGGTTATGCCGAATTGAAAACACTAAAGATGGTGAACTTTCAACCCAGGATTGCCAGATTTTCTGTGAGGCAACCTGCCAAGTTTGTTGTTCAACATGATCAAAAAATGCCAAATGAAAAAATTATTAATATGTTATATATGAAATAGCCTGACTTTTTATGAACACCACCCAAGGTAATACAAAGAAGTTTGCTCTTCAGGTGAATATTGGGGCATAAGTTATGTATTTTGCCACAGTTCCTTACCAAAATTGTGGAAAAAGATGCATTTTTAACGAAAATTGATAGTCAAATGTAGAATACGCCAGGAAACACCAAAATGCTGTCTGGCATTTACTTTTAAATTCTGCACACTAACATTATCACCAAAACACCACATTCTGTGCTTCTGGCATTTAAAATGTCAATATGCAACCCTGTTAGAATGTCACTTTTCTATTGTATAAGTGTGGTATATCTCATCACCAACCCCACCTGCTTTTAATTTCCAAAACAGTGTCCCCTGATTATAAGATGATCGTCTGTTTTTAGAACGTAAGGAACAATTAGCATATTCTCAACTGAGCATTGTCTTTGCCCTTTGTTCTTAATTGCCATTTCACAAAATCTTCCTATGCCAAAACTTGTCAAGAGTTGTTATCAATACCGATAAGGTGTTCATTCAAGCATTTGTCAATAGCCATAAAGGTTGACATTTGATGGCAGTTTATCTCGGATTAAACTGAAAGGTGACCTACCCTTCAATGACTATCAGTAATTTGACCCCTATTTTCCACTACTAATTTCAGGGCAGAATTGGTTGTTAGTTGTAATGTAACCCCCACCAGTCCTGGGCTACAGTTGTACCAGAATGGTCAGTAAAGCTTTTAACAAAGTTGCTGCTCATTGGAGCAGCTAATTGAAGTAAAGAACCAGTGGTGGGGTACTTTTATTGAGAACAGCAGTTTTCCCCTAAAAACTGTGGTAGCTATGACTGATTTCAGCAATGGCAAATTTTGCCTCACGTTTTGACAAAACAATTTGGTTACACCTATTCTGTAGTTGCTTTTTGTTCTGTTGCTCTATGTGGTAGAGATTGCATATTCCAGTGATATGTGTATTCTGGTGCTGGCAGTCACTTCAGTGTGAAAGCTGCCTGTATCAGGTGCTAAGGTTGGGTGGTTCTGCCCCATTCGCCCCGGGGGAGTGGGGGAAGAACTGTCTTGGTCTAACAAACATCAGCTAATTGGCTATGAGAAGTGTCCAAGTTTCCCACCCATGTGCTTGAGGAACTGTCGGAGTAGCAATTCCTGGGGCTGCAACCCACCTCAACCATGGCTCTTGATCATATGTTGGGACAGATGTTCCTCCCCTCCATATTCTGTTGAAATCTATGGATATCAGAGAAATAGCTACCCCAGTATGCTGTTTTAAGGTTTAGACATAGGTAATTAAACTTAAAACTTTAGGGAAGCTTTGTTAGCTATATCAAACCAGTTGAATCTTTTAAACATGGATGCTTTCTTTATTTTCAAGGTGACGAATACAACGGCCAGTGTTTTCCTGATTCATTTTGATGATAACAGTGGTGCAGCAAGCACATATATATATCCATGGTAAGACATGCAATGTCATCTGTGAAACAAAATTTCTGACATGCAAGAAACAGATCTGTGTTCCAGAAAACTGTTGCTGCAAGCCTTTCCTTTCATATATGACCACAAAACCGAAAGCCTCATGTTGGTTATGTAATATGCATGTGTGAATGACCTCGACAGCACATTTCTGTGTAGTTTAAAATCTACAAGCAGTATATCTCCTCAAGCTTGATGTTTGCTGGGAATACTGACTAGCCCCAGTATGTAAATGTGGTTATCAATTATTGGGAATTATGTTCCAACCCGACCAGTCTTATCTACAGGGCTGGTTGTAACATGCTACAAGTGCTTTTGGGCAAAACTTTGCTTTTCTGGTAAGGGGCGAGTTAATTTTTTTCAACCTTCCTTTAGACAATCTTGAATTTTACATAGAAAAGGGATATTAAAAAATGGTGTTTTTACATTTATGCTCTATATTTTTGTATTAAAGTGAGTTGAAGTGCATTCACAGACCTGTAAGAGTATAAATCATAGATGGGCAAACTGTAGCCACGGGCTTGACATAACCATCAGGACCGACATCAAAAGCCATTGTGCCCACAATGTTTGCTGTGGCGACCCTGAAAAACACACCCTTGCTACAACAAAAGTTGCTATACCTCTTAAGTGTGATTGCATAAATGCATGGAGTCAGCATACGAAACACAGGGTTGGAGAGGACCTTTCAGTAGTTTCAGTCTGTTTGGGAACCAACTGTGTTAAGTTCCAGACTGGCCTTCAAAATTTAAATTGTCCCTTTAGAAGTGATTATTGTTTCTTATAATAAAGAAATGCTAAGGTGAAAAGGCATGAGGAGCTTTTTGCCATTAAAATTAAGGTGCAGATTAAAGCTCTTGTAGTCCTCAGCTCACTGCAACATTACCTCCCTTGCTACCTTTGTAAATACATTTAGCTCCATACTTTACCTCTTCTGCAAATGCAAAAAGCTTGGTGAACTGCAAGAGTTCATTTACTAACACCCTGCATGACAACAATGCCAGATGAATACATTCACAGAGACTTGTATGAACAGTACATGCAAACTGGGGCCCACTGTATAAGTTATGTAATAAGTACACAGAACAACAGCTCAACTGCCTGAGGTGTGAGTGGATGTAACCATTTAGTCAGCCTGCCTACTGGAAATACCTGGCAGGGGGTGTTTGGAAGCTACTTAAATCTATTAGCAAATTTCTTGGCATGGATTTTATTTTACCTTCTCTGCTGAAGCAGGGAGCTGTAAGGATGGAGAAACAACACTTGTTCTTCCTTTGAAAGTAGGTGTTCTGCTGACACTTAAGCTTCACATTGTCTGTTTACTGAAATTCACTAAAACTTAGAGGCAGTGAAGAAAGTTGTTCTTGTCATCTGCTACATCTGAGGGAGCTGATAGGATGATATCCCCCATTGGCATCACATTGCCAGCTGTCAAGGAGAACAAAATTTATTTCAGCTTTGGCCGCCTTGTGCCACGTTTTAAAAGGGTACACTGTATCTTTTTATTACTTTTTGAACATAGATACATTGTTCGCTATTTCAGGAACACTCTGGAAACGTTTGAAATGTCATCATCAAAATTTAGACTCCCATTGGTTTTCAAACAGGTAAAAGTATTACTGCACTTTGAAAGAGGGAGATCATCATTAAGAAGGAAAAGTTAACAAAAGTCAAACAAACAGTATGAACAAAGAGACCTGAAAAGGATTAAAGTATTCTCAAGTACATATTGTTTGACAGATTTGGTCAACGTTTCTCCATCTCTCACAGCTCCCATGTTAGTAGGGTGGGAGAGGTAAAATATTCAGCAGTCCTCTCCCAAATGCAAGTATTTGTTTTCCACCTATTTGTACATGTTTAGCATACCTCTATGCCAGAGGTATATTTCAAGTAGCTCAATGAAATATTATGACCATGTTAGTTACTTGAATGGACTTTGTCTCAATCTTTTAAGGAGAGATATTGTTATACTTGGTGGAACAGCTGTTAAAGGTGCTTGGGGTGAAGTGCCAAGTGTTAAGACCAGAAATGAAATTTTTGAAAGGTGTTGCAAGCTTGTTCCAAGTCTAAAGGTGAGTCTAATTAGCCGATAACTGTTTGCCATTTTGGAAATTGTTGATTCTGGTATTGTTAAAAACATCCCTTTTGCACCGCAAAATTGCTTCTGTAGTAAATCATGCATGGTCCACAAGGTTACCATTCTTGAAGGTTTGAAGCTTTAGAAAAAATTAGATTGAGCAAATCCTTCCTTTCCTGTTTTACAGCATGTTACTGTGGGCATGATTTGAACAAAGATAGAATGGTCTGTTTGCCAAAACTGAATACTGTGCAACTTGGAATAGTTGCTTCAATAGGAACATTGAGTTTGAAGCAAAGTTATCGATATATCAATATTTAAGGAACAGATATGGGGGTTGTGTTTGTATTGTTTGTCAATGGCACTTATAAATGTTATCAATCTTTCTGGTGATAGTAAGGTTTAGACAGTATTACCACCATGGGCAATCCATATACAGTACTGCTCTTTAGGTTTTCAACCTTTTTCCTTTGGCTCATAGTTTGTTTTCAGACATGTATTGACACAGCTGTGTCACAACTTTATTGTGGCTGTTTGTTCAACTTTTTCAGGGGAGAATTGCAATGCTGTATCTGCAAATGTGACAATCTAATCACACAAAAGATGTATCATTTTCACCACTCTAATGAGTTTGTCCACTGGTTTTAGAAAAATACATCACATGAACTTCAGAGTATTTTGATCAGTTAGAGTTAGACTGAAGTGTAGGGTGTGTAATGTCTAGCAGTGAAACAAAAGTCCACCTATTAAATGGGTTGACCACAATCTTTCTTTGCCTTCCCTCCTTTCACATGAAAGCAAAAGATCACCTTACAAAACAAAACTCTTAAAGTAGCTTTTGGTCAAAATGAAGCTCAGAAGGATTGTCAGAGATCAAAGTATGAAACAAGTTTGTGCACACAATCTTTTAATGAGTTTACTTACACAAGGTGAAAATCCTTAAAAAAAATCAAGTGTACTGCAGGCACTGGCTTATCACCTCTTAACCACAAAAAAAAATAGCCATGTGACTGATTATAAAGTTACAACTGATTATAAAGTAAAAACATGTGGATTAACTGGATGGCCCAGACAATAGGAGCTCAGTGAAGTCTGAAAGTAAACGAGCAGTATGACTTTGTATTGACCATGTTTGCAGAGTACACTGGTCATCTCAGTCATGCAGTTTAATTATCCATTTCTTCATTGCTTCAGATCTTCCTTCCCTGGTTTCTTCCTTCATAACATGGGTTGAAACATGCTGGATGAGCTCCTGGGTAAGAAAAACCATATGGCTCCAATGTTACAGGCTCTGTGTGGCATGATGTAACAAAGACTTTGTAACTCATTCAGTCAGCATGATGAAATGACAGCCTGCTATAGGTGGCTCACATATGTTTATCTGTGTGAGCTTGTCTCACATTCTGGTTGTTTCCGATCATCTTACCCAAGTGTTTAGTTTCTTTCATCTAACTCAAGTGTTTAGTTTCTTTCTTCTAACTCAAGTGTTTAGTTTCGATCCTCTAACACAAGTGTTTAGTTTTCAGTCCAGACCTACTCCTTTGATCTTGCAGTAAATATAAGTCTATTGCAAAGGTTTAAGCAATCATTGACTTAAAGGGAGATAGTGGGAAATTATTGTTAAGCAATGTAAGTCAAAACAAAGGTGCGACCATCATGTTGGTTGTGTCCCAAGGTGGGTTGTTGTAGGTAGACAGTCATGCACTCTTGGGTAAGATGATCGGAAATATGTGAGACATACTCTCACTCACAGTGAGAGTATTTAAGATGGAACAAGGGAATGACAATTAGCAATGTGATTCAGATGTTTGATTTGATAGAGGTAGTTGTTCTCAAACTCATGAGAGGAAAGTGCCCATAGCTCAATTGAAAAAAGTTGAATCACCTAAGCAGAAAAAAGATAATCTGGACAGGCGCAGTGGTTATTGTGTTCCACTTCATTGAAGTATGTTGTCACACTGCTTCCATTGTGCTGGTCACTGGACATTTCCTGAGTGGCTTCATGGGTGAATGCACACACAATACTATATTGAACTTAGCTTAATCCAAGATACTCGCCGTATGCCTGCTATGACGGGGAGTAAATTTTAAAAGTAGCTAAGGGCTTTTTCCCAGCATGTGAAGTCAAACCAGTCTGATATATTGCATTCCACAAGGTGGCAAAGGTTACCAGTTGTCCTGTTTACTGTACCTTGCAAGGTCTAATTCAACAACAGTTCCTTTAGCTCCCAAGCTATATAGTTCCTGCATCCCTCATGACAGGTAAACTTGTAAGCGTTAAAACAGGCTTCATGAGGAAGAAGTTTGTGTAAATAATAGGTCTCTACAGAAAAATGTGTAATGAGTATAAGAGTTGAAATGTCATGTTATTATATGTTGTGGGTAAAAATAGGATGTTTCTTTGCAGTCTGACGGAGGGGATGTTTAACGTGAATGGTGCAATAGTTGTTATTGATATCAATCTTTTGGTATTTGGGGTGTTATCAATCATCAATTCAAAATCTTAAAACCTATTTGTCCATTGCTGTTACACTTTATAAAAGCACATGCCTTCTGCCTAATACTTAACATAACCCCTAAAACACTACTTCATATCTACTCAAGGGAAAAATTCCTGGGACCCAAAATACTTTTGATCTGTGAGTTGGGGGTGTGATTGGAGTGAGGGGAGGGGAACAGTCTGATTGTCTGCATCTTTGCCTATTCAGATGCAGGTGCAATAGGCCATTTCTGTCAAGTGTAATGTACCTTGGTCAAAGGTTTACTACTTTTGCTGTGCTCATGAATTCAAAGGTATACCCTTTAGCCATGATTTTAATTTCACTGGCTTGTTTAATAACTTGGATGTAATCTTTAAAGGACACATTTGAAAATGACATAGACATTGAAGAAGTCACTTAGAAAATTCTTTGCAACAAGTATCTAAGTGTTAGGTAACATCTTGGTATGCAATGTATTCATGTTTACATACTTTATGTACCTCCTTTGAACAGAATGCAACCATCCTTGAAGAGTGGACTGGCCTGAGGCCATGGAGGTCAAAAGGAGTTCGTCTTGAAAGGGAGGTCATGAGGTTTGGTCCTGCCAAACTCCAGGTAAGTAAGAAAGATTGTTTTATCATCTTAAGTGTACTTCAGGTAAATGCATGTGGTGGATAGAAAAGCCTGAGTTCATGGAATGAATTCAAGATGAAAGATGAACATAATGCTACCAAGAAGAAAAGTAATAAATTCAAAGCCATGCAGAAGTTCAGCTAGAAATATCTTGGCCTGAATCAGTGAAAATAAGCTGTCACAATGTATGTTATCATCAGACATGTTGCCCCATTGTTTTACTCTGAAGAAAGTCCCTGTCCCTTCTCCATACGGGATTATGAATAATTATACCTGTATTTTGTGTGAAAATGTATCTTTGAGCTGAATTGTTATGATCGATACATGGCGGCAAGTTATCAAATTTTGATGCATCCATTTATGTTCTCTTAGAGTTGACATTGGCCTTGCCCCTGTACAGCACATGGCAGACCCATGTTATAAATTGGAAGTTGGGTTTAGACTTTTTGAATGCCTGACATTGCTCATACCAACAATTTTTTTTATGAGCCTGCCAAGTGTACTACATTATCATTTTTCAAATTTCAAAGATTATGTTACATCCATGTTCCAAGTCTGTGCTGTTCCTCTCAGGTATTGGCAGTCTTTGGGTGTAGAGTACCACGAAGGTCATTCAGTGCTCATTAAACTTTGCTCTGCTGAGCTGTGATTAAGCATCATCACCTGTCAGAAGTGGAAACGCTAATTCTGTTCAAAAGGGCTGTATAGTCTGCTTACATAGGTGATGAGATATTATGCCAGCTTTGCTTACATAAGAGAAATAAAGCCAAAGACATAGAAACATACTGACCACATTGGATTAAGTGACAAACATTGTTGCATGTACAGTAGATTTACATGGGCCTCTTTGAAAGAGTCCTAGGTTCCTGGAGATCTTGTCAGATGTATCTTAATTGGGAGGTATTAAGTTCCTGTA
This sequence comes from Holothuria leucospilota, assembly GCA_029531755.1. Taxonomy (NCBI): domain Eukaryota; kingdom Metazoa; phylum Echinodermata; class Holothuroidea; order Aspidochirotida; family Holothuriidae; genus Holothuria; species Holothuria leucospilota. The sequence goes on from CM055971.1 coordinate 44,781,727, forward strand.
GGTGCAACTACACTTTTTCTTGTGTAAGTAGTAATTTGTGATGGGTAAGGCAAGTCAAGTACTGGAAGTTCCTTAAGTCTTGAGCAATACACTTTCCCAACCAAAAATATGCAATACATCCCACCCTTAGTAATAAAAATTTCAGGAAAGACAATATTTCTGGTTTTCACATCAAATATATTGTGGGTAACAAACTACCCTTCATCCTAGGAATGGTCACTCTTCAAAGAAATACACACTACAGAGCAAGTGTCATACCCTGGTCTTGAACTCTCACTTGGTCAGTTATCAATGATATTCAAGAGCATAGATGCTGTATTGGAAGAATACAAACGATGGTGATGTTAAATAATGCAAATTGATACAACAGGAATGTGGTGGATAAATGTAAGAGAGTGAGTGCAATCTGTCAAACAAATACATTTACATTATCATTGAATAGACGAAATAAGGAAGTGTGTTCATGCACTATCGCAAGAAATTGAATCACTACTGTACAATAATGGAGAAATTAGGCAAATAGTAGGCTGGGAAGGTTACCAGTAAATGGAGTGCAGCATACTGTAACCTGGTAATTGGGTAACACCCATATGGCACTAAATCAATGGCTACTGTAACTTATTTTCAAAATCGAATACAGTTGACATCTAATTCTAAATTCATAATTCAGGCTGGAACTAATACAGTACACCCACACACGCCCACACACACACACACACACAGAGAAATTCTCATCCCAATGGGCTTTCTTAACAAAGTTGTGACAACTTTTGTGTGAGTAGCCAAAGGAGATCACTGGTAGCATGAAATCATTATGATGTGTGGTAGAATGACATCTAAGATAACATGATAGGATATAAGATGTGTTACAAAACTTTGGATATTTAATAGCAAAGTTCCCTTGTATTTGACAATTAAATTTCTGTTCTTTACTCATATTATGCTGCGGATATGTGGACCTGTAGACTAAAACATGATTGTCAAGCAGGCCCAGTGAAGTCCAGTCCCCATATTCCCTGGAGGAGTAATAATGTGTCACTTGCTAGTATGTGAACTGCTAAAAGTAGTACTACTAGTAGGATCACCCCTGAGTGCACTTAATTGACTCAGCCACTGTATGATTGTGAACACAATTGCTATTGTGCACTCTTAATGCATGCTATATTACATGAATAGACTTCATGTCTCTGCTCACTGTTGAATCGTAATATTGGGCATCATTTAAGAATCAATTTGTGCTATAGAGTGTTTAGTGGAGCTGAATTTTTAGAATTCGGGGAGATGTTTTATCTCCTCTGATTTTGGCCAAGCAGTTGCAAGCACAGGGGACTTGGGTGGTATATTTCCAGTCAGAGAACGTCTTAATGAGGGGTACAACTCACCAGGAATAGACATGAATAGGTTCAAAGATGAATGTAACACACACATGTGACTTTGTGAAATGCTAGTGAGAAATTAATGAAGAGCTGGCCAACATTGAATTGACCTCTTGAAAGGTTTGTTTGCACTATCCTCATCAATACTGTTCTTAAAAGTTGGACTCTGTTTTACATTGCCAGGTCATCCACAACTATGGACACAGTGGGGGTGGAGTGACACTTCACTGGGGGTGTGCTGAAGATGCAACAGAACTCGTTGGTCAGTGTCTCAGAGAACTTTACCATCACAAACTCTGATGACTGTGAATATTCATGGATAAATAATTGAAGGAACTGTCAGCCCAAAGAGGTGTTGGGTCAGTTGCATTTTGTGTAAAAATAAGTGTTTAAAGTATGCTAGAACGTATTTACTGTAGCAGCAAGCAGAAACAACTTGAATTATTTAAATCATGACATTCCATTCAAATGTAAAATGTGTAGTCAGTCTAATTTCAAAATAATTCTCCATTATTCTAGGCCATTTATGGTTCTTTTTACTCATGTAACTTTTGTCACAGAACAGTTCCCTCCTTGGTTTAAATTACCTTTAATAGAGCAGTATTTTGGTATTTTTTAAATCAGGGAAGTATTCCTCTTTGAGCTTATCAATATTAGACTTGGCTGATGAAAGTGTAGCTTTTTAATAAGTACTGATGAAATAAAGTCAGTCTATTTGTTATCTAGTGACTATACATTTTAAGAAAGTAACCTAGAAGAAGCAAGGAAATTTATGAAAACTTGCTGTTTAGCCTTTAGCCAAGTTAAAGCCTTAATTTTGACCTTTCTTCTGTAATATTAATCCATTTTGCTTTACATCAGATATTTTATGATTTTGTGCTCAACACTAAAATCTGATCATCTTGAGGATTTGGCATTGGAATGACTAATGATGGCAGTTTGTGGAAGTGTAGTAAGCATTATCAGCAACTGTAGACACATTGAGCTTACACTCCCACCCCTCCCCCCCCCCCCCCAAAGAAAAATCTCAGTTTGCCCTGCATACCTCTGCGTCGAGTGGAAAATTTCCCTCCCCCTGTAGTAAGCATTATCAGCACCTGTGGAAACATTGGGCTTACACTCCCACCTCTTCTCCTCTACGTACAGTACAAAAAAAAATCACAGTTTGCCCTGCATACCTCTGCTCTGAGTGGATATGTCCCCTCCCTCCAGCCCTCACACCATTGGCAGGTTGACCTATTGTGTACACTGCAATCTACTCTTATGTGCGGAAGTACTTAAGTAGCTGAGCTGGCTGGAAAATTCACAGAGGAAGAGAAAATCCTAATAAAAAGGACTTATTCTACAGACTGTCATATAGCTGGTGAAATGCTTATAGAAATTTTTCTTATAAAACAATTTTTGTGACCCACTATTCAGAATGTACAGAATATATATATATTTGAACGCATGAATGTACAGAATATATATATATTTGAACGCATGCTAATGGTAATACTGTAAGTTGTCATCCATTTTAAATCAACATGGGAGAGTCAGTTGATATGCAAGAGTGCACTTTGTGATCAATGGTGCTTACAACCATACAGCATTCCCATACAGTCATAGAAGTGGAAATGTTTTGTAGTTATTGAAGGTCTCTGAATTTTTTATGCTTAGTCTGGAGGAGTTGGAATGTAGTTTCAGGGTTGCCACTCTACTAGGAAAATGGGGAAAAAGTGGGGAATTGGGAAACAGAAATTCTTGGCTGGAAAACCAGGAACTGATTTGTTGTTATGTTAAGGCTACTGTCTGTAGAATAATTTAACTGCAGTTGATAGAGAAGTGGACCAGCGATGTTTGATTACACAGAATCATACTATAGATTTGCTGTGGATAAAGTAATGGGCCTAAAAGTGAAGTGCATTGTATTTTTATTCTGGAAAACTTTAAGAAGAGTTTTAATTTGGATGGCAATTTTCATGCAGTACTTAACTTAAATGGCTAGTGTAAGCCTACTAAGTTCAGCCTTCCTGATTATTGTATTGACAATTCTACCACCTCTAGCCATCCGTTATTAAGAAACTGCATTCTGATTGGTTAAACACTGACCTGTTATTCCACAACATACGGTCAGTAAATGTAAACACTGATAAAAAATAAAGTTTTTCACACATTTTTGGTGGTAGAATAGGAATAAACCACATATGTCGGACTATTATTGGTGAATAAACCATCTCAACTCCAAATTTGCAAAATAATGGACTCTGCTTCGCCTCATCCGTTATTTTGCCAAATTTGGAGTCTCAACTGTTTATTCACCAATAATAGTCTACCAAATGCAATTTATTCCTTAAATAAAAGAGGAATAGGCTACTTGCAAACAGCATTTTGGTTTTAGTGAAACACTCAAAACACTTCCAGTTTACCTGACCAGGCCTGTAGGCAGAAAGAGTACTGAAGAGAGGGGGAATAGCTTCTAGGGGAATATTTCAGAGGAGAGCATATGATAAACCAAGATGTGTTTCAGGCCAAAGGCTAACAGTTTGTGATTTTTTCCCTCAAATTTTGTTGGCAGCACTAGGCTGCAGGTGGGCATACTCAAGGGCCCCCTTAGCTAAGAAAATATCTGTCAGGTACAATTTCGCCATAAAATTTTGTGTAAATGTGTCTGAAGATATTGAGACCTTGAAAAAATGGTAAAATGCCTTGAAAAAGTCTTGAAAAGGCCTAGAATTCTATGTCCAGGAAAAAGTGGGAACCATGTGGTTTAGAAAATGGAAAATCTTTTGCTTTATACATTCTGTACTAGAGATCATGTTACTACAATTATCTATGGTGTTTGTAAACAACACAAAAAATAAATGGAAAATTATTTGACTTTTCAAAGTAAGTTGTTATGCTTGGAAATTGAATTTGCCATCTTGGTCTCGAACAAGTCTGGTAAATGTCTTGAATATCTCTATCCTCCTTTTGACCTCTGGAGTCAGCTCTATTACTTGTGCACTATTTACTGTACACCAGAAACATCCATTAGCACTGTGCTGTGTTCCAGGAAGGTTTGTGAGTGAGATGAGGTTTAATGGTATGCAAGTTGAAACAAAGTTTGCTAGAAAGGCTCTAGACTTGCATGGCTTCAAATACTTGCCTCCACTGTCGAAAGCATCTGAGTGGCAGTTTACTTATTTGGCCACTCAGAGGTAACTGAAACATTTCATCAGAGACCATGAATTCACATAAAACAATTGTATAAGGTAGAGCTTATGTCCATCTGTACATCTGGCTAAATTGAACTGATCCATGATGATTTGTTCATGCATGCGTGATTTCACATTATACTAGTAGTTTTATACTGATAATGTATACTCCAGCTTGCATACATTCCTTGGAGATAAAAGAATATCAAGTATTAATGTTAGCAATCAAGTACAACATGTACAGTAAGTTCAAGCACTCAGGCTGTTCATAATAATAAATGCATAGTATGACACTTATATTAGAGGCTATGGCTCTTGACCTGCATTCTGGATGCATTCAGCATTGGGTGACATAGTTTCAACTGTTTCTTCAAGAATCTTGTGCTAACAAGCTTATTAAATAAATGCACATGTCACTCAAGCAACAAAAATATAGTCCTTATTTATAGTCAATATTTTGCCACACGGCTGAAAATTTCTGCTGCTGTATGAAGACACTTGCAACTGAATATCTCACTTCATGCTTTCATTCTTGTTACTGTAAATTGCAAGAGTATTGCACAGTACATACTTGCCAACCATTCCACTTTAAGCAGAACTGTTCCGTTTTATGAGCTTTAAAACCCATAAAAATCAGAACATTCCATTTTTCTAACTTTTAGTATTAAAATGTAAATGATCAGACAAATTGTGAAGCAACAGCTTGGCAAAAATAAAGTCAATCTTTGCATACACCTATAAAGTGATTTGAAGATATATTGTGAACATTTAGAGACGAAAAGAGGAGTTTTGCCCCCCTAGACCCAACCCATTGAGGTTAGCACTTGTAAGCTTGCCACCCACAGTTGATCATATGCCACATATGTTCTGTTTTCTGAGATGACAATGTTGGCAAGTATGACAGTAGCCTACTGACTTGTTTGTTGGTCAAAGTTGTTCTGCCTACACTGACAGTATGGCTTTGTCACAATTGGAAAGAAAGCCTCTAACCTGTGTGACTGACCAATCGCAATGGACTTTCTGATGAGTAATTTCCTGATTATGTCAGCAAATTGACAAACAACCACCATCCATTAAAGAAAGACTGCATCACATGATAGAAATTGTTTGCACAATGATATTTAAACATATGTTTAGCTCTAAGTCCAAATTGCTTGCTTCAGAAGTTGTAAAAAGTATTGGTGCATTTCACGTGCTCATGGCATGCTCCTGCTTCTTTACTGCATCCATATATTGGTATCTTAAAAAGTAGCGTGCTAACATTGAGCATTTGGGGCTGTCATTGTGTGCAGAAAACCGCCTGATCCCTCTGATCATGTGAGTTGTGATCCCTCTGATCATGTGAGTTGTGTGCAGGTAACATACAAGTTGCAAACTTTTATGTTCTGGTTATATGCAGGGTTGTATGTTTACTCTGGGTGCACCAGCAGTGCACACAACTGGTGCACTTAAAGGCAGTATGCAGTCACCCCAATCAGAGTGAGTGTACCCTGTCACTCTAGTTCATGATTGGCCTGTTTTGATCATGTGACAATATTTTTGTTGGTAAATTGCAAAATTCAAGGAGAATTTATCCTTGCTTTACCTACTGTTTTTAATAATTATGTTCAAAATATCTTCAGAGCTAAATATCTTTAGAGGTGCTTGTAAAGCAATAAGAGGAGATTTGCAAGAATTTGTCAATTTTTCAAAGAAAATTTTGGGGCGACTGCCTATTGCCTTCATAGGTTCAAAACAGGTGGAAGTATTAAGCCAAGGTACATTTATTCAATTTCATGTGATAATCAGGAGTATCAATTTGTTGCTTGCTACTTGTTATTGCCAAACTGTTTACAACTGCCATATGTTTAGAACTCTTTGTCACGGTTGAGCCAACTTATTTGGAAGAGCGCCACCACTCGGGGAAAGTTCAAGAATGATTGACAAGAGCTTGCACGTGCAGCGGAACTGTACCGGAAGGGACGAACGGAAACAGACTTGGAGCATAGCGGATGGACTGGTGAGAAAACAAGGGATTCGAGAGAATCATTCTGACAATCAATGGAAGCAGATCGACTCTGACATAATTGGATATATTAATTAATTAATTGATTTTCGAAAGGAGGTGATGGTGAGGGATTGTATGATAAAGTGAATTTGAAGATCCGTATTTTGGGCTGAGATACGTAGTCACGGGCACCGAATTTAATTTTATTAAAGGAGGACCAGTTTGCTTCGTCATCTGGGTGACAAAGGCACGTGTACCATACTCTGCTGGTGGCGGACCGAGCTGCATGGTGACAACGACGGGACTAGCGAAAGCAAACTCCAGGAGTCGGTTATCACGCGTATCAGGAGAAGCCAGAAAAGAACCAGAAGGAAACCGAAAAGGGCCCTCGCGTCGCGTAAGTGATCACAATTAAGATAATTTAGTGGGGTAAATAATTCACCGGTGTACTAGGCCGATAGGATTTAAGGTAAATATATGTTGTAAATTGAAATTCATTGATCATCATTTAATAATTTGAGAAGGAGAGACGAAAATAATCAAGAATCATTGTTGAAATCTAGAGAATCTTCTCAATCAAATTTTTCTGACCTTCATTGTGTGTGTAAAAACTTTTTTTGCCAAATTTCGCTGGCAAGGAGGAAACAACCTGGGGTCACAACAGAAGGGCGGCATTCGGCTTAGTTGTGACACTCTTATTTTAGTGAAGTCCATAATATCAGTCATATTCTGTGGTGAGGGCTAGTGTAGCTCTTCAAACTTTTTTATAAAATTGGCCTAAAGGGAAATTAATATTATTCCATTACTTAGAGTTGAAATGCAGCCGAACTCAATAAATCTAATCTAACTCAATAAATCTAATAATAAAAAGAAAAAGAATACTCCTCGTTTATATATGTTTATTTTACACATTTGAAAGTTTAGCTCATAGAATTTTGTTTCCCAACCATGCATTCATTTATCTCCAGGTCGATGAGCAGAATTTAGGAAGGGGTGATGGTACGTGGAATAATTGTTACAGTAGATAGTTTATGTGTTGTGGAAACGATTTAGTCTAATCAATACTGAATTTACAACATTGTTACAGAGAAATCTTTTCCAAAGAAGGAGCCGCCAGCTTTAAAATACAGAGAGATGAGATACTATACATTCACCCGACATCAAAGCTGTGTGTGTGGGTGCATGTGTGCGTGTACGTGTGTGTATGTGACAAAAACAATGTGTGGCCAACTCCTAAACCGTAAGTCAGATGAAGTTCAAACTGGGACTATGAAAAAAGTAGATGTGTAATATTATATTGATGACTTCATAGGTCAAAGGTCCAAGGTTGAAGGTCATATTCACCAAAAATGTGGGTTTTTTGCCATTATTTGCCATCAGTATGTTAGAAAAAGTAATAAAACCACATGATGTGCTATGTCTGATAAGAAAATTTTTAAAACAGTGGTTTTGGGTTGCAAGGGGTGGGGGTCAAAGGCCAAAATGTAGGGTTAAGGTCAAATTTGCATAAATTTTGCGAAAACGATTGTTGCTAACTCCTAAAGCGTAATGCATGATGAAGATTAAAACTTGGTGGGTTGTTACCTGACCATTAAAGCTCTTGCATGTGCAATTGATGATGCCATAGGTCAAAGGTCAAATTTGCTAAAAATTGGGGTTTTCGTCATTATTTGGCTATCGCTATGTTAGAACACGTAATAAAACCACATGGTATGCTAGAATTGATGAGATCTTTTTCTAAAATAGTGGATTTGGGTTGCCAAGGGCATGGGCATCAATCCTGGGGGAGGACAGGGGGACAAGTCCCCCCCCCACATTTCGATGGGTGGGGACACAATATCAAATCCCCCCCCACATTTGCGTAAAAGATTAGTGTCGTGGCTCTATTTGACTGGCTTTTTGAGTGGCATGTAGGTTTGTTGGGCAACTGTTGAGTGTCTTGATGCAGATTCTGAATGCAGATTTCGTCAGGGAAATCCTATTTTATGACAAAATTTCGGCGCGCTTCGCACACATGTGTCACAGTTTGCACTCCTTCTCATGACCATTAAAAAGGTAATTATACATGGAACTATTCTGATCACAACACTCTCCGAAAAGAGACATACAGGCCTCGCATCAATATGGGATCATTCAGTCAGTGGCGTACGCAGAGGGGAGGGCCATTGGGTATATACTTCATGTAAGCCAACCTCAAACTGAAGTGAATAGACACATACTAATCCTATTCACTTCAGGCTATTCAGCCTATTCATTTTCCTTCAGTTGTCTATTCACCTCAGCTTGAGGTAGTCTTACATGAAGTATCTCCCGGCCATTGGGCCATGCCCTGCTCACTGATTCCGATTTTTTTAAGTTAATAAAACTAGGTAAATTTTTTAACACAAATTTACTTCAAAAGGTAGCATATTTGGCACCAGATTGCATGTAAGGACACCAAATTTTTTAAAGGGGAGGGGAACACCCATTGGGCCATGCCCCCTCACTAATGCCGATTTTTTTAGTTCCTAAAAATACGTAAATTTTTTAACACAAATTTAACTTCAAAAGGTAGCATATTTGGCACCAGATTGCATGTAAGGACACCAAATTTTTCAAAGGGGAGGGGAACACCCATTGGGCCCTGCCCCCCTCACTAATGCCTATTTTTTTAGTTCCTAAAAATACGTAAATTTTTTAACACAAATTTAACTTCAAAAGGTAGCATATTTGGCACCAGACTGCATGTAAGGACACCTAATTTTCGAAAAATTTCAACACCCTTCCCCCAGGCAGGCGGTCACAAAACATACTGCATGCCCCCCCCCCCCCCTCCTTGAGAGAAATCCTGGATATGCCACTGCATTCAGTCTAATTGGTAGCATGATGTGGAAGGTTGAAAGTACGTTGTTGCCGCTGAACATTTTTCAAAAATTTTTACCGAGCGCTTCGCCGAAGCCATTATCAGTATAGATGGTGATTGTTAACACACTTACGAACTAAAAAGCATTCTGAAAACACCCTCGCTAGTCCTTCACACCTTTGTTATACTACGATCAGCTCCAAAATATCCCAAAGATAGCACCATTTTGCATCTAAGCAACCTTAAATTAACAAACATTTCTCAAAGGGGAGGGGGACGCCTTAGACCCCTCCCCCAGGATGACATCTTTATATAGTGACAAAAGAAGGAGCCCCACTGCTGTATACAAACGCAATACAAAAACGCCGGGTGCATAAAAAGGTGCAATTTACGCCCCGTCACTTAACAGTTAGTAAAAACATCCAGCCAGTCGGAAAAATCAGAATTCACTAAATTATGGACATTTTCCAGCCATATACGATCAGCTCCAAAAATATCCCAAAGATAGCACCGTTTTGCATCTAAGTAGCCTTAAATTAACAAAAATTTCTCAAAGGGGAGGGTGACGCCCTCCCCTTAGACCACACCCCAGGACGACACATTTATGTAGTAACAAAGGAAGGATCCCCACTGCTGTATACAAAACGCAGAGCGCATAAACAGTGCGAATTTACACGCCTCCACTCAGTTGGAAAAAACATCCAGCCAGTCGGAATTTGGGACCTTCACACCCCCAACATATCACCCTAGGAACGGGCCTGGTCGGGTCCATGATCTCCGACAATGATCCACGCTGAGAAGCGTGGTTTCAGCTATTTTGGAACATGGTGAAAATAACATCTTGAAGCAATTCTGTGGACTCCGTGTATTTCACCTGGCAGATCATCTATGATGGTCATGTTAACTATGAAATGATACTTCTTATTTGAATAGGGCGTCAGTCATCATAAGTGGGGGCGGGGGGAGGAGGAAAGGGCCTATTGGAAGGCACCCCCTCTTCAAAACCAAAGGGATAGGTTTGTGCTAAGTCATGTATGTCCCCCGTCCCCACCCCCACATTTGAATACGGATTGACGCCCCTGGAGGGTAAAAGGTCAAAATGTAGGTTATGGTCACATTTGTATAAATTTTTGCATGAGTAATGGTTGGCATCATATACATGACAAAAATTAAGAGGTCAAAGTTCAAATGAACTAAATTGGTTTTTACCCATTATTTGCATAACAGTATGTTACAGTGTGAAACAGTATGAAATTTCTTTAACGGAAAGGTATACTGTAGAGAATTAGGGGGCAATAAAATTTGCAACTCCCTAGAGTGCCCTTTTGTTTATCTCTGAAACACATGCATTGGCCCTTGATTTGTTTCACAGTACACACAGTACATGTTGCGTGCACAATAAACTTGACTTACAATTTGGCAGTATAGCACATTCACCGAACTTCGTGCACTGCCAAATTTCCCACACCCCAAAATAGTACCAAATTGCCATAACAATGAAGTTGTCAATTGGCAAGGATAACACACAACCTACTTTTGACTACTAGGAACACTCAAAAACTTGTGAGTTGCTTAAATGTTGCATAAATTGTTATACTCTACACAATTTGCCTGGTCTGCTAGTCGAGGGTACTTGGCATATCTGTAACTTACAACATACTGTCTTTTTCAGATGAGAGCTACTCTCCTGTATATACGTCGTCAACACTGATGAAATCAGACCTAGAGAGAGAGAAAATTCAGAAACTGTGCACCCCTAGAAAATGCTCGTGACCCCAGTGCCCCCTGCTAAAAATTCTGGCTATTCCACTGTCTTGGAAGGCGTTTTAACAGGGGTGGCACCAGGCCAAATTCCCCGACGAGGGGGGGGGGGCAGCAACCCAAAGCCCCGACAAAGGCGATGAGTTGACAAAAAAATGAGGCGAAGCGCGCCGAAAAATTTTTGCCTTTTTTTACAAGAATTTGAAAATTTAGAAGTTTTATTGAAGAAATTTTGAAAAATCTGGATTTTTATGGAAGAAAATTTGAGGAATTTGGGTTCTTTTTAAGGAAAATTTCGAAAATTTGGGGTCTTTATTGGAGAATATGCCCTTCCTATGAGCAGGGAGTTGCTAATTGACAAAAAGCTACTCCCTGCCATGAGCAAAACCAAGCAGATCATCGGGGCGACTGAAGGTCATTGGGATTACATATTTTGTCGTACCGATTAAGGCTCGATCCCGACGAAACTGGAAAATTTCCCCGACGGGGGGGGGGGGCAGCCTTCCCCGACGGGGGTCCATAGCCCCCCGCTGGCGCCACCCTCACGTTTAAAGTGGGTATGACACGACCAGAATAAGTTTTGCGTAATGCAAGATTGAATACAATGATGTATTTAAATTCACGCAGTCACAACTGATGCAATTCGGCACAAATAGAATTTGAAGAAAAAAATCCAATTTCGGAAAAATGCTGCAACAGGTAGGCCTTCCTGACTTTTATAACGCAATCGGCGGCACAAACACTGCGCTATAGGCCTATGAGAACGCTTGTCTAGATGTGGAACTAATGTAACGCTGCGGTTATCTAGCAACTTCATGAAGTTACATCACAATATCCGCTTAAAGTGGCCATGACACGACCAAAATAACTTTTTGTGTATTGCAAACGATTGGTACAGTATTGTAAAAGTATCATCTCACACACAATTAAAACCGGCGCAGTTCGGCATAAATAGGATTTGAAGAAAAACATCCAGAAATCCAATTTCGAAAAATGCGGCAACAGGTCATGACCACTGAACTATATGCTAGGAAGGATCATTCCACAATAACGTTTTGAAGCCATCATGGAGGGTCACGTGATGTAGGTTAGCTTACTCAAGTCGCCACCGCCGTAGAAACGCGTACCTAGAAGTGAAAACGCTTAAGGGCGGCACACACCTATCCGTTTTTTGCGGTCCGTTTTGAACGTGCGCGTGCGCGTCTCCAATCCGCACTCAGCAATTTGCGAACATACCTATCATTTAAGTTCGCGCGTGATATTGGACGCGTTCGGATACGTTCCTTATATTTTTAACGAACTTTAGGCCGTTGGTTTCAATGCTGTTCACGTGCGATAAAATGGGGTCGGATAATATGGAGATAGAAGAAATACTAGGAATATATTGGAAGTGGAGGAAAGGGATCAATCGGAAAAATGATCGTAGATGGTGGGTTCATCAGGTTTTGGAAGGCCGAAAAGAGCATGGTGAATATCACCGTTTGGTAAGAGAGTTGGAGTTAGACGCTCAAAGATATCACCAATATTTCAGAATCATGGGCGTCCGCAGGTATGGGCAAGGGGGGCACTTGCCCCCCCCCCCCGGAAAATCAAAACTTTGAAAAAACGAATAAAAAATAAAGAAAAAACGAACAAAAAGTGTTTTCCCTGTTTATATGCGGAAAATAGGCTTTAGAAATGCCCTTTCTAGCGATTTGGGAGGCATTTCAGGCCAAAATTTTCTTGCTCTTCGCGCCAACTCATGGTGGCGCGGAGCTTTTGCCCACCCCTAGAAATTTTTGCCCCCTGCATTTTTTTCTGCGGACGCCCATGTTCAGAATGTCTTCCGACCAGATGGAGTATATTTTGAGACTTGTAGGCCCGAAAATCCGCAAGCAAGATACACATTTGAGGGATTCCGTCACCCCGAAAGAGAAATTAGCTATTTCCATCAGGTGAGTAATAATTAAATAACTTACTGAGTAGGCTACCTGGGTAGAATGGTTGTAGGCTAACATGAGTCGGTCACTCAATGAAACTTTCACCATAACAATGTTTCCTGAATAGAAATAGCCTAGGCCTAGTCAATCAATATTCTAATCCATGTTCTTAAAATCCTTCCTTCTCATAATCCTCTAAGTAAGAGTGTATTTAGTGTATACTCAGTGTACCGTCGAATGTTCACCTAAGAGCTCTATCATTTCAAGATTTTGTACGTAACATAAAGCAGGTGCGCACTCGACGGGCCCTCGCAGTCGACAGTCACCCCATTAGCCTATACAAAGATTTAAGAAAGAAGAAATTGCTAACACAAGTTTCAGATGCCTTTGTTTCAAGAAGTATAGTTTGAGTCGGTCACCTAAAACGTTACCTTATAGCCTATAGACCGTATGCCAATTAGCTGCGATACTGCATTCTGGGAAGGATTATTCCAACACACTTCTGAATCAGCATTGTGACCATTAGCCTTCTCCATAGTGACGATTCGGGCTGGAGTTCGGACGCAAAAAACGGATAGGTGTGTGTCGCCCTTTAACGCACCGTAGTCGGCCTTAGCGTCTCTTCAGCCTCTTGGACGCTAATTTGCCGGCTACCACGCTTTAGCATGCGCGCCACTGCGCCGAGGTAAATTGTTGCCTTAGCAACTTCCTGAAAAGCCACACATCACAATAGCCGTATGACATACAGAGCACCAAACGCTACTTACCGTGCCCACTGAGCGATATACTGGAGGACGCACGTCAATGCGGAATACGCCTCGAAATTGAAGCCGACTTGGGGGGTCACGTGATGTAGGTTAGCTTACTCAAGTCGATTCCACTGCCCTAGAGACGCGTAACTAGAAGTGAAAGTAATCTGACGCAGCAAAGCAATCCTTTTTACTATACTCATTACGTTTCTAGTGTTTTTGTTGTAATTAACTGAGTAGGGAATCTTTACACTATGTTTGTGTGACCAGAAGAAACTTTCCTTGATTTTAGGAGTGGTCATGCCTATTCGATTAAGGACAGCGCGTGTGACCCCATTTCGAATAGTGCGTCGAGACGCGTTGACTTCGTAACATTCGCGACAGGGGTACACCTCTTCAGTCCGACACGTTTTCATTCCGAAAATGAAATACACGTCTTCATTCCGAAAAAACGAGTTTTCAGTCCGACACGTTTTCATTCCGAAAATGGAATACACGGGGTCGTTTTCATTCCGAAAAAACGAGTTTTCAGTCCGACACGTTTTCATTCCGAAAATGGAAAACACGTTTTCATTCCGAAAAAACGAGTTTTCATTCCGAAAATAAAATACACGTCTTCATTCCGAAAAAACGAGTTTTCAGTCACTGTCACTGTCACTGTCATTATCACTATCACTATTATACTCATTATCATTATCATTAATAATATCCTAGTTTACTGTACAATCTAAAAACGGTGTTTAGGAATTGATCATTTTGAACATTTTTTCTAAGCACTTTCGTCCCCGAACTTTGTAATCATGTTTAGATGCTAAACACGTGTGTTTAATTCCCCCCAACCCCCCCCCCCCCAAAAAAAAATCTGTTTTAAAACACCTGCTAAACATCACAGTAAGTGTACAACCGCTAGACAAGCATTTTATGATTTTGACGTGTTTATAAAGTGAGGCAAAATAAGTGTTTCATTGGTGAACACGTTCTTCAGAGTGCATAATAACTTACAATGTTTAAAATAAAATTACAACTACACATACTAAGATAAAAAGGCACCCTGAGCCGAGAAGCTTCCGGCTATTTATTCAGCCTTCCTTCCTTAGCTCTAATGAAAAACGATAAAGTGCGTTCAAATGTCCACCTATAAAGTTTCTAAAACACATGCAAAGAGCAATAAAGAATTAAAGCAACTACTTTTCAAAGTTTGTGCTGATTAATCAGCACAATCAGCACAAACTTTGGACAGTACTAATACTTTTAACATAAAGCTTAAAATAAGCAGCAGTAAAGCAACAAAATAGGATATTTAAAACCAGCTGTAAGTGCGTCTCATTGAAGTTAAGATAATACTAAAAAAGTTAAAAACAATGGTAGCTAATAGGGACCAGGAAGTGGTATCAGTCAAAACCATTTCACATTAGAAAACACAGCAAGGGGTAGAAAAAGTACCCCTGAAGTGTGCCGTAGATAACTTGCTCTAAAAATCTCTAGGAGGATGCAACAAAACAAAAAATAAAATTGGATTCTTAAAACTAGCATGTAAATTTGTTGCATTGTAGTTAAGAAAACTAGCTTAGACCAACGTAGCTTAAGAGGAATAGGAGGAGTAATCGAGCAAGAACATTTCATAAAACAAACCGCCAAAAGGAGTAGAAAAAACTCCTTCCTTTCATTTAGGCCTAGAGAAAACAAAGTGTTCTGTTCTGTTTGTCCTCCAAAGACGTATCAGAACTTAATATGAAAAATACATACATTTAAAAAATTATAGCACTAAGACAAAATAAAATATATGTATATATATATATATATATATATATATTTATAAAAGAAAGAAAAGAAAAAACACATTATAATACAATGACATAGTTAACTGTCATGTGACCAAAATACTGGCACCAGTTTTGAAAAGAAAGAATAGGTAATGCACTGTTTGCAACTAGCGAAACTTTTCCATAATTTTTCAACCAAAA